>OZ024906.1:1910387-1992646 GCA_964017125.1 Flabesymbios commensalis | reverse complement strand
CTTAACTAGCCACAGAGAAAACAGTGTGCAATATATATTGGGGTAGTGCAGGTTAAATATGTAAAAATGCGATTCATGGATTAGTAGAGTTAATAGATCCAGGGCGATTTGTCTCGCTTTGATCAAAGCCATGCCCATCCATCAAATTAAAGGAATCCATGCAGTTAGGAAGGTATTGCCGTAATAGGCGGTTATATTAGTTAACTGGTACTCTTGGAGATTTAGTGAGTAAAATAGTAGGTAAGTTTCCCGTGGGTATATAGTGTTAGACAGACAAAGATGGTTTCAGGCAGACCGCCATCATGATCACACCTGGCAGTCAATTGACTGTCCATAGCTGGTGTTTTTTGCAATCTTAAGTCTGACAGAAGGTGGTTTCACCTCGATATATGACTTGAATAGTTGAGAAGACTGTTCCATCAATGAGG
Source organism: Flabesymbios commensalis (assembly GCA_964017125.1). Classification (NCBI taxonomy): domain Eukaryota; kingdom Metazoa; phylum Annelida; class Polychaeta; order Terebellida; family Flabelligeridae; genus Flabesymbios; species Flabesymbios commensalis. Next base: position 1,992,218 of record OZ024906.1, on the reverse strand, counting down.
TAAGGATATCAAGTCTTCTGATGAATAATATAACCACCCTCATTATTTTGTTCAGTCCATTGTCAGGATTCCCCTCAGTTTTTCCAGGGTGGGAATGTACATATGATTTGTCAGCATGTACATATATTGTGACACAACATACACGTCACTATCCACTGTACGTAGCTCGTAGCTTAACCCACAAGAAAAGAGGACGGATAGTTTTTGATAGTGAGCCAGTGCACTCTGACCAAGGTTAATTAGGTCGCCCAGCTCATGGCAATTCCGGTAAATATGGTTTTCCAGCAAATCTGACATTCTCCATACAGGACAAATATGAGCTAGAATTGGCTTAGCAGTATGGTGGTCGTCCTGTTGAAACGTGTGAAGTTTCACAGCAGTGTCCACCCACAAGGGTGGTTCTGTGTCACGTAAATCCGTCTTGATTTTAGACAGAGTGCAGTCTGTTCTACCACGTAAATGAAATGAAATTTTCTACCACGTGACACGGTCAAAAAGATATACTCATGTGGTAACGCAGTACTATTGGCTAGCTGAGGAGATACGTCATTGATAGGTAATGCAGCGGCACATGTACGGTCAGTAGGCCGAAATGAGGCCTACCACCTGTACTGTACACCCGTACTACCACTGACTGTACTGTCAGTATACAACCCACACCCCTCACAAAACAAAGCTTGTAGGGTTGTGTCCATTATTTCAATATACTGACAGAATGATCGTATATTATTTCAGGCTATTGTCAAATATAATATTTGTTGTTGTGGGCTAATGTGGGACGTTTTCACGCAAGTCTGACACCATTGTAGAATTTCAAGGAATTCCACAAAGATGACAAGACTAACGAACACAATAGCCTTTAACAATATACATTTATTACCAAACTACAGTATATCGTAATGACGGACTCCAGTCACTCCCGTCATCGTGTCCGTCTGGTCCAGCCTCGTCTGCATGACGAGTATGACCGCATGGCGGCATCCTTGGCACTTGGAACTGGTCAGCAGTGTTCAACACGTCCTGCTCTTTACAATACCCAGGGTGAAAAGCGCAGATCAGGCGGCAATCATGAAGCACGTGACAGCCAGATGACAGTCACATGAGCACTGGTGACCAATACCGTAAATTCACCACAGTACTAGAGTGTACACTGTGTATTTTTAATTGTTGTGTATTGTGCTTAAGCTATTGTGTATGTATGGGAAGCCGTTAGGTGTAGTCTATCCTAGTCTATTCTAGTATATTCCTTTTCTAGACTGTTCTAATAGTGTAAAACTGTCTGGATTACAGATGCTACGAGAACACCAGAATATATAAACGATAGTAGTATTATGATTGGAGGTTAGTTCCTGCTAGACTTTGCTACGGAGTTCTTGTTAGAGTTTGCTACGGATTCTACTAGTTATTTATTTATTTTGTCTGAATCTCGATTGGTCCGTACACAATTGTTGTTAGGGTAGACCGGGGGAAAACGGCGCATATAAACAATACTTTTATATTTTTTAAAAATGTGCAAGCTATTTAGCCGAACATATATTTCTTAGAAAAACTTTTGTCTGTCCTACATCTTTTAGCAAAATTATTTTTCGGGTAAACACCTTTTGGAACAAGTTATAGCAATGTAATATTATCAATATCCCGCGCCATCTTACCCCGCCAATTTGGGGTAAGATGAAGTTATGTCAGGGGTAAGATGATCAGCTGCTATAAATTAGGCCCTGAATTAACCAATTTTATATTAAACGCATTTGCAATGATATTAGAATGTTCCAGCAAGTTTCTTGTATTGAAAATATTGTTATTATTTTATATTGCCATAATAATTGCGTTTTCATTCTCTTATTGAAATAATATGCCTAGATCTCATATCTGTTGAAATTGCAGCAGAATGCACTTTTAAACATAAATGGACTATTCAAGGTCAATATAGATTAATTGTAAGTACATATCATCGTCTACTTCGTTAAACCAACATTGCTTCAACGTCTTGTGTCTGCTGGGGGGGGGGGGGTAACTGTTGATGTGCAATCATGATGATATTATTGCAAATGGGGCGGTGTAATAATTCTTATTAATTTATTGGTGCAAGATCCAAAAAGCAAGCAAATATTTGACCCTCCCCCAGCATTTGTTTTTTTCTAAGTAATTTACTCATGCTACTAATTACACAATTTACATACCTTTATATCAGTCATTCTGCAACATAGATTTAAACAAAGAAAATATTAAAGTGTGAGTCATCTTCCTCATTTTGTGTGGGGTAAGATGACGCATTATTAATTACAATTGTCGATAAAAATTACATCCCAGAAAGCCTCATGGACTTCGAGAGAGTATTATTGCTGTTATGCCATGGACCAATACTCCCAATTAATATCACTGTATTCTGTATGGCCTTTGTTGTGAATTTGTGACAGCTTTAGCAATAAGTCAAGAATTATTACTTGAAAAATATAATAATATATACTGAAAATTTGTTTCCTCAATATCACCCTCTCACGCACCTTTCAAAATTAAACACAGGATTAAAATGTTTTAATTTTCTTCCAAACAAATTGTGTCGTAATAACCTGTGTCGAAAAATCTTATTAAATAGTTATGATAACTTCACCAGGTGGGGTTATAGCTGGGAGTCATCTTCCCCCGTGCGTCATCTTACCCCGGTCTACCCTACAGAACTGCATCTCTATTGTTCCATACACAGTTGCTTTTTCAAAAGTTTGAGGTAGTCTGCACCTCAGTTGTGCCACTCTGACTGAGTGAAGAAGCCATGGTGGTAGATTGGGTCGCCTGTTTGCGACATGGACAAAATATGGCCACAAAAGTATGTCTGAATTTCCTGCCACTCAGAAAATAAAGCCAAAAGTTTATCATGCTGTTTCCGTAGTTTAACATGGTGACAACTGAATAAGTGAACTGTACCTTTACAAGGCCATCTAGAGAACCGTAGTCAAACCACACCTTCCGCTGAGCGAAGAATATGGTTATTGGTAGAGTTGTGATCAGAAACATCAGGCTGATCACTATGAGCATGAGAGTGATGGATCCCACACCAACTTGTTTGCTGCTGTCAACATTCATGTTTTTACGTCTCTTAATTTGGGCGATTATGAGACGGTAAATGATGAGGGCATTGCCAATAAAGATAAGGCTACTGGGAGCTGCACTGCTTAAGATCATGTCCTGCCAGTACAATATGTCCATCACCAGATCAAAATGCTTGTCTTCCACTTTACACTGAGTGTAATTCACCATCTGGTCGAAGTCGTCGTTATAATATTGTAGATCATACAGGCGACAAAAATACAGCAAGTGAGAATTGGCCAGAAACAAAAGTATAGTGACAATGATGAAAGCAATAGTCATGTTTTTACGGCTGCAGATTTGTCTTGCTCTCAGTGGGTAAAGCACTGATACAGTCCTCTCTAGTGTTAGCAGGGCTAAAGACCATCCACACATACAGCCAAACAGGTAGGTGGCGAAGAAATGAGCCTTACAGCCGGCTGTGGTTAAAGCTCGCATGTCCACAGAGAACCTATTGTTGATCCAGAGCCGGAGTAGACCAGTGTTTAAATTACCTGGAATAAAACACATATTGTTATCAGTGGTTATTAATACTAGTGTCCACCCAAGTCCAACGCATATTTAATGATGAAAATAAAAAATTCAAACCTTTGCAGGTGCTTCAACAGTGATTGGATTATACCTTTTATTGGTAAAATAATTTATTCTAATAATATTTTAACACACAATAGAAATACAATTTAACCAATGCTCCTGACAGGTTTAGAATTGTTGACAACCATGCCCATGACTAAAAGTAGGTGGCTTTAAACCAGCTGTAGTCGTACTTAGCTGTTAAAGGGGTAATTTGTTTAAAGGGACTAGTCTAATAGTTTAACAATACACAAAATACAATACTATTTTTTTTTTTTTTTTTTTAAATTAATTAAAATAAAATAAAAAAAAATAAAAAATACAATACAAAACCTAACCATTTGTCATTGTTAGAATTGTTAACAACCATGCTGAAAATAAGTGGTAAAATGAAATGAATGGGGTTTTAGGCCACCTTTGTGCACATGTAGGCTAAACTGGGCCAAGAAAACCTTCTGAGGATGACACAGGTTAGGGGTATCAATCAACCTTTTAACCGCTAAGCACGGCTATAGTCGTTGTAAATACGTTTTATTAATCGATCAAATCACAATTATTGAGAACGAAATGAATCAATGTTTGGTCTCAAGTTAAACAAATATGGGTGATGTTAAACCAATTGAAATTGTGAATCGCGGTAGGCTAGCGAGACACAACTTCAAGTGGTTGAAAATTTAAATAAAACAAGGGTTGAAACCTAGTTGATTCCACTGTAAAATAAATAGATTCGGTTGAAATAAATGAGATGGACATTTTCCTTCTGGACATTAAGGGGGATGCTGCAGTACTCATCTTGTTTAACCACTGAAACGTGTTTGTATAAATCATGGAAACCAAAGTTATTTTTTCAATTCACAATTATTATCAATGTCTTAGTTTGCTCTTTCCGCTTCATTTGATTACCTATGTTATGGGCCATTATAAAAAAATATCTTAATTCTTACAGTGCGGGGACCGTCGCTAGACGTCTGACGTCTATCGACGTCAGATTATGACGTCCAACGACGGTCCCCGCGATGATAGGGTTGGAGATGGACTAGCGCCGCTGACGATGAACCAACATTAAAGCAATGATGGGTAACGTTTGTTGCACTTTGTTTCAGTGCTTGAGTAGACCTGTGTTAAAATTATCTGGAATGAATCTAATCACATATTGCTGACGTATCCAGAAATAAAGTGAAGATGTTGCAAAGATATCCGAAAAGTAATCCAAACAAAGGCATCAAATGGGGCTTTAGTAGTATATTTACTGTAAAATATATTAAGAAAAAGACAGGGCGCAATGGTTTGAGCGTGACGCTTTAAAATTGCTGCTTCCTGTAGTGCGGGTTCAAATCCCACTTGGTGCAAGATTTTCAGTGAAGTAGCATGTATCTGTGCCCTGTCAACGTTTGGACATTATTTCCACATGTGTACCCTTACATACTTCATTTGAAATGAGTGCTCGGTCGAACAGAGATGACAACGTTAATGGTCAGTTCAAATACATTAAATAGCTGCAGGAATGTATACTCAACGTAGATTTGAAATGTCACACGAACGAACAGGTCCAGTGACCAGGGGAGGGGGTAAATTTAAATTCGGATGATATTTCTCCAGACTTGATAAAAGACTGTGAAACTGCACATTTTTTAACATGGTTGAAATATGTGACAAATCATCACTAATTAGGGGGGATGCTCGAGGACTCTCAGTACCCCCTGGATACGTCTGTGCATTACAGTTTTCCAAACGGTTCAAATGTCTGAGTTGTACTTCACTCACTCACTCACTCACTCGCTCACTCACTCACTCACTCACTCACTCACTCACTCACTCACTCACTCACTCACTCACTCACTCACTCACTCACTCACTCACTCACGTCTGTACATGTCTTGGAAATACCAGGGGTTGAGAGAGTAGGCCAACGTTGTTTTAACGTTGGTCAAATGTCGTAGATGGCGGACCAACATGACATTTATGCTGATTTCAAATTGACAAAACCTTTTGGTCTCCATGGTTACTGCAAACATGTTTGAGCGTTGTAAGAGTTGAAACAACATTGGCTAAATGTCTCGTATTTATTGGGATGATCAGTATTTGAACAAAACTTCGCGGCTTTCATTCGGGTATCTACGCTTTTTAGATAACTTTTGCCACTATAATAATAATAATAGTATTTTGTTTCCGCTGTTGAAATGAATCACATATTGTTATCAAATATACTGGATTGCTTACATTATAAACAAAAGCACGGTGTAAATGGTCATCAGCATGGTGTAAATGGTCAGCAGCGAGGTGGAAATGGTCAACAGCAGGCCGTAAATGGTGGAAATGGTCAGCAGCAGGGTGTAAATGGTCAGCAGCAGGGTGTAAATGGTCAGCAGCAGGGTGTAAATGGTGTAAATGATCAGCAGCAGGGTGTAAATGGTCAGCAGCAGGGCTTAAATGGTCAGCAGCAGGGTGTAAATGGTCAGCAGCAGGGCGTAAATGGTGTAAATGGTCAGCAGCAGGGTTTAAATGGTCAGCAGCAGGGTATAAATGGTCAGCAGCAGGGTGTAAATTGTCAGCAGCAGGGTGTAAATGGTCAGCAGCAGGGTGTAAATGGTGTAAATGGTCAGCAGCAGGGTGTAAATGGTCAGCAGCAGAGCGTAAATGGTCAGCAGCAGGGTGTAAATGGTCAGCAGCAGAGCGTAAATGGTCAGCAGCAGGTGTAAATGGTAAGCAGCAGGGCGTAAATGGTAAGCAGCAGGGTGTAAATGGTCAGCAGCAGAGTGTAAATGGTCAGCAGCTGGGTGTAAATGGTGTAAATGGTCAGCAGCTGGGTGTAAATGGTCAGCAGCTGGGTGTAAATGGTCAGCAGCAGGGTGTAAATGGTCAGCAGTAGAGTGTAAATGGTCAGCAGCAGAGTGTAAATGGTGTAAATGGTCAGCAGCTGGGTGTAAATGGTCAGCAGCTGGGTGTAAATGGTCAGCAGCAGGGTGTAAATGGTCAGCAGCAGGGTGTAAATGGTCAGCAGCAGGATGTGAATGGTCAGCAGCAGGGTGTAAATGGTCAGCAGCAGGGTGTAAATGGTCAGCAGCAGAGCGTAAATGGTCAACAGCAGGGTGTAAATGGTCAGCAGCAGGGTGTAGATGGTCAGCAGCAGGGTGTAAATGGTCAGCAGCAGGGTGTAAATGGTCAGCAGCGTGGTGTAAATGGCCAGCAGCAGGGTGTAAATGGTCAGAAGCAGGGTGTAAATGGTCTGCAGCAGAGTGTAAATGGTCAGCAGCAGGGTGTAAATGGCCAGCAGCAGGGTGTAAATGGTCAGAAGCAGGGTGTAAATGGTCAGCAGCAGGGTGTAAATGGTCAGCAGCAGAGTGTAAATGGCCAGCAGCAGGGTGTAAATGGTCAGCAGCAGAGCGTAAATGGTCAGCAGCAGGGTGTAAATGGCCAGCAGCAGGGTGTAAATGGTAAGCAGCAGGGTGTAAATGGTCAGAAGCAGGGTGTATATTGTCAGCAGCAGGGTGTAAATGGTCAGCAGCAGTGTGAAAATGGTAAGCAGCAGGGTTTAACTGGTCAGCAGCAGAGCGTAAATGGTCAGCAGCAGGGTGTGAATGGTAAGCAGCAGGGTGTGAATGGTAAGCAGCAGAGTGTAAATGGTAAGCAGCAGGGTGTAAATGGTCAGCAGCAGGGTGTAAATGGTAAGCAGCAGGGTGTAAATGGTCAGCAGCAGGCTGTAAATGGTAAGCAGCAGGGTGTAAATAGTTAGCAGCAGGGTGTAAATGGTAAGCAGCAGGGTGTAAATGGTAAGCAGCAGGGTGTAAATGGTAAGCAGCAGGGTGTGAATGGTCAGCAGCAGGGTGTAAATGGTCAGCAGCAGGCTGTAAATGGTAAGCAGCAGGGTGCAAAATGGTTAGCAGCAGGGTGTAAATGGTCAGCAGCAGGGTGTAAATTGTCAGCAGCAGGGTGTAAATGGTCAGCAGCAGGGTGTAAATGGTGTAAATGGTCAGCAGCAGGGTGTAAATGGTCAGCAGCAGAGCGTAAATGGTCAGCAGCAGGGTGTAAATGGTCAGCAGCAGAGCGTAAATGGTCAGCAGCAGGTGTAAATGGTAAGCAGCAGGGCGTAAATGGTAAGCAGCAGGGTGTAAATGGTCAGCAGCAGAGTGTAAATGGTCAGCAGCTGGGTGTAAATGGTGTAAATGGTCAGCAGCTGGGTGTAAATGGTCAGCAGCTGGGTGTAAATGGTCAGCAGCAGGGTGTAAATGGTCAGCAGTAGAGTGTAAATGGTCAGCAGCAGAGTGTAAATGGTGTAAATGGTCAGCAGCTGGGTGTAAATGGTCAGCAGCTGGGTGTAAATGGTCAGCAGCAGGGTGTAAATGGTCAGCAGCAGGGTGTAAATGGTCAGCAGCAGGATGTGAATGGTCAGCAGCAGGGTGTAAATGGTCAGCAGCAGGGTGTAAATGGTCAGCAGCAGAGCGTAAATGGTCAACAGCAGGGTGTAAATGGTCAGCAGCAGGGTGTAGATGGTCAGCAGCAGGGTGTAAATGGTCAGCAGCAGGGTGTAAATGGTCAGCAGCGTGGTGTAAATGGCCAGCAGCAGGGTGTAAATGGTCAGAAGCAGGGTGTAAATGGTCTGCAGCAGAGTGTAAATGGTCAGCAGCAGGGTGTAAATGGCCAGCAGCAGGGTGTAAATGGTCAGAAGCAGGGTGTAAATGGTCAGCAGCAGGGTGTAAATGGTCAGCAGCAGAGTGTAAATGGCCAGCAGCAGGGTGTAAATGGTCAGCAGCAGAGCGTAAATGGTCAGCAGCAGGGTGTAAATGGCCAGCAGCAGGGTGTAAATGGTAAGCAGCAGGGTGTAAATGGTCAGAAGCAGGGTGTATATTGTCAGCAGCAGGGTGTAAATGGTCAGCAGCAGTGTGAAAATGGTAAGCAGCAGGGTTTAACTGGTCAGCAGCAGAGCGTAAATGGTCAGCAGCAGGGTGTGAATGGTAAGCAGCAGGGTGTGAATGGTAAGCAGCAGAGTGTAAATGGTAAGCAGCAGGGTGTAAATGGTCAGCAGCAGGGTGTAAATGGTAAGCAGCAGGGTGTAAATGGTCAGCAGCAGGCTGTAAATGGTAAGCAGCAGGGTGTAAATAGTTAGCAGCAGGGTGTAAATGGTAAGCAGCAGGGTGTAAATGGTAAGCAGCAGGGTGTAAATGGTAAGCAGCAGGGTGTGAATGGTCAGCAGCAGGGTGTAAATGGTCAGCAGCAGGCTGTAAATGGTAAGCAGCAGGGCGCAAAATGGTTAGCAGCAGGGTGTAAATGGTAAGCAGCAGGGTGTAAATGGTAAGCAGCAGGGTGTAAATGGTAAGCAGCAGGGTGTAAATGGTCAGCAGCAGGCTGTAAATGGTAAGCAGCAGGGTGTAAATGGTTAGCAGCAGGGCGTATATGGTCAGCAGCAGGGCGTAAATGGTCAGCAGCAGGGTGGAAATGGTAAGCAGCAGGGTGTAAATGGTCAGCATCGTGGTGTAAATGGCCAGCAGCGTGGTTTAAATGGCCAGCAGCAGGTTGTAAATGGTAAGCAGCAAGGTGTAAATGGTCAGCAGCAGGGTGTAAATGGTAAGCAGCAGGGTGTAAATGGTCAGCAGCAGGGTGTGAATGGTCAACAGCAGGGTGTAAATGGTAAGCAGCAGGGTGTAAATGGTCAGCAGCAGGGTGTAATTGGTCAGCAGCAGAGTGTAAATAGTCAGCAGCATGGTGTAAATGGTAAGCAGCAGGATGTAAATTGTAAGCAGCAGGGTGTAAATGGTAAGCAACAGAGTGTAAATGGTAAGCAGCAGGGTGTAAATGGTAAGCAGCAGGGCGAAAATGGTCAGCAGCAGGGTGTAAATGGTAAGCAACAGAGTGTAAATGGTAAGCAGCAGGGTGTAACTGGTCAGCAGCAGAGCGTAAATGGTCAGCAGCAGGGCGTAAATGGTAAGCAGCAGGGTGTAAATGGTCAGCAGCAGGGTGTAATTGGTCAGCATCGTGGTGTAAATGGCCAGCAGCGTGGTTTAAATGGCCAGCAGCAGGTTGTAAATGGTAAGCAGCAAGGTGTAAATCGTCAGCAGCAGGGTGTAAATGGTAAGCAGCAGGGCGTAAATGGTAAGCAGCAGGGTGTAAATGGTAAGCAGCAGGGTGTAAGTGGTCAGCAGCAGGATGTAAATGGTCAGCAGCAGGGTGTAAATGGTAAGCAACAGAGTGTAAATGGTAAGCAGCAGGGTGTAAATGGTAAGCAGCAGGGCGAAAATGGTCAGCAGCAGGGTGTAAATGGTAAGCAACAGAGTGTAAATGGTAAGCAGCAGGGTGTTACTGGTCAGCAGCAGAGCGTAAATGGTCAGCAGCAGGGCGTAAATGGTCAGCAGCAGGGTGTAAATGGTAAGCAACAGAGTGTAAATGGTAAGCAGCAGGGTGTAACTGGTCAGCAGCAGAGCGTAAATGGTCAGCAGCAGGGCGTAAATGGTAAGCAGCAGGGTGTAAATGGTCAGCAGCAGGGTGTAAATGGTCAGCAGCAGGGTGTAAATGGTCAGCAGCAGGGCGTGAATGGTGTGAATGGTCAGCAGCAGGGTATAAATGGTCAGCAGCAGGGTGTAAATGATCAGCAGCAGGGTGTAAATGGTCAGCAGCAGGGCGTAAATGGTAAGCAGCACGGTGTAAATGGTCAGCAGCAGGGCGTAAATGGTCAGCAGCATGGTGTAAATGGTCAGCAGCAGGGTGTAAATGGTAAGCAGCAGAGCGTAAATATTCAGCAGCAGGGTGTAAATGGACAGCAGCAGGGTGTAAATGGTCAGCAGCAGGGTGTAAATGTTCAGCAGCAGGGTGTAAATGGTCAGCAGCAGGGCGTAAGTGGTGTAAATGGTCAGCAGCAGGGTATAAATGGTCAGCAGCAGGGTGTAAATGTTCAGCAGCAGGGTGTAAATGGTCAGCAGCAGGGCGTAAATGGTGTAAATGGTCAGCAGCAGGGTTTAAATGGTCAGCAGCAGGGTATAAATGGTCAGCAGCAGGGTGTAAATTGTCAGCAGCAGGGTGTAAATTGTCAGCAGCAGGGCGTATATGGTCAGCAGCAGGGTGTAAATTGTCAGCAGCAGGGTGTAAATGGTGTAAATGGTCAGCAGCAGGGTGTAAATGGTCAGCAGCAGAGTGTAAATGGTCAGCAGCAGGTGTAAATGGTAAGCAGCAGGGCGTAAATGGTAAGCAGCAGGGTGTAAATGGTCAGCAACAGAGTGTAAATGGTCAGCAGCTGGGTGTAAATGGTGTAAATGGTCAGCAGCTGGGTGTAAATGGTCAGCAGCTGGGTGTAAATGGTCAGCAGCAGGGTGTAAATGGTCTGCAGCAGAGTGTAAATGGTCAGCAGCAGAGTGTAAATGGTGTAAATGGTCAGCAGCTGGGTGTAAATGGTCAGCAGCTGGGTGTAAATGGTCAGCAGCAGGGTGTAAATGGTCAGCAGCAGGGTGTAAATGGTCAGCAGCAGGATGTGAATGGTCAGCAGCAGGGTGTAAATGGTCAGCAGCAGGGTGTAAATGGTCAGCAGCAGAGCGTAAATGGTCAGCAGCAGGGTGTAAATGGTCAGCAGCAGGGTGTAGATGGTCAGCAGCAGGGTGTAAATGGTCAGCAGCAGGGTGTAAATGGTAAGCAGCGTGGTGTGAATGGCCAGCAGCAGGGTGTAAATGGTCAGAAGCAGGGTGTGAATGGTTTGCAGCAGAGTGTAAATGGTCAGCAGCAGGGTGTAAATGGTCAGAAGCAGGGTGTAAATGGTTTGCAGCAGAGTGTAAATGGTCAGCAGCAGGGTGTAAATGGTCAGAAGCAGGGTGTAAATGGTCAGCAGCAGGGTGTAAATGGTAAGCAGCAGGGTGTAAATGGTCAGCATCGTGGTGTAAATGGCCAGCAGCGTGGTGTAAATGGCCAGCAGCAGGTTGTAAATGGTAAGCAGCAAGGTGTAAATGGTCAGCAGCAGGGTGTAAATGGTAAGCAGCAGGGTGTAAATGGTCAGCAGCAGGGTGTAAATGGTCAACAGCAGGGTGTAAATGGTAAGCAGCAGGGTGTAAATGGTCAGCAGCAGGGTGTAATTGGTCAGCAGCAGGGCGTAAATGATCAACAGCAAGGTGTAAATTGTCAGCAGGGTATAAATGGTCAGAAAAAAATCACTTGTCGGCTTTTTCTGTCACAGCACCGTGTGTGTAGAATAATCTTCCATTAGAAATTGGAACATCTGATAAACTTACAATATTTCTAAATAACATCATGACACCTATATGTGCGTCTTTTTTCCAAGCAAGGAAATCAAACTTCATGCTTTATAATGACAACTTTTGACGGACAATTGACAGGACAGACTTTGAGCTTGAATAACAGTGATTTAAACATACTGCAGGGATCAGCATCTGACGTCTGTAGATGTCAGAATCTGACGACTAAAGTCGGTACCCGCAATATAAAAGTTAACCTATTTAACCCTTTGACTTCCGGGCCGGGGTGCATGCCAGGATCCAGATATACTGGTGTACGAGTTCTATTTTTCGTCATTTGAAGCTGGAATTGCTAACGCAATTTCCAGCTTCAAATGACGAAAAATACATAAATGTAGTATATATTTGACGAAAATTTGTGTCATTTTATGGTTACGTTCATTGACGAATGACGACGGAAATTTCCGTCATGTATTGTAGTGAAAAGGTTAAAACTAGACGGGGATTGTGACTTTTCAATTAACAATAATATTTGGGCTAAATTTTATGAGATTTGTGGCGGCTATTTTGAATTTTGTTGGGTTATTTATATTATGTTACCCTGGCAATGCCTTTTAATTTTATTTTAAGTATATACCCAGTGTTTCTTATGGCAATGCCAGTTAACATGATTTTAGTTATGTATGTCATACTATGTATTAATATTGTCATATGATTTTAACAAATTACCAATGTTGTATATACATGTACATATCTTTCCCTTATTTTTATGACAAATAAGTCTGGATTGACTTTCATTCTGTTAATAAAATATCTGTCTGTCTGTCTGTATGACAGATTGATTGGAATTTCGCGTATGAGTTTTTTTGCAGCATTCTGAACTGGAATTTTAGACTTCTGACTTCGGACCTCAGACTTCAAATTTCAAAAGTCCCCACTGAGCTTTTGCACTTTTAAATAGATATATATTTGTTTGTCAAATGAAATCGCATTCAGAATGCCAGTACACACATTGCCATGTCTCTCTGTTGACATAAGGTTATATCACTATTCGCAACGCTAGCCCAACATTAAAATAACATTGATTCAACATTTTTTACACATTATTGGTTCAATACTGGGCCACTGTCTGCGACGCTGGCCCAGAATTAAAACATTGGATACATGTATTTTTATTATCAAATCTAGAGACTAACGGGTGAAGGCGGTCTTGACATAAGGGCACTCTGTTCACCCTCCTGGCAATGAATGGGGAATCACCCACATGTACACCATTGTATAAACTATTGGTACCTAACATAGGCCTACTGCCATGCAAAGCCAAAAGGTAGTATCTGATCACTTTACAAGTGAGCAGAGACTGCTTTATGTCGTTCAAGAGTATAGTGATCCAGAAAATCCTGGATAAATCCGGAAGAACATGCTGGATGACTTAAAAAAGTCATAGCACCCCTCCTACTATGGGAATATTGTGTCCAAATTTCATGTTGATTGGATGAAAAACTCATGGAGAAATATCTTCTAACAAAACCTGCACAGAATATTAAGTTTAAAGAACCAGACAAAAAACAGTATATTTGGATATAGCCCAAATATAACTAGAGAGGAGTTGTGCCTTTTCAAGTGACAATAATGTTTTGACTACGTTTTGTGCGTTTTTTTGGCCACCATTTTAAATATTGTTGGGTTATTTATTGGAGATAGTGATAGGAATTTTAGATTTCTGGATTCTGACTACTTTCTTGGATTAATGCTGTATCACTGTCTGCGACGCTGACCAAACATTAAAACTACATTGCGTCAACGTTTCGTGTTTGATGCAATTACAACTGTTAGTTCAATGTTAAATGTAGGATTTGAAAGGTTCTACTGTCCATATCAAACACCCGATGTTGGTTCAATGCTGAGCAAGTCTCTGCGACGCTTGCCCCACATTGAAACATTATTGGATATAGGCCTCTGTATTTTAATTGATTAAATGTACAGGGTGCAATCTGTCTGTCGCCTCTGACACTGGGCCCCTATATTGACTGGCCACGATTCATGGGCTTCTCCCGACATGTACATCATTGTACAGATAAGGATCCAGAAAATCCTGTATAAAATACTGAAGAACATGACTTATGACTTATAAAAGTCATAGCACAGGGTCCCCAAAACATAAGAATCGTTGTGCAAAGGTTTGAAGTCGATTGGATAAAAACTCCGGGAGAAATAACACATTATAAGCCCCCGCAATGTAATTCATTGGCCAAACATTGATTAGCACTTAGTGATCCAGAAAATCTTACATAAATCCGGAAGAACAACTGCGAATGCTTAAAAAAGTCGTAGCAATAATCCTACATACCTAAGAATCATTGTGCCGAGGTTTGAAGTCTATTGGATAAAAACTCAGTGAGAAATAGCGCACGGACATAGAAGATTAAAAAATCGAGATCCAAACAAAACTCAATAGGTTTGGACCACAAGGTCCAAACATAATGACCGTAGAGCATAGATATTTAAATCTAGGGAAAGAGCTAAAACATCTATGATGATTTCAAATTGAAAAAATCCTTTGGTATCCATAGGTTTATACAAAAATATTTCAGTGGTTGAAGGGCTAACGCATGAACAACCATATTAAATCCCACTGTTCTGAAACGAGATGATATATTTGCCTCTTCCTTTGTAAGCTAGGTAATTAGACCTCAAGCTGATTCTGTAATGACAAATTTTGACCGGAAGTAGACATGAGATTGATTATGGATGGGGAGGTGTTTGAGATGCACGCGAGCTTGAATAACTAGGATTCTCGGACTCATGCTGTTGGCTTTCACCACGAGACGAATGGTGAGATCAGCCCATGTCGCACTCTCTCATTTTCGCTTCACTGCTCAGATTGATTTTGCCATTTCAAATATATATTCGTACGAGAAAATGCATACTAAATCTTTTGTACGGCGGGATGGGCTGATCTCACCAGAAAAGTAACCACATGAAGCCCTCGCATAAAGGCTCGGGCTTGATGTGGTGACTTTTGCTGAAATCAGCCCATCTCGCCGTGGCCAAGGTGCCGTATGCAAATACTCGCGGACAAACAGATTAAAACATCAAGTAATCATATTTATCATAGCGCTTTCATTGTTAAGTCGTATTACAGACATTGATTTAATCGGCCAATATAACGGAATAAACATTAATATAATCAGCTTAGTGCTTTAATTGTTAAGTCGTATTACAGACATTGATTTAATCGGCCGATATAACAGATTAAACATGAATATAAGCAGCTTAGCGCTTTAATTGGTTAGTCGTATTACAGACATTGATTTAATCGGCCGATATAACGGATTAAACATGAATATAATCATGCTAAGCGCTTTAATTGTTTTTTTGCGGAACACCCACTAGGCGGCCTACACGGTCACCACTAGGATAGCTGCTATAGCTTACAACGCTAAGTTGAGTTTTACTGTGTGACATGCTGCAGTTGCAGAACCAGCTTGTCTTTTCTAAAACCTGCCGTGACAGTTACTTTTAAAGCAGGGAGTCTTTGTGGTGTGTGGGAGCCTAGTGTAGCTCCCACATGAGTGGTCACACCGCAATGATTGTTTAAGATTATCTTCGCGCCGGGTCTTGGCGTCGTAAGCAATCGGGGGCAATCCTTGCAGTATGTGGGAGCCTTTAGTTTCTACAGCATCTAGTGAATCGATCATAATGAAGCCCCTCCAGAAACCCACTAACTTCATTCAATGTCACACAATTTCTTTACATTTCAAGTAGTCTATCTTTGGAAATACTCAATAAAATTTCACAAAAATTGCAAAATTAATGGGAAACATTAGATAATTCATTGAATAATCAGGAAAAAGTAGATTTTAATCTCCCACCACCAAATTACCGCATGTGCTGCTGAATTGTTTCTTTTTTTATTCATTCAAACCTGGCACTGAGAAGGGGGTGGGGGCATATTATGTTAATGTGTAGGCGACGTGTCATACATACTACTACTTTATATATTTACCTGTATCCACTAGAGCCAATATGATCATCATCATACTAGACGGAGCTCTCTTAAACCTGGCACTGAGAAGGGGGTGGGGGCATATTATGTTAATGTGTAGGCGACGTGTCATACATACTACTACTTTATATACTTACCTGTATCCACTAGAGCCAATATGATCATCATCATACTAGCCGGAGCTCTCTTAAACCTGGCACTGAGGAGGGGGTGGGGGGGGGGGCAGATTATGTTAATGTGTAGGCGACGTGTCATACATACTACTACTTTATATATTTACCTGTATCCACTAGAGCCAATATGATCATCATCATACTAGCCGGAGCTCTCTTAAAGCTGGCGCTGCTCAGGATGATGATAGACGTGATGTTACCTAGCGTGCCGACCACGATGAGAACAGGACTCATGTAGATCATCAGGTTGTCACTGTGGTTCAGCAGGTAGCGGTGGTAGTCTGTCAGCCCTCCACCTCCATCACCTCCATCACCTCCTCCCACGGCCTGGGTGACATTACTGTATTCAGACAGTGTGGTATTACTGGTGTCACTGGTGTTAGCGTCATCAGCCTGATGTGTCTGGTCCATCAGAAAATTCATGTAGGAAACTGTGGTGTCCATGATTAGCAGAATTACCTGAAAACAAAGCAGCAGAAATATAACACGTATGAGTTACTATTCATCCCCTCCAGTCATACCTGACATGAGTGATGTTGAGGTCGGAGATTGCGGGGGTGAACCCCACATGACCTTCAAATTTCAAAGAAACAGAATGTTTCTTCCCTGATCACCCCTAAAGATTGAATATTGTGGGCAGCCTCCATGACAGGGTTCGAATTTCAAATGTCTGGAGGGCAGTGTCATCTGAGCACATCTCACCATCCTCAGGAGGTTCTCCTGGCCCAGTTTTGCCTATATGTGCACAAAGGTGGCCTAAAACCCCATTTATTTCAGTGACATTTATGTCACCAGCCTGATTTGACTGATTTTGCTGTCCATGATTGGTAGAAAAGATAGCAGGGGAGTAACAACAAATCTAATCTAGAACATAACGTCAGGGAGAGATAGCAGCGGAGTAACAACAAATCTAATCTAGAAAATAACGTTAGGGGAAGATAGCAGCGGAGTAACAACAAATCTTATTTAGAACTTAACGCTAGGGAACGATAGCAGTGCAGTAACAACAAATATAATCTAGAACATAACGCTATGGTTTAAAGTTAATAAAATCGTTGTCCGTTTCCTGAAAATCTGTCCCAGAGCGATTTGTGTCCAGAGGAGAAAGTGTTCGGGTACGGGTGAGGACAGGTGTGGAAAGTGTACGGGTACCGGTGAGGACAGGTGTGGAAAGTGTGCGGGTACGGGTGAGGTGTGTAAACACAATCTTTTTTCACAAGAATCGTATTTGACGGACAAAGGACAGGTCTTAGAGCCCCTTAACGGCGAGTATTCGGCATCAGAGTTGAGCAGAAAAGCAAAAGCTGTATGATGTAGATGACTGAATGCTGTAATCAACAATTTCATGAAAATGGGAGAACTCAGAAGGTAAATTCACACTTTAATCATTTCAGTGCGTGTACCGTCTTGAAACGTCAGAACATGAAGTCTGTAGACGTCAGATGCTGACGTTTTCTGACATCTAAAAGACGATCCCCGCACTGAAAAAATTAATTATTGATATTTTGATCATACAAAGTACATACAATAAGATGAATAAGATACGATATTTTGATCAGACAAAGTACATAGATAAGATGAATAATATACGATACATCAAAATTAATGTAAACAACCATTTGTATTCAAAAGCACAACAAAAATGTCGTTCTATTCGTATTATATCTATTTTCAGACATTTAAAATTCTATATCACATACATAAATATCTGAAAACAAATTTGATATTTGCCAAAAAGTATATCTTACTTAAAATGGTTTTCGCGTCATCTAAACTCTTTTAACAAAATATTTATTTACGCGATAAAGGCTAAAATGCTGTGATTTGGAATATTTTCTGGTCAATTTTTGGTAGATTTGAACAAAGTTACATTTAATATTAGGGTATAAACATCAAGGGGTCCATTGGACACTGTTTAAAACGTCATTGTTTAAAACGCAAATTAATCATACATGATCATACGATTATCCCCGAGATCTATTAAAACTCCCAAAATACTATATTCTGTATTCACAATCACTCATTTCCATCACTTTTGGTTAGAGTGGTGCACAATGGCATAAATAGCCATGCGTATTAGATAGAAATTAGTGATGGAAAATGGTATAAAGGGAACTTTTCATATTACTTCTACATTACGTAGAGATTAGAGTGGTATAAGATAGCATAAAGGGCATTTTCCATGTTCCGCCTACAATACATAGAGGTTAGAGTGGTAGAGGATAGCACAAAGGGAACTTTCCGTGTTCCTCCTATATAATAGATAGAGATTACAGTGGTGTAAGATGTCATTTCCGTGTCCCTCCTACACTGAGTATGATATTACACACACACGCACACCTAAGCAAGCAATAATGGGAGAAATAGGAAAATACCCTATAGCATTTTATTATTCTTCTCGTTGTATTAAATATTGGCTTAAAATTATACGTATACAGTGGTATGTATATCTGATCACAGATATCTCAAAGTCTTTTATTCAGTGTTGAAAGTTCTGAATGAGAGGTGTAGAATAACCTGGGCGTCTCATATTAGATGTATTTTGAAAAGATATGGTTTTAGTTTTGTGTGGATTAGCCAAGGTGTTGGTGATGTAGTTTTATTTATGGAAATATTTAAAACAAAGCTACAGGAACATTTTAAGAATACGTAGTTTGCCGACCTTGGAAATAAAAGTAAATTAGCAACTTATTTAATATTTATTAGAGAATTTGAACCAGAAAGGTATTTGAATTTTAAAATTATTAAGTCACATATCCAGGTTAAGTTGTTCCAGTCATATGTTACAGATTGAAGCAGGGTTACATAAAAACTTAATGGCAGATTGTGCATTTTCTGTAAAGAATTATATACTATTGTTTTAGAAGATGAATATCATTTCTTTATGTTAAGTCCTGCTTATACAGAATTGAGATCGAATTATACATCTTGCAGAAGTTTTATAGAAATACTAACAGAAACTGAGGAGCATAAAATAAAGAAATTAGCTTCATACAGAGAAACTCAGAAGAAATAACTTAACTAATATGTATTGATATGTCCTGCACAAATGTGTACTGTATTTATTTGAATCTCTTATGCATTTATGTATGTATATAACATGTGAAATTGTTTTGTACTATGTGCCCAAGGCTTTAAAAAACTACTACTACTACCACTACTACTACTACTACTATTACTACTACTACTACTACTACTACTACTACTACTACTACTACTACTACTACTACTACTACTACTACTACTACATATTAGAGTGGTGCAAGATGGTACAAAGAGAATTTTCCGTGTTCCTCCTACATTAGATAGAGATTGGAGTGGGTTGAAGATGGCATGAAGGGAAGGAACTTTCCATGTTCCTCCTATATAACTTACACTAGATAAAGATTAGAGTGGTGGAAGATGACATAAAGGGAACTTTTCGTGTTCCTCCTACACTATATAGAGATTAGAGTGGTGGAAAATATATTATTGCATACTGTACAGGGAACTTTCCGTGTTCTACCTACGCTAGATAGAGATCAGAGTGGTGGGATACGGCACAAAGGGAATGTTCCGTGTTCCTCCTACACTAGATAGAGTTTAGTGTGGTGTAAGATGACACAAAAGGAACTTTCCGTGTTCCTTCTACACTTAGTCTAGATAGAGAGTGATGGAACATGGTATATACAGTCCTAGCAACGCAAGGGTTAATTATATACGGTCCTAACAACGAAATGGTTAATTAATTACGGTTTTTGAAACACAATGGTCAATTGTACACGGTTCTAGCAGCACAAGGATTAATTATATACGGTCACGACAGCACAGTACGTAATTATATACTGTACCAGCAGCACAAGGGTTAATAATATACGGTCCTAGCAGCACAAGAGTTAATTAATTCATATTTTATATATTCAGATTCCGTCTGCTGCGCCTCTGACCATCGGAGATTCATTGTCTAACGTAAAAACGATGATGTTACAGCGACTGTGGGGCTCGGTATTTTAATATATTTTATTTTTTAGTACGGCACTTACCATTATGATATTACCTGAAAGGGTTAATTAATTAATTAATTATTAATTAATTAATACCAGCATTGCTAGCTTAGACTATCGATAAATTTAAACAGACACAGGTCAGTTTTAGTTACGCATAATTATTAAACCTATATATCTAAATTCGAAGTGTATTTAGATATATAGGCAAAGATGCCTTATTCCACTTCACGATCAATCGGCAGCGCATTAATATATACATCAGTAATCAAACAAAGATGCCTTAATCCACTGCACGATCAATCGGCTGCGCATTAATATATACACCAGTAATCAAACAAAGATGCCTTAATCCACTGTGCGATCAATCGGCTGCGCGTTAATATATACATCAGTAATCAAACAAAGACGCCTTAATCCACTGTGCGATCGATCGGCTGCGCATTAATATATACACCAGTAATCAAACAAAGATGCCTTAATCCACTATAGATTTTTTTCCCCAATGTTGATCATTTGTAAATGTATATTTGTTTATTTTCTCTATAATCAATCATGCCAATGTATTTCTTCTAATCAACCGGTATTGTGTTTCGCATGTGTATGCAATATTCATATATTACGTAAATTGTATATAGGGATGCAGCAATGTATATATTATATATAGGCATGTATGATTATATCTGTCAAAGACAGTTTTTTTTTTTAGTAATGTATTTCGCAACATATTCAGAGAAATCTATAGGGCTTCAAGCATTTGTGTTTTCAGACCCACTTTGGGTATCAAAATGTCTGTCTATGAGCATATGTTCACAACAAACAAATGTTGTCAAAGGGATATAGAAACATTACTTTATGGTAATTAATAATTATTTACTGCATACTATTGATTGATATATTTATGAAGACAATATTTTCACAATTTTAAGGACATCACATTTTTTGCGTGTTTTCTGGCAGTAAAAGGGTGCTTGAAATAATCAAATCATGTATATATATATTTTTAAGTCATGACAGGTTAAGTATATGTGCTAGGTGCTCAGTGACGGTTTGCTGCATGTTATTTGAGGTATATATCAATGACCATAGCAGAAAATAAATGTTAACGAAATATGTGATGTCGGTTCACAAAGGGTTAATTTGTTAAATTGGTCCAAAATTTTGTTCTTGTTATACCCCTAGCCATGATCTTGAGATTTCAAAGCTTTCCAACGGTATATGATAACAAATGTTGTTTTTACATGGAAGGTTGCCCTCTAAATAACGCCTTTATGGTGGGTCTGCTGCAGCACTATGTCTAAATTTGAAGTTTGTTTGTTCTTAATAAAATATTTAATTTTTAGTGCGCAGAGGGTGTGCAATTTTTTTTTATAATTTTATTCTTTTCCGACACACATGAAATAGTGAAAATATATATTGTAGTAATGTATTTCGCATCATATTCAAATAAATCTATGAGTATTTGAGCATTCCTATTTTCAGACACTAAATATTTTCAATAGGCCTACTTTAGGTATCAAAGTGTCTGTCTATTAACGTATGTTTACAAACAAATGTTGTCAAAGAGATGTAGAAACATTACTTTATTGTAATTAATAATTATTTACTGTATATTATAGATTGATATCCATATGGAGAAAACATTTTTACAATTTTAAGGACAATAATTTATTTTTGCCTGTTTTCTAGCAGTAAAAGGGTGCTTGAAATAAAAAAATCATATTTTTTTTAAGTAATGGTCGGTTAAATATATGTGTTTGGTGCTGATGGATGGTACCATAACATAAAATAAATATGAACTAAATATGTGATGTTGGTTGACGAAGGGCTAATTTGTCAGATTTCGTTCTCGTTATCCCCCCCTAGACATAATCTTGAGATTTTAAGCTTTCCAACAGTATATGATAACTAATGTTGTTTTTTCATGGAAGGTTGCTCATTAAATAACGTCTTTTTGGTGGGTCTGCTGCAGCACTAAAGACGCCTTAATCCACTGCGCGATCAATCGGCTGCGCATTAACATATACATCAGTAATCAAACAAAAACGCCTTAATCCACTGCACGATCGATCGGCTGCGCATTAATATATACATCAGTAATCAAACAAAGGTGCCTTAATCCACTGCGTGATTGATCGGCTGCGCATTAATATATACATCAGTAATCAAACAAAGGTGCCTTAATCCACTGGGCGATCAATCGGCTGCGCATTAATATATACATCAGCAATCAAACAAAAACGCCTTAATCCACTGCACGATCAATCGGCTGCGCATTAATATATACATCAGTAATCAAACAAAAACGCCTTAATCCACTGCACGATCGATCGGCTGCGCATTAATATATACATCAGTAATCAAACGAAGACGCCTTAATCCACTGGGCGATCAATCGGCTGCGCATTAATATATACATCAGCAATCAAACAAAAACGCCTTAATCCACTGCACGATCAATCGGCTGCGCATTAATATATACATCAGCAATCAAACAAAAACGCCTTAACCCACTGCACGATCAATCGGCTGCGCATTATTATATACATCAGTAATCAAACAAAGGTGCCTTAATCCACTGCGTGATTGATCGGCTGCGCATTATTATATACATCAGTAATCAAACAAAGACGCCTTAATCCACTCCGCGATCGATCGGCTGCGCATTAATATATACATCAGCAATCAAACATAGACGCCTTAAACCACTGCGCGATCAATCGGCTGCACATTAATATATACATCAGTAATCAAACAAAGACGCCTTAATCCACTGCACGATCAATCGGCTGCGCATTAATATATACATCAGTAATCAAACAAAAACGCCTTAACCCACTGCACGATCAATCGGCTGCGCATTATTATATACATCAGTAATCAAACAAAGACGCCTTAATCCACTGCACGATCAATCGGCTGCGCATTATTATATACATCAGTAATCAAACAAAGACGCCTTAAACCACTGCGCGATCAATCGGCTGCGCATTATTATATACATCAGTAATCAAACAAAGACGCCTTAATCCACTGCACGATCAATCGGCTGCGCATTATTATATACATCAGTAACGAAACAAAGACGCCTTAATCCACTGCGCGATCGATCGGCTGCGCATTAATATATACATCAGTAACGAAACAAAGGTGCCTTAATCCACTGCACGATCAATCGGCTGCGCATTATTATATACATCAGTAATCAAACAAAGGTGCCTTAATCCACTGCACGATCAATCGGCTGCGCATTATTATATACATCAGTAATCAAACAAAGGTGCCTTAATCCACTGCACGATCAATCGGCTGCGCATTAATATATACATCAGTAATCAAACAAAAACGCCTTAACCCACTGCACGATCAATCGGCTGCGCATTATTATATACATCAGTAATCAAACAAAGACGCCTTAATCCACTGCACGATCAATCGGCTGCGCATTATTATATACATCAGTAATCAAACAAAGACGCCTTAAACCACTGCGCGATCAATCGGCTGCGCATTATTATATACATCAGTAATCAAACAAAGACGCCTTAATCCACTGCACGATCAATCGGCTGCGCATTATTATATACATCAGTAACGAAACAAAGACGCCTTAATCCACTGCGCGATCGATCGGCTGCGCATTAATATATACATCAGTAATCAAACAAAGACGCCTTAATCCACTGCACGATCAATCGGCTGCGCATTAATATATACATCAGTAATCAAACAAAGGTGCCTTAATCCACTGCGTGATTGATCGGCTGCGCATTAATATATACATCAGCAATCAAACAAAGACGCCTTAAAGCACTGCGCGATCAATCGGCTGCACATTTAGAATGCAGAGCGCATGTTTTCTGATGGCTATGGTAGCTATGGTTACAGTATCATGTTTGTCTTTTATCACGTTAATCTTTAATCACCTTAATCTTTAATCACCTTAATCTTTAATCACGTTAATCTTTCATCATGTTAATCTTCAATCACGGTAATATTTATTCTCGTAAATTTTTAATCAAGTTATTCTTTAATCACCTTAATCTTTCATCATGTTAATTTTTAATCAAGTTAAGCTGTAATCACGTTAATCTTTATTCACGGTAATCGATAATCACGTAAATCTTTAATCACGTTAATCTTTAATCACGGTAATTGATAATTACGTAAATCTTTAATCACCTTAATCTTTAATCACGTTAATCTTTCATTGTGGTAATCTTCAATCACGTTAATCTTTCATCATCGTAATCTTTAATCACGTTAATCTTTAATCACTTTAATCTTTAAACACGGTAATTTTCAATCACGTTAATCTTTAATCACGTTAATCTTTCATCATGGTAATCTTTAATTACGTTAATCTTTCATCACGGTGATCTTTAAACACGTTAATTTTCAATCACGTTAATCTTTAATCACGTTAATCTTTCATCATGGTAATCTTTAATTACGTTAATCTTTCATCACACTAATCTTTAATCACGTTGATCTTTCATCACGTTAATCTTTCATCATGTTAATCTTTAATCTCGTTGATCTTCAATCACGTTAATCTTTAATTTTGTTAATCTTTAATCACGTTAATCTTTAATCACGTTAATCTTTAATCAAGTTAATCTTTATTCACGTTGATCTTTCATCATGTTAATTTTTAATCACGTTAATCTTTAATCACGTTAATCTTTAATCACGTTAATCTTTGATCACGTTAATCTGTAATCTCGTTAATCTTTCATCATGTTAATCTTTAATCACGTTAATCTTTAATCATGTTAATCTTTAATCACGTTAATCTTTTCCTGGTAATCTTTAATCACGTTAATCTTTAATCATGTTAATCTTTAATCACGTTAATCTTTAATCACGTTAATATTTTATCACGGTAATGTTTAATCACCTTAATCTTTAATCACGTTAATTTTTCATCATGTTTTTCTTTAATCACATTAATCTTTAAATACGTTAATCTTTAATCACGTTAATCTTTAATCATGTTAATCTTTAATCACGTTAATTTTTCATCATGTTTATAGGCTTACATGCTACATCAGACCAGTTAGTAATCTATTTTCAAATTTCCGTGTGAGCAGTTACTCTGATCTGTTGATTATATTTGTAGCGGCTCCTTTATCCTGCATGGGCATGTAATTAACACGGAAGAAAATGTCAACAAACAAGATTCATCAAGCCAATATGTTGGGCCAACATCAAAAACGGTGGGCGAACATTGTATCAACATTGGCTAAATGTATCTTGTTTGCTGTGTACCCCATCGATGTCATTTGGACGTAAAATACCAAATAATCACCTGATTCAATCTATTTCATTAACCCTCTTTGCTGAACCCTGCAATCAATCAATTCCATTTGTGAAATTTCTCCTGTCAATTATTTCACAAGTACGACAGTATGAGGCAAGACATGTCAGAGCCGACACACAGGAATTAGTAGATTTGTTCACATTTCACTGAAATATCAGCCACGATAGAATCTGTTTGAAGATGATATCGAAGTCCGTCTTTTTACACAATGCTGCTTCATGGTTAAGTGACTGTAGAGAGATAAACGCATACCAATTGATGTCAATGTAAAAGCAGTGAGTTTTGTGTCCCCCAAGCACGCCGGTCCCGATGACTCATTCGGTCCGGTGGTGGTTTGAAACTCAGAGGTACTGGGGTTCGAATCCCGGCCGTGTTTGTCATCGGGGTTGTGCACTCACAGTGATCCAAACGGTTCAAAGGTCCAGAGTGTGCAGTGATGGTACTGTGTACTATAAATAACCCTTGAAGTCATTCGATAGACAATGTCCAGACTTCGGGCTTCCTTCAGTCGCGATATTGCCATGATTGTGCAAAAAAGTGACGTAAAGCAATATTCGCTCACTTACCTCTCAATCACATCACTAGTATTATCTAAAATCAACCCATGACTTCAACTTTTGTTAAAACAATAGATTTACGCGTATTGTTTGTTCACACCAACCACTTTACACAGTGTACATCTCCTGGTCGCCGTGTTTAATTGAGTGAGGTGTGGGTCGACAAGCCGTAGCCTCCACAGGGTCAGACTTATCAGAGTTTCAAGTAGCTTGTCGCGAGACGTTGTGTTAATTACACTGCCGTGTTGATGATAAGTGTGGAGTAATAGTCAGTCTAAGTGTAACATGTTTAAATATTTTTACAAGATAATAAGTAAAAAGTACGGTGCGGTATGTCATTTTGGCCATTTTTGTTGCCCAAATTGATTTTATTGTTTTTATGGCTTCCTCAGGGGTCAAATAAGCCAAAAATATCGGGGTACAATTTTTCCCGCCTCTCAACCTCGTTTTATGCCACATTCAAAATGGCCGCCATTGAAATCACATATTTGGCCATAACTTGGGTTCTAGCATAGCTAGAGTCACGATTTTGCTGTCTATACCCATGTTTTTTGGGCATGAGGAGTCCAATAGTGCCCATACAAAATGTTTATGTCTTGGAGAAATTTCAATAATAAAGATTAAACCCATTTTTCATGCGTTTTCTGTCATTTTTTGGTCGCGAATATAAAAAAAAAAAAAAAAATCGAAAACAATTTTTTTCTAGGCTTTATTTAGTCTGTATTCGTATAAACAGCACATTGCTGATGGTTTCTGAATGGTAGATATTTCGTTGATAGACCTAAATATCCCACCAAGAAGGCGTAAAAGTGATAGCGTAGAAACCGAACAACTTCAATAACGTTGTTTGGTACATTTCCTTGATTTGGAAATGAACATTTTACAACAGTCACAGAGGAAAATTAATAATAGTTTGTCTTTTGCAAAAAATTACACACTTTTTGAGAAGTGGATAGGAGGGGTGAAGGTCCAATCGAAATATTAAAAATAATACAAAATAATACAAAGCTGTGAGCAAATTGTGCGTTTCAGCAATGTTTCATGTGCTGTCAAACAAATGACAAGAATCAATTGTCATGATTATTGCGCGTGATTGTGGACCATCTCATCAGCAAAATAATTGGAATTTCAGATTATTTTTTTTTTTTCAAATTCTTAAATGATGCATAAGAAAAAAATAAATGGGGGATTTTAATTCATCCTACAATTTTATGAAACAATGTATTTAAATACTGACAGTAAAATCCCCTCGTCAATGCATTATTTGAATGAGATGTAAAGTGAGTATTGCCAATTAATATATAAATATGTAACCTAACAAGGACGCCCGGCCTCGCAATGATTACATACTCTGTATCACGTATATCCACCTACAAATTATGTTATTGCGGAATATATTGGAGAGGGATGGGGTCATTACCACAGCTGACATTTAAGCAGATTACAGCAAGCATTCAATGGCTTGATTTATCGAAAACACAGTGAGGTTTAGGTTCAAAGTTAGTGATTTTGATTTATATATTACCATATTGACATATTTTAAATTTCAAAATGGCCAAATGCAACAATAACCCACCGAACCAGGACCAGGCTTGGGATATTGATCTTTTTTGGCTAGAGAGCAGCGCATCAGTGAGAGGCGTCAGTGAGAGGCGTATGTGGCAGCGGAATGTTGGAGGGACGGATAACGTCTGCTGATGACGGTTGTGGACAAATATTTATTTCCTGACGGTTTCCTGAAATATTTTTACTGCCAATAGTTACAAGGTATTTGACTTAAAATTGCTGCTTAAAATTGTGAGTTTGAACAGTTTATAAACAGTGTCATGGCAACGTCTATATCAATTAGAATAAACAGTGTTATGGCAACGTCTACGTCAATTAAAGGGCGTCGCCACGTCTAAATCTGATTTTTGTCAATGCGGACCAGAGCCGCATCCTGAGAGCAGAGCTGACAAAAACACACAGGACAGTCCAAAATGCAGAGATCAATTTCAGAAGACATCTCTGTAACGTTGCCGCTGACACCAGACCAGTGGAGAGCAGAAGTGATGATCAAAATCTAATTTTGATCGCGGTGGTTGCCAGGGAGCTGCATGGTGACAAGCTGACATTTTGGGTGCTGGACGGGTTCACCACACTCAAAAACACTTACCCACACCTATGTCGCAGCACAGTGAGGAGACTGATGGGGAAGTGCGCCGCTCAAGAATGCGTCATTGGTTTCATAATAAGTATCATGTCGGCCAGTGAACGCCCTGTGGTCGACCTGTAGTCGACGGCGTTCACATCGGTCCGATAAAGAGTCTCTTAAATGCTCGGAAAAAGGTATGTGAAATGTTTGTGCTACACCTCATAATAATTACACCACCCACACCTCTAGTACGTCAGACCGCATATAACCGGATAACATGGTTCAATTTGCATTAGTATGTAGCGAAATGCTTCATCATTCTGTTGAATTATTGATCAAAATTGGAAGTAATTCTTAAAACTGGTTTATCTGTCATAATTAAAGACAAGACGAAAACTTTGAATTTGGTAATGAGTGATAATATGTTCACTGAATTGGTTGTCTATCAAATTGAACCCTTGGAAGGAATATGACGGTATTGAGAGGCAAAGTGGGCAAGGTTTGGATTGAAAATAAATATCAGAATTACCACTCATAATTATGTTAATGTTTGGGAACAAAGAATAGCGGAAATTGAGGCTACGATAGCTCTCCCCAGATTTTTCCCATTACATTAATGAAACGTGGTTGGTTGTTTAATAACCCTTGAATTCCTCAGGCGGCATCTAGTTAGGTGTCATATTTATCAAATATGCGTATTATAAAAAAAAATGATACAACCCATTAAAATGACGATAATTCTCATTTGATGTGTTGCATTTAAATATTTTAACAAAATTAGGTAAATTGTATTCACCAGGAGGTGAGAATTGCGATAGCAGTTTACCACTCGCAGTGGATGGGAAGTAAATAAAATTACAGAGCAATTAAAGGGTTAGTAAATTCTGATGGACGCGAAACCAGTGTCCCCAGTACAAAGTGATACTGGATGGTTTCGAGGGTAATGTGATTGCTCATGTTGAGAGCTCACAGGGTAATCAGATTATGTTCACCAAAGAGAGTGTACATGATTTTTGGCTCAACTGATCTGATTGGAACCAGCGCGAGGTGCGCAACTCTAGAGTTTGGAATAATTCTCGGAGGAAATATTGTTGTCAAGACGACGCTGCTGGTGAAGCAGGAATTTAGCGAGTGGAGCTGTTATAACCTGGTCTCAAATGGTATCAACTTGTATTGTGATAACCGAGTGACAGCAGACCTAACAAAGGTGTTCACAGTCCACGGAATCGCTAGTAAATATTATGTGTATAATGTATCAGTGCAGAACCGGTCCCACATAAGTGACTGAGGCCAAGTACAGAACCCCCGAAACTGTTGCGGTTGATATGCGCAGCTTGGGGCAGGTTCGAACCCCACACATGCACAGCCAATGATCTGAAGGCTGGGTTCGAGTATGTCATAACATAGGTGACAAAATGACGCCTTCTCTGAAAACAACACATTTGTGTTAAACGGTGACATCACCCAACGACGGGATCAGTAATTTGTTATAACGCTGCCCTGGTGACAATTCCCGAGGTTTCTGCAGAGAAGTCGCCCATGCCACGTGTCCATGTCATTGGTATATAAATGACGTGGGATTTAATGACATGGTTGTGGTTATCCACGAGACAATGTAAAAGTATATTTATATCTCGAGAATTGCTGCTGAACGTTGACTGTAAGACTGAGAATGGACACTGGGGTGGTGTACCATCTTCAGATCAACAGTAACAGCAAGCGCTATTCTTAATAATCATTGATTGCATGCATTAATTAAACTATGTATTAATGTGACGCAAGAGCTCTTGTCCCAGAGAAACTAGTACAAGCTCAATTTATTGTATGAAACAAATAACAGATTTATTAGACACGACTTCTGGTCACGATAAGACGTTCTAGAGTAGCCCCTATGCTTCCATGAGTGAAAGTAACTCAGAGAGAGACACCATTAAGCTTAGTACATAACTCCACCAAATGATTGGTCTCAGATGGTTTTTTGTATCACTCTTTTGCCATGATGAAGCATTCTTGTGTAATCACTCACACATGATCCGTGGCCAATAAAGGTGTCCTAGGTCTAGGCGTATTAGTGGGACATATTATAAACTTCTGCCTTTCTAGAATGACTTCTCGCAGGTGATCTAATTGCATAATCACTTTTTGACAGCATAATATATCTATCTACTACTGAGCGTACAATATGCAAACACATTCAAGTTTATCTGTTAATATGAGGGTTGGTTCAAAATGTATTATGTTTTCTGTTCTCTTATTATGAAACATCATTTGTAATATTTCTTAATTTAATGAACTGTGGTAGGCTACAAGACCTCCAATGTAAACAGACTATTTCAAAACATTATTGTTTTAGAAAGCTTGAAATCACTCGTTTTGAAAGCTTCAAAAGTTTGTGTCTTTCCTCAAAATTCGAATTTTCACTTTGATTGTGATGTCCAGTTGAACATAATTACCACGTTTCCCTTTTCTTGTATTTTCTTATAGGTAATAGATAATTTAGATTGGAACTGATTTACTGATACCTAGCGAAAATTCTTCGTGGTTGTGAGTTGCTTGTTTATTTTGATTAGGAAAATGAACCAAACCATTGAGTGTTTGCTGTGGTCCTTTTAACTCTTTAACCGCCGGTGTCGCATATATTCGGGTTTTCATTTTTTACTAGCACATTAAGTACCACCTTTTAAACATGTTGAAGATAAAATGTGACATCAATCAGCAATATTTGAAAACAGCTGACCTCCATTTTGTCAAATCTGACTAATTTTCACCCACTTGAAGTTGTGGATCGCGTCAGCGAGACACAACTTCAAGTGGGTAAAAATTCAGATTGAATAATTTAGCGGTTAAAGGGTCAAATGCCAGCTATGGTAATGGCCCTGTCCTTTCCAATTATGGCTGGAATCTATACGCTGATATCTCTCATAGGATCTCTCAGAGTTGCTAAGTCAACTGATTTTCTCTATGAGGTCGGGAATGTTTTTCTTCGATGGTAAATCCGAGTATGTGGTACTAACTAGGTCGTGATTGAAACAGTATGAATTAAACAATATAGTGAATCATAAAAAGGCCTAATGTTTTTGTGCGAGGGCCATGTCCTGTGTGAATTGCACAAATAATTTTTAACCGCCATTACTACTGTTACTACGTCGTTAAGTTTGCACCACTAGTCAATCTCAGGGAATCTCCGCGCTCATAGCGACTGTGCTTGCATGGTCACATGACACGGAGCTACCTGTTTATGCCATATTTATTGTACTTGCATGACATTATATTTAATTTTAAAAAATACCATATAATTTTTACCATTGGCTTATTGCATACTCCAGTTACTGTAGCATAATTATGCACTTGTATATATTTTAGGTTTCTACGCTTTCCAGAGTGTCTTTTTTGCTACTATATATAATTAGTATGTCATACGTAGTAGCTATTTTATCTCTGGTTTTTGGTGCGGGAAACAAAATGATAGACCTCTATGTTATCTTGGCAATGCCTTTTAATTCATTTTTAGTAGTAGTCATTTATATTATCGAAATACCCAGTTTTTATTTTGGCAATGCCACTTAACATGATTTTAGTTGTGTATGTCATACCTTGTATATTATCATATGATTTTAACAAACTAACAATCTTGTATATACATGTACATATATCTCTTTCATTTCTATGACAAATAAGTCTGTAATGACTTTTCTTTTCTGTCAATAAAATATCTGTCTGTCTGTAGATGTTTGTAAAATTATATGTTGCTGCCAAATAGATTGTCAGATTTACCATGTACACGAATTTAAATAAATGTTATTATTACTATTTTATATTATATAAGTAAATGAATCATACGAGTTATGTATATATTATTATATTATTTAAATAGATGTATATATCGATGTATGTTTTTTAATGTTTATGTATGAGGGCCTTACGGCGGATGAGCTATGCTCAGTGGGTTGGTACATACATGTATGTATGTTTTTAATTTTTATTGATTTTGTACGTTGTTGTATATACCTGTACCCTCGCTAAATAAAGACTTTATTATTATTATTATTATCATTAAGGCCTTATGGCTTTGAGCGGTAACTGCGCAGTTAAGACCTTATGACTTTGAGCAGTAACAGCGCATTACGGCCTTATGGCTTTAAGCGGTAAATGCGCAGTTCAGGCCATATGGCTTTGAGCGGTAACTGCGCAGTAAAGGCCTTATGGCTTTGAGCGGTAACTGCGCAGTTAAGGCCTTATGGCTTTGAGCGGTAACTGCACAGTTAAGGCCTTATGGCTTTGAGCAATAACAGCGCATTACGGCCTTATGGCTTTAAGCGGTAACCTCGCAGTTAAGGCCTTATGGCTTTGAGCGGTAACTGCGCAGTTAAGGCCTTATGGCTTTGAGCGGTAACTGCGCAGTTAAGGCCTTATGACTTCGAGCAGTAACAGCGCAGTTATGGCCTTATGGCTTAAAGCAGTAAGTGCGTAGTTAAGGCTTTATGACTTTGAGCAGTAACAGCGCAGTTAGGGCCTTATGGCTTTGAGCAGCAAACATTGATGGAATCCTGGATCAATGTTAGCCGACCGTGTACGACGTTGGCCCAGCATTGATACAGCATTGTGTCGATGTTTTGATATTTTTAAAATATTGTATATTCTGTTATTGCACAACATTTTAATGTCATCTGATTCATCTCACCATCCTCATGAGCATCGCATGGCCCAGTTTAGCCTACATGTCCACAAAAATAGTCTATAAACTCGTCCATTCATTTATTCAATTACTCATTCATTCATTCATTCATTCATTCATTCATTCATTCATTCATTCATTCATTCACTCATTCGTTCATCCGTTCGTTCGTTCGTTCGTTCATTCGTTCGTTCGTTCGTTCGTTCGTTCGTTCGTTCGTTCGTTCGTTCGTTCGTTCGTTCGTTCGTTCGTTCATTCATTTATTTATTTATTTATTTATTTATTCATTCACTCACATGCGCTCCACAGAAACGGTATGCTTAGTTTCCTGATATTTTTCGCCACATTTATAATTTAACATTGAAATTTTTAATGAAAATTACCTACCGGCGACTACTTAATTCGAAACCGGCAGACACAGCTCCGACGTCAAGCGAAAACTCTGTTTTTCTGCTGATGATCTATTAACACGTCCCCCGCATATTACACGTAACGTGACAGAATCACGCGTTTTAAATGTGTGAACCCCCTCCCCCCTCCCCCCCCATCGACCGTCATCCCTCTCCCCTCCAACATAATTAATGACTATCTAACCATCCACGCAAACACCAAACATTGACACAATGTTGATTTAGTTTGAGCCAGTGTCGCAGACACTGGCCCAACGTTAAACCAGCATTGTTTCAATGTTTCGTGTTTGTGTGGATCTTTGTAATCACAGCTGCAGCTGATATTCCCACCTTATGAGCCGATGTCACACCATATAAAGAATCCCCTCGATATTAGGCGTCCTTTCCGGTTCTGCGCAAGAAGGCACCTAATGTGGTCATAGTCAGACAGCTGCTGTCTCATGATAAATGATCCACAAATGTATATATTATATATTTAATTGCTAGTTGAAGCCTACATGCATGACTTCTGCAATTGCAATATTGCGATCAATGATTAATTGGACATGGCTCACTCGTATTGACTGGGGCTTGTAACCTGGAGGTATCAGGTTAGAATCCCAGTCGGGGTGGATATTTGTCATCGTGGTTGTGCATATACAGTGCTCCAAACAGTTCAAAGGCCCGGAGTGTACAGTGCTGTACATGGTGCTGTGCTCTATAGAGAACACTTGAAGTCATTCGAGCAGTAGTAGTAATTACCTCCTTGATATGTTCATAATATGTCAACATGTCCATAGACTAGAATTGCGTAAGTCTTTTAAATGTTGGGTTGCTGTGGTAACGTAACAAGTGTGCCGAAAGCCTGTATATCATTTACTCTTGTATTTTTTATTTTGGTAATGCATGTCTGAAAATAAATCGCATCTCGATTTCTCTTTTAACTGTAAATTCGCAACCCATTTAAAAAAAAAAAATCACGGAATTTTAGTCAGCCCACATGTTGACATAATTATTATGGATATACCAGTTAAAACAAAACATTTGTATAGCATCTATACAATGTTGGCCCAAAGTCTTCGACGTTGGGCCAACATTGTAAGTATAAGTGATTATAATGACTTCTATAGCGCCAGTATCTCTCAACAATATTGAGACTCAAAGGCGCTGTGGACTAACAGCAGTATTCAGTGGGGAGGTCGGAAAAGGAATTCGTCATATGCCGGTCGGTGGATGCTCAGATTAAGGTGGTAGGTCTAATGTATAAAGGTATGTTTTTAACTTTTTCCGAAAGATAGTGACTAATTTTGTTTCACGTATTTCAAGAGTAATTTATTCCACAAGCGCGGTGCGGCAACCACGAACGATGAATGGACATAATTTCTTTTAGACTGACCGCGGTCCAGGATGTACTTTGTACTTTTGGATCTCAGTGTATTCTGGTGTTTCTCGAAATGTAATAAATCACTGAGATATGTGGGAGTACCCATGAACAGAGCTTTATATGTCAGAAGGTTCAGTTTAAATTTGATACGTGATTTAATTGGTAACCAGTGCAGTGATTTGAGCGGGGGCCTAGACTCTAGACTCATTGTATAAATGTAATACAAATATTTTGTGTTTACTGGGACATCCAAGAGCCAAAATAAAAATGATGATTTTGGTATGATTATGTCGCACTATAACGCTTACGGGATTAGACTTAGTAAATAGAAGGTGAAGTGATGCGTGAAATCAACCGGATCCATGGCCATTGTGTTTGTGAAACTGCGAGCAGGTTATTATACCAAATAGGCCAAATATAAAAAAATGTTCCTAGTGGTCTGAAAACAACTACTGGAATATTTTTGTTAAAAATAGGAAAAAATAATATTTTGCTCAAGTGCTCAGCCTCAAACTATCAGGTAAATTCCAAATAGTATTGCAGTGAGCTGGGCCCCTGGTCTGTGTGTGTGTGAAATGTCGCGCCCTGGATTATCGACGATCTTAGACTATCTAAAAGGGTTCACACAACATCCCAGCAAACACTAGACATTAGCCCAACATTAGCATTTGCAATTATCCCTATTGGGATC
Source organism: Flabesymbios commensalis (assembly GCA_964017125.1). Lineage (NCBI taxonomy): Eukaryota > Metazoa > Annelida > Polychaeta > Terebellida > Flabelligeridae > Flabesymbios > Flabesymbios commensalis. The sequence goes on along the minus strand of OZ024906.1, from coordinate 1,957,075 downwards.
TGCAGAACCAAAAGGCAGTATCTGCTCACTTATAAAGTGAGCAGATACTGCCTTTTGTCTTTGCAGAGTAGTATTGAAATCGTCAACTGCATATTTGACAAAATCAATGTCAGTTCATATTTTGGTGACTAAGTTATAACTGTTAAAATATACGTTCTAGCGCAGCACGACCAATGTTGTATATAGGCTAATATTATAATGATATAATGTGTACATTTTTGTATCTGTATCAAATATAATTATGTATTGGCCAAACGGTAAATAAAATAAAGTACAGAATTGCATCACAATCCATGAGGATTGTAGACATTTTTTGATGGCGTGTAAACACGCTCAGAGCGGACATCCCCTTACTGTGTTCACTCCCTGTAAACGGCCTGACAAACCCCATGTGGGATCAGTCCATTGTGAGAACCCCATGTGGGATCAGTCCATTGTGAGAACCCCATGTGGGATCAGTCTATTGTGAGAATCCCATGTGGGATCAGTCCATTGTGAGAATCCCATGTGGGATCAGTCCATTGTGAGAACCCCATGTGGGATCAGTCCATTGTGAGAACCCCATGTGGGATCAGTCCATTGTGAGAACCCCATGTGGGATCAGTCCATTGTGAGAACCCCATGTGGGATCAGTCCATTGTGAGAACCCCATGTGGGATCAGTCCATTGTGAGAACCCCATGTGGGATCAGTCCATTGTGAGAACCCCATGTGGGATCAGTCCATTGTGAGGATTAATTACTAAGAAAACGAGATAAACGAGGGGCCGTAAAGTGGAAGTGTTTTTAGACAAGCTACAGCAGTCATACACTCCACCAATTTATCCGGAGTGGGGGGGGGGGGGGTATCTGGGTTCTTATGTTGGCTGGACCTAATAAGTCAGACTGTAATTTCATACCTTACGCTATTAATGAGAGAGAGAGAATTCATGTAAATAGTAGGCCTATGTGTATTCATAATGCACAAACACGTAATTATCCAAGTTAAAAACAAACCTTACTGTCACATTAAGTACTATCTGGTCAGTTTGTATATTGTGAATTGGGGTGACTGCCAACAGGCAATGGGAGATGAGAAGTGAAGTGGGCAAGATTAACCTGTCTTATATTTTAGGTCTATGTAACAAATTAAAATATGTTTGATTACACACAGTGTGTGCAAGATAGATGTAATTAGATATATAGTAAAATCTGTCAAAATCTATAAACTATTTTATTTTTAGCAAGAACAGGTTAAAAGCCTTTTATACTTTTATATTTTCATATTAAACAGGTTTCAATGGTAACAATGTTTGATTCTAATAATAACTATCCTAAATTCCCCCAATATAATTAGTCTGAATTATTAAGATGCCGTTTTTTAAATCATTCTATATTCAAGATTTATACAAATACCTCAAAATATATATACTTTTAGGCTATATATTTCCACTCTAAGTGGATTTAAAGATATCGAAGTTACTAATTATTATGCGTTTTTTGTTGGATGGAGAAAAATGTTTAATATTATTTTAATCCCTGACATTAACAAATTATATTTAGATAAAACAATTCGATTGTGACTGAATTGTGGGTGAATATAGTTTGCGTCGCTTTCTGCACATTCATGGCAATATCGCGACCGAAGGAAACAGTATGTCCCACTTTTATCGAATAACTTCAAGGCTTCTTTATCGAGCACATCACCAGTAACCATGGTAACTGAGCTATAACTAAAAATTACCAGGAAATCTAACACAGTGTTCTTCATTTACTGCCATTGAATTCTTCTGTGGAATTAAAGTGTTTAGGGTATATTTTTTGTAATCCTTGCGCTCGAGTATGAGACAGTGTTGACACATATCTATTAAAATAACTATTTTTTAAAATGGCCGCGATTGGGGTCTGTAAAATGTTTTTTTGTTGTATTAAAATATTTAAACATTTTTTGTTGCGATAACTGCCCTTGAAAATGTAGGCCTATATTAAGATACACATTTTTTGCTTATAAATGGATAATTAGCCGAGATATTGACAATTAAATATATTCGGCCGGCCATTTTGTAAACTGGCTGCCATTGAATTCATAAAGATGTTCTTTTGTTGGATTACAATTTCCAAAAAGTACTTGTTTAACAGTGCCCCAGATAATGTATATTCAGATACAAATATTTCAATTTTACGTGGATTAAAAGCTGTGATATAGACACGTATATACATGTAGATTTTTGCAGATTACATGCAGCTAGTTTGTACAATGACCACCACTGGAGTCAGTAAAATGTTTTTTTTGTTGGATTATTGTGTTTGAAAATACTTTTTTTTTGTATCAGTACCCCTGATTTTAGGTGGATTAGAAGCTGAGAAATTGATACATACTCAGATTTAGTGGGCTATTTTGTAAAATGGCCACCACTACACTCAGCAAAATGATGTTATTCTGTTGGATTAATGTGTTTAAAAATACTTCATTCATTATCAGTCGCCTACCCCTGAAAATGTATATGTAGATACAAAATATTTAGATTTTAGGTGGATTAGAAGCTGAGATATTGACACGCGTCGTATGTGGACTTTGTCGGACATTTTTAAAATGTTGTTTTGTTCCAAGTAGCCTTCAAAATATACATTTAGACATAGCTATTCATAGTATTTGTGGATTATAAGCTGGCATAAAAATTATAGACACTTATCATATATTTGGCTAGCCGCCATTTTGTAAAATGGCTGCCATTGAAGTCATTAAAATGCTGTGTTGGATTAATGTGTATAAAAATAGTTTATTTAAATGAAAATGAAAATGAAAATGAAAATGTATATTTAGATTAAAATATTTAGATCCTAAGTGGATTAGACGCTGAGATATTGACACGTACATGTATATACATTTTGGCGGCCATTTTGAAAAATGGCCACCAGCGAGGGCACAGGTCATTTTTTGGATGGCCCTATAGCTAAAAACATTCTCAAGGGTGTTCTCTTACAGTATGTAAAATTTCATGCTTTTGTCATTAAATGAACAATTCCTTTATATATAACCACCAGTCAGCCTAACTATCAGTGACCCTTGTACCGCCAGGCCCGTATATATACGGTATCAAACTAGAGTTATAAACCAAATTAACCCTTTTTGATTTTGAGACTTTTCACGTAACTTAGAATTCGCGAATTTTCATATTTCTTTAGTCGCGCTATTGTAATAACAATTTTCGCGAAATTCTTGAATTTGCAATTTTTTCCTCGCAAAATTCACGAAAATTAAAACCTCGCGAATATTACCAGATCTACGGAATATGAGAGCGTGGCATAGAATCTGAGAACAGAAACCCAGCAGGTGGTTGTGAGACTGTGTGCATGTTAGGAAAATACGCTGCTTTTTGCGACTTCCTGCACAGCTCAGTGATATGGATCCTACCTCCTCCACCCTTTCCCTGCTAAGGTTTCCAGCTATAAAGTGTCAAGTAAAAAATAGCTGAAATTGCTGACATAGTTTGTGCAGGAAATGAAATGAAATGAAATGAACCGGGCTTTAGGCCACCTTTGTGCACATATAGGCTAAACTGGGCCAGGAGAACCTCCTGAGGATGGTGAGATGATTGAGATGACACTGTCCTCCAGACACAGGATTCGAAATTCGAGCCCTGGCGGTCTGAGGCCGAGCACGCTACCTCTCGGTCACAGAGGCTCCCCGCAATACTGACTTTCACACGTGGACGGGGAACAAACATTTTTGTTTCTTTCAAACCGCCGAGACCGGGAACCGAACCCCGAACTCTGGCGTGAAAGGCAGCGGTGCTAACCACTACCCCAGGGCCCCTGCCCAGTTTGTGCAGGATGCTCAGTGAATATTTGATTTCATTTCATTTGCCTTTCCAGCTGAAAAAAATGGTACAATATCACTACTATTAGTTGAGTAGCATGTTATTAACTTTGGTTCACGGGAACAGGTCGAGACGACCTCTACGAGGCCTGTTAACCAACATAGAATATTAAAAAAATGATTTCAAAATATTTATATTTTTCATAAATATAGATAATTTTCGTCATTTGAAACTGGAAATTTCGTCAGCAATTCCAGCTTTAAATGAATGAAAAATAGAAACATATAATTCAGAAGCACCAGAAGTTACACGGACTAAACCCCCATTCATTTCATTTTATTTTCCACAGCGTCTTTATGTCTAGGGCAGCGGCGTGAATTCACTACTCGGCATGTGTTGGATCAGTTCAGCCTGAATCTGCACAAAGGTGGCTTAATGCTCCGTTAGTGTGCACATGCTGTGTCAGTGAAACCATTACATATAACGCATGGAGTGAATTAATGTAAACAAATGTACAAAATGCTACAAAATCACACAATAATAATCGAAACATCACAATTTATATTGTTTATTTACAATCCCTTGTAGTCTCGCAAAAGGCCCACAAAAAACCCTTATATGCGTGCTTATTGACTTTACGAAAGCAGTCGATTACGTAAATAGAGAGGCATTAGTCTTCAGGTTGAAAAAACGCTTCGTGGACGGTAAATTCCTCTCTGTTATAAAATCTATGTTCAACAAGTCTAATGGCCGTGTTAAATGGAGAAATAAATTTAGCAAACCCATTAAAAGCAAGTACGGCGTCCTACAGGGTGGCGTTTTAAGCCCGAAACTAGATAGAAGCTTAGGTGTAAAATTAGGGGGTATGGTAATTATGTATTTACTTTTTGCTGACGATATTGTACTTTTTTCGGATACAGCCGAAGGACTACAGAAACAGATATCATTATTTTGGGGCTACTGTATATTATGGCAACTAATAGTTAGCCTTCCTAAAAGTAAAGTAGTCATATACAATAAAGGGTACGCAGATGAGACATATGATTTTAAGATAGGAGAGGACAGACTAGAAATATGTGAATCATACAAATATCTCGGACTGTGGTGCAGCAACAGCCCCAACATGTTCTCTAAAAATTATACATACTGGTCAGAGCAGGCTAAAAAAACATTATACGCGATTAAAAGCTACACCACACCCTCACTGGGCAAATTACACCCAAACCTAGCACTAAAACTATTTGACAGTTTGATAAGCCCTATTCTGATGTATGGCTCTGAAATACTATACAATGGTAGAGAGTAAAATGGCCTGGAGAAAATACATCTCTCCTATCTAAAAAACATGCACCCTGGCCATATACGGCGACACCGGTCATTTCCCTCTTTTGCTGAAACAACAAGTCCAGACCCTGAAATTTATTGACGACTGGACTGAAAAAATCTCATGCCAGAACCAACAGACAAATCTTAGAACATAAAACACGTTCTCTTTCTTTCCGAAACTCGCTACATATGTAAGTGATCTGACTGACACAAGACCAATCGCTGCAGTGGCTCGGTTTCGCCTTAGCTCCCATAATTTAGAAATAGAAAGGTGGAGACATACCAGACCCAAAACCCCTGTAGCTAATCGTATATGCCAACGTTGTCAGACGACTCAAGTTGATGACGAAATTCATTTCTTGATGCAGTGTAATATGTTCAAACTTGATAGAAAAGCTCTTCTCTCTGAGGCTGGAAAATATATCACCAATGCGATACTGAACAATTTAAATCTATCATGAGCAGCGAAAACCATGCAATAATCAACGCTCTTGCAAAGTATACGTATGTGTGTTTTGAGAAAATAGTAGTTTAACAACCTCCACACTCACGAACTTGGCCAGGTCCAAGGGCTTCCATTACTGGTGTTATATGTGTGGTGCTATTCAACTCTAAAGCTGTAGAAAATATGTGTAAATCATGTGAAAAAAGCCAGGGTGTCGTGTCCAGTTCATCGGTCTGCAGCAATTCTGCGCAGTACTGATGAGCTAATTATATTTTAGACTGTATATATTCAGTAATATTTTAATCAATGATGAATATATATGTTCTTTTAATCTCATTTTAATTAACTTTATCATGTTAATGACATTTCTCATGGTCAGACACTGGGCATTGCCATATATTAGATTATTTCACTTGGAATTATTCTTTTAAGTTTAGGGCTAGATTGATTGTTTTATGTTCAGGGGACCCTTCCCGTCGCCTGTGTTATTGGACCGGGTGGGACCCTAAGAAATTAGTCAGAGCTGCTCTGTCAACTGACTCTTTCTTTGAGGTCTGGGAGGTTTTCACTCCTGGTTTTATTATTTAATGATATGTGGAAATGTCTATGGTGTGACCGAGAAGTGCTCAAATGACGAAGTATAAAGTATGTAACATGTTAAAGATCATATAACTAATAATATTGTGTTTAACGCTCACTAGCCAAAATGTAAACTTGTATATAATTCTTAAGTTTCTACGATGCCATTTAGAATAAGTTATAGTAGCTATTTTATCGCTGGTTTTGGTGCGGGAAACATATATGTCCCATGTACATATACCATGATAATGCTGTATGGTGTTTGACGTTATTTCAAATAGTTATGATGAATATTTTAAATACCCTAAGCTTGTTTAAATGTGTAAATGGCAAGCCGGAATGTAAGTGTACATACCATGTCAATATATGTGATTCACAGAACTAACCATTCTAACCCTGCTGTACATATTGTATATATATATATATATATATATATATATATATATATATATATATATATATATATATTGCTATGACAAATAAGTCAGCAATGACTTAAATTTTTGTCAATAAAACATCTATCTATCTATCTATCTATCTATCTATCTATCTATCTATCTATCTATCTATCTATCTATCTATCTATCTATCTATCTATCTATCTATCTATCTATCTATCTATCTATCTATCTATCTATCTATCTATCTATCTATCTATAATCCAGATATATCTATAATCCGGATATTCTTTTATTTATATATATATATATATATATAAACTGTTACTGAAAATCAGGAAATGTCTGATTTGTATAGTGTGAATTAATTAGTTATTTTTTCTCATTCATCCATTCATTTTCCCATTTAAAGTAACGTTTTCATTGTTGCCAAACACATTTCCTGCATCCCTACTATTACCGTTTGTGCGTGCATTTTTTCCTAGCGTAATCTTTTAAACACAAATAAAAAACAAAAGGCTGACGTATATTGACCGGTGTCACATCGCGTGAAGGCTTTGTTTTCACGCTTCTATTTAGTATGACTTTTATAATTATGGATCCGACCAGATTCATATGATTTAGAAGCGGCACACAATAAAAATAATTTAAATAATTATTTTTTTCTCTCACGGCTTGAATCACGACATTTTCACAATAATTATCACGTTTGTCACATTTATCGCAAAAAGTGCTAATATTTATTTTCACCATTGTATTTGACCCTCTACCCGCCTTTTTATCTTATTTCAATTTTCACCCACTTGAAGTTGTGTCTCGCTACCGCGATCCACAACTTCAAGTGGGTGAAAATTACTCATATTTGTTCAACTTGAAACCAAACATTTGCTAATGCCTGGACCAGGGGGAATACCCTTCCTATCTATGTATTTTACACTCATTTAAAGCTGGAATTTGCGTTAGTAATTCCATTTTCAAATGAGTGAAAAAAAGAAACAAATCATTCAGCAGAGCAATGGTGAAGAGCATTTCTGTACAAATAAACGAGTTTTAAACTGACTTTGTGTCAATAATGAACCGATCTTAAAACAATAAACCAGTTTACAAAAGGACTCATGTCCAACTAGGTGGCATAAGTCAGACTCATGATCAATTGCTAGCTTAAAACATACAGATAAATTAGAGTGCTTAAGACCATTATAATAATGTATTTATAATAATAATGTATTTTATTCTTACTCGTGGTACAGAAACAATCACACATACTATGCATATTCATCGTGTAACACAGGATTATTAGCCCTGTCCCGGAATCATCTAGGGCGGCATAAGTGGACACGGTGCAACCGCCCGGATTACCCCCCCCCCCCCTGACTGGACTAAACCCGGGTATATTCTGGACTATACTCCAGGTGTAGTCTGTGAGCTCCCAGAGTATTCACAAGCCCAGACTATACCTTCACCAGATTCAGGGTGGGGTATAGTCTGGGCGATAGGGGTATAGTCTGGGAGATATGATATATGACTTACAATCAAGTCTTGATAAAATATCTGATCGTAATCTCGCATAATTCATGTCTCGTGTATTAATCCTCTGAGAACTATGGCCCCTATGTTAACCTTCTCATGGCTAGAGTATAATGTGTATCGTGTAATAACCTTACGGTGGCTAGAGCATCACATGGCTCATTGATTAGCCTTCTGATGGATAGACTTTCAAATGTTTTCTATATTAACCTTCTGATAGCTAGAGTATCACATGTCTCATTTATTACCCCCTCGAGGCTACAGCTAGTATCACATGTCCCAGAATATACCCTAGGGTATATTCTGGAAGTTCCCAGACTATACCCCAGGGTATATTTATAGATTATACCATGGCTAAAGTTGTATCGTCCTGCATATCAGCCCGACCTTGTTGTATTCTCCAGAGGGCGAAGGGTCTTGTACATATCGCCCGAAGACCGCAGTTACGTCAGGTTATGCGGGTTGCGCACGAGGCATTGACCCAATGCTGCTGCAGTGCTGGGCCGGCGTCCTAGACAATGGCCCAACAATGGTCCAATCTTAGTTACGGCTGTGTAGCTTATGCAATGTACGCTCTGATGTTGTACAGTGAGGTGATAATTGTGGCCTGATTCTGACCAATCAAACTGTAATCTGGCAGTAGCGGGGCGATGACAAGTAGATGACCAACATCCCCACGGGGAATAACGGGTGTATGCCACCCTTATAGTGCACACATCTCTAAATCTGTATTAGCCGGTAAAAAATGCCTGTATCTGGAACAATACAAACCTTGGTATGAGATAATCCATAATATACCCGGGTATAGTCCAGAATATACCCGGGTATAGTTCAGTGGAGGGGGAGGGGTAATCTGGGCGGTTACACCGGCATGAGTGGATCCGGTAAATGTCCAGTCAAGTGGCAGTGGCGGGATTCGAACTCACAACCTCCTACTACAGCTCTAACCACTGCGCCACCAGCACCGAGAATACTCTGAGCCAATCAATCTTTTTGGCTGTCATATATGACTTGTGGATCATACATACATGTAGTAGCTATTTTATCTCTGGTTTTGGGGCGGGAAACAAAGTGATAGTCCTCCTATATTCACATATTGGCATTGTTCAAGTAGTAATCAATTATCTGTTATTTTATCGCTATATCCAGTGTTTTACTATGGCAATGCCTTTTCACATGATTTTAATTCTGTATGTGATACCATGTAAATTGTCGTGTGATTTTAGAAAATTAACCATCTTGTATATACATGTAAAATTATATCATTTGTATGACAAATAAGTCAGTACTGACTTTTCTTTACGTCAATAAAATATCTGTCTGTCTGTCATTTATTAAATAATATAATTAAAGATATTTCTACAAATAAACACATACATATTTAATAGCAATAATATATATATTTGTAGCAGAAGGTGAAGTAGGTGATATCGTGAAGTTGTAAAAAGATATTTTCAAATGCAGAAATGAGAAAAAAAGAAAAAAATCGTCTACTGATTTCATTGCATAAAAAATAAATCCTGGCGTAATGTAGCAAGCCCCAGCAGTATTAAAAGGGAGCATCCAAGTAGAATCATCGGGTTATACTGGGTGGTTAAAATTGAGGATTAGAGATAACCTGTCGCTCACCTATGTTCGCTCCTGTTGGCCACGCGCCAAGTGTGTCCCATATGGCCATCATCACGCTTATCGTGTTTGCTATGCCCCTTGTGGAAGCGCGTCATGGAACAGATAAATATGGAAAAATATATGGAAAAAATATGGAAAAATATTAATTAGGGGAAATCAAAGTAGGTTGATTCAAACTTTAATTTCCATTAACCACCCTCTGGGCCAAATTGACCCATAAAAGGCATGGTGATGTGCATAAACATGACATGCATACGTATGTGCGTGCGTGCGTGCGTGCGTGCGTGCGTGCGTGTGTGCGTGCGTGCGTGCGTGCGTGCGTGCGTGCGTGCGTGCGTGCGTGCGTGCGTGCGTGCGTGCGTGCGTGCGTGCGTGCGTGCGGGCAGGCGGGCGGGCGGGTGGGCGGGCGGGCGGGCGTGCGTGCTTATACATAAATACATACTGTACATAGTCCTACATGTTCCGTTCTTGTAGTATTTTATAGGCCTAATAGATGAATATATCAAATATGGTGACAGTCATATTAGTCATGTGCAATAAGTAAGCACGATACACTGAACCAATCCTGGGCTAATGCTGGGCCAGCGTCGCAGACGGTGGACCAACATTAGCTCAGCATTGTGTGAGAGGATAACGCTGACTGGGCTATGCCTACCGGGTAAAACATTAAAAGCACCGAATTTGGCGAGACTACGATACCTACCCGTATCGTTATGGGTTCACACACACAACAACACAAATCCCTGGTGAATTAATAATAATGTATTTCATCCCTTCTCGTAGCACACAAACAACCAAACATGCTATGTACACATTTATCATGGGCCACATTATTGTTAGCGCTGTCCCGGCATTGTCTAGGGCGGCATTAGTGGACCCGGCATAATTGGATCCGGTACATGTTCAGTCAACTCTTTCTCTGGGAGAATTGAGCTTTTGTATTAACACAGTGATTGTGGGAATGGCTGCTATTAATAGTAGTGAATGAGCACTTAGCAAAACAAGTACTTACACTGATATTTAAATAGCTTCCAGTATGATTGTAATAAGCTTCCCCATTGGTTAAGCCCATCCAATCATAGGTGTTGTTCTTCAGAAGATGGGTGACGTCATTTGTATTCCCCAGAACAACTCAACAAGTGGTAGTGCCTTATTTTGTGAATAAAGCTGCAGCTCTGTTTAGGGGGTAAGATCAATCATTGTCAACAAATAGTGTAAGGTCTAAAGCAAGTATTGGACTTGATTTGCATTAGAATCTATGGAATATTAATGATAAAAATGTATTTTTAGTTGATAATGCTCACACTTAATCACAGTACTTCAATCGAAGTACCACATGGTACTAAATTAAAATATTCCAGCAAGGTACGTCAATCAAAGTACCCAATGGTACTTCAATGGACGTACTACACACGTGGCTGAAAATTGCAGAGTGGGTGTGCTCAAATTTATCTTATTTCTATTATTTATGTCATAGAAAGTTCAATATTGTATATTCAAAATGTTCGTGATATATTTACCTTTCGCTATTGCCCAGAATTTGTGTCCCCCATGCTTATATACTAGTGTACCATGTGTGAAAAGCATTCAGAGAGTATTGGCAGTCTTTGGGAAAAGTTTACTAATTTATTAACTTGCCTGTGAGACGTTCAGATATTTCCAGCAGAAGCTGTGACATCAGAAGAAGGGGATGAGCATTGTCAGGCGATCGGGAGACCTTACACAAACTGTTCATTAGATTTCTTAGGGGGCACCCATGATAAGGCTAACTGATCTGGGTTATAGATGATTGTACTTGCATTGACGTACTGATCGAAGGAGGTACGTCGATCAAAGTACCACTGAAGGGTACTACAATCGACGGTCTGCCTGGACCTGCCTATAGGCCTACTAATACTACAGTCTGTTTCACCAGATCCTGGGAGTAGCCTTTTTCCCATTTGCTCGGTCGCTCTTTAAAATTTTTAAACAATTTTTTTCTCGGATCATTTTTTCATCTTCCCCCAACATCCTTGCAAATTTGGTGGATTTTTTCTGTGTATTAGCGAAGTTAGACCATTTGCCATGTAGTAAATTTTCAAAATGACAGCTCTCTTTACCACCATTACCGTGAAACAAGATTTATATTACATGCCAAATGGTCTAACTTCCAAAATACACAACAAAATTGCACTATGTTAGGGGAAGATGAAAAAATGTTCCGAGAAAAATTTTGTGATTTTGTTTAACATAGCGACCGAGCAAATCGAAAAAGGCTACTCCCAGGATCTGGTGAAACAGACTGTAGACTAAATAATTTCTGGAAAAATTATTTTCCGAAAGTGTGGAATACATTAATAAGGACTATTGATATTATTTTGTAAATAAAATAATATTAATATTCATATGAGACTAACCTGAAAGCCTTGTAATGGCCAACTATGGCCCTCTATATGAAAGTTCAGGTGGCTCAACTGGAGCCCTAAGTAACCAGAGGTGTTGCTCACTTGAGATCCAACACCAAAAGAACTAGCTTAGTATGCATAAAAAATAAATCAGAAACAAAATTTTATTACATTTTATTTGAACATGCTGCTGCTGTTCACAACAGTGATTATAATGAGGAAATGGGGGAAATATTAAAAGGTATAATGGAATTTAAACATTTTGGAAACAAGAGAGGGAAATAAAGAGAATGACAAGATTATTTTAATGAGAATTATACTTAGAGCATGGAGATAGTAGGGTGTGCTCCTCTTTGTAGGTAGAGTTGAGTTTCTATGCGCATCAATAAGCTGAAAACTGGTTAAGTTTAAATCATGTCAATCAATTCAAGTGGTAGTGGCGGGATTCAAACCCACAACCTCCTGCTACAGAATCAGAGGCGCGAGCTATAACCACTGCACCACTTTAAAAAGAAACCCTGTTTTTTCTCCACTCACTCGTAAAAGAATAAATAATGTGGGGAGACTCCGTGACCGAGAGGTAACGTGCTCGGCCTAAAACCCCATTCATTTCATTTCTTTTTCAACCAGTGCACCACCACGACCGAATTATTGTTTAATATAGGACACACTGGGCCAACATTGAACAAATGATGTGCGGTATAGGTGCTGTCTGTTAAATTGCTTTGAAGGCCTAGATCTGGTGATTTTCTCATGTTTAATTTTTTTGCGAATTTCCTACTTTGTGACTTTTTTAAACGAAATTTAGAATTCGCGAAATTTTTCTTTTTCTTTAGTAGCGCTATAATAATAATAATTTTCGCGAGATTCTTGAATTCGCGAATTTGCCCTCCTTGCGAAATTTGCGAAAATTAAAACCTCGCGAATATGACCAGATCCACATTATACACGGTTCACTAAGCAGCCCCAGGCGGTAGGGACTCGAGCGGGCGGCCACATGTCTGGCAACCATAGGTTTTACCAAGACATTTACCATGTTCACCCAATCCGATTAATGCTTTATCAGCATCTACGGCGCTGGGCCAGCATTGAACCAACATTGTTTCAACGTCATATCTGAAAATATCATTCCAGCGCCGCAAACGGTGGGGAAACATTAACCACCAATATTCTTTCAGTGGGGGGACCGTATTTAGACGTCGGAATCCGACGTCTATATGTGTCAGTCTATTTAGACGTCGGAATCCGACGTCTATATGTGTCAGACTATTTAGACGTCGGAATCCGACGTCTGTATGTGTGAGATTCTGACTATAGACGTCAGATTCTGACGTGTAAAGTCGATCCCCGCACAAAAAGAATTAAATATTTATAACAGCTGTAGACCCATAACATAAGACATTTATAATAATTTCAAATTGAAAAAAACCCTTTGGTCTCCATGGTTTATATAAAAATATTTCAGCGATGTAAGAGTTAAGCATTGGGTCTCCGGCTACCCAGCGAGCACAAGACGTTGACCCAATGTTGTTTTAAAGTTGGGTCACCGTCTACGACGCTGGCCCAACTTCAAAACAACATTGGATCAACGTCTTGGTTATAGCTATTTGCTGGGTTATACGCACAGCCAGAGCATATTCTGTGAAACTCAATGACCTTGACCTCCCTTTGTTTTCACCGAGCTGGCTAATACAATGAAGTATGGGGAGGGATATTATATAACCTTGTTTTCACAGCCAGAGCTTATTCCAAGCAGACATTGAATCAGTCAGAGACTGCAAACTTCCGCTGCAATTAACCCTTGTCCTGCTATGCCCGGATATATACGGGGTTAAGGATGTTTTAGATCAATAAAAATATCATTTACTTTTGCTAAAATAGTTTTTAGTAGATGCTTAGTTGATCCAATAATTTATTTTTAGACATGTCTATTTTTCATAAATAGTAATATTTTTCGTCATCTAAAGCTGGAAATTGCGTTAGCAATTCCAGCTTCAAATGACGAAAAATACAATTGAAGCAATTCAGCAGGACAAGGGTTAATGTTCGTCATCCGGGTCCGAATCGTAATCTGGATCATCCCCCCAGACTGTGGAACGTCACTCGGTGAAAACAAGGTTATATAAGACCCCTCCCCCATACTATATTCTGTGAAACGCAGTGACGTCACTCGGTGAAAACAAGGTTATATAACACCCCTCCCCCATACTTCATTCTGTGAAACGCAGTGACGTCATTCGGTAAAAACAAGGTTATATAGCACCCCTCCCCATACTTCATTCTGTGAAACGCAGTGACGTCACTCGGTGAAAACAAGGTTATATAGCACCCCTCCCCCATACTTCATTCAGTGAAACGCAGTGACGTCATTCGGTAAAAACAAGGTTATATATCACCCCTCCCCATACTTCATTCTGTGAAACGCAGTGACGTCACTCGGTGAAAACAAGGTTATATAGCACCCCTCCCCCATACTTCATTCTGTGAAACGCAGTGACGTCACTCGGTGAAAACAAGGGTATACAACACCTCCCCATACTTCTTTGTAATAGCCAGCTCGGTGAAAACAAAAGAGAACAAGGTCATTATTTAATCAGTCAGAGACTGCAAACATAAACAACCAAACATGCTATGTACACATTTATCATGGGCCACATTATTGTTAGCGCTGTCCCGGCATTGTCTAGGGTGGCATTAGTGGACCCGGCATAATTGGATCCGGTACATGTTCAGTCAACTCTTTCTCTGGGATAATTGAGCTTTTGTATTAACACAGTGATTGTGGGAATGGCTGGTATTAATAGTAGTGAATGAGCACTTAGCAAAACAACTTCCAAGTATTGGACAATACACTGTATTTTATTGACATGAAAAACAGGCAAGTTGCAGCTAGATAGATGATCCTACAAGTACAATACAACATATGCAAATATTGAAAAAGCATGGCATTGGAATTATTGTAACTTACATGATTTTTCATCTTTATTTTCCTACTCATGTAAAATACTATAATCCAATGATTTCTAATCAAGGCAAGTCAAGGCGGACCGTCGATTGTAGTACCCTCTTTTGGTTACTACGATCGACTTGATTTGCATTGGAATCTATGGCATATTAATGATAAAAAATGTATTTTTAGTTGATAATGCTCACACTTAATCACAGTACTTCAATCGAAGTACCACATGGTACTACAATCAAAGTACTCCAGCAAGGTACGTCAATCAAAGTACTCAATGGTATTTCAATGGACGCACTACACACTTTGCTGAAAATTGCAGAGGGGGTGTGCTCAAATTTATCTTATTTCTATTATTTATGCCATAGAAAGTTCAATAATGTATATTCTAAATGTTCTTAATATATTTACCTTTCGTTATTGCCCAAAATTTGTGTCCCCCATGCTTCTTATACTAGGTACCATGTGTGAAAAGCATCCAGATAGTATTGACAGTCTTTGGGAAAAGTTTACTAATTTATTAACTTGCCTGTGGGACGTTCAGATATTTCCAGCAGAAGCTGTGACATCAGAAGAAGGGGATGAGCATTGTCAGGCGATTGGGAGACCTTAAACAAACTGTTCATTAGATTTCTTAGGGGGCACCCATGATAAGGCTAACTGATCTGGCTTATAGATGATGGTACTTGCATTGACGTACTGATCGAAGGAGGTACGACGATCAAAGTACCACTGGAGGGTACTACAATCGACGGTCCGCCTGGACCTGCCTATAGGCCTACTAATACTACAGTCATCCTTGCAAATTTGGTGGGTTTTTTCTGTGTATTAGCGAAGTTAGACCATTTGCCATGTAGTAAATTTTCTAAATGACAGCTCTCTTTACCACCATTACCGTGAAACAAGATTCCTATTACATGCCAAATGGTCTAACTTCCAAAATACACAACAAAATTGCATTAAATTTTCAGGGATGTTAGGGGAAGATGAAAAAATGATCCGAGAAAATTTTTGTGATTTTGTTTGAAATAGCGACCGAGCAAATTGAAAAAAGGCTACTCCCAGGATCTGGTGAAACAGACTGTAGACTAAATAATTTCAGGAAAAATATTTCTCCGAAAGTGTGGAATACATTAATAATGACTATTGATATTATTTTGTAAATAAAATAATATTAATATTCATATGAGACTAACCTGAAAGCCTTGTAATGGCCAACTATGGCCCTCTATATGAAAGTTCAGGTGGCTCAACTGGAGCCCTAAGTAACCAGAGGTGTTGCTCACTTGAGATCCAACACCAAAAGAACTAGCTTATTTCAAATCATGCTACATCTCATCAGTTTTACCTATGACCTATGTCACATGACATCCTGCCACATCACCAACTAAAATGGCTGACTGTAAAAACAGTATGCATAAAAAATAAATTAGAAACAAAATTTTATTACATTTTTTTTAACATGCTGCTGCTGTTCACAACAGTGATTATAATGAGGAAATGGGGGAAATATTAAAAGGTATAATGGAATTGAAACATTTTGGAAACAAGAGAGGGAAATAAAGAGAATGACAAGATTATATTAATGAGAATTATACTTAGAGCATGGAGATAGTAGGGTGTGCTCCTCTTTGTAGGTAGAGTTGAGTTTCTATGCGCATCAATAAGCTGAAAACTGGTTAAGTTTAAATCATGTCAATCAATTCAAGTGGTAGTGGCGGGATTCAAACCCACAACCTCCTGCTACAGAATCAGAGGCGCGAGCTATAACCACTGCACCACTTTAAAAAGAAACCCTGTTTTTTCTCCACTCACTCGTAAAAGAATAAATAATGTGGGGAGACTCCGTGACCGAGAGGTAACGTGCTCGGCCTAAAACCCCATTCATTTCATTTCTTTTTCAACCAGTGCACCACCACGACCGAATTATTGTTTAATATAGGACACACTGGGCCAACATTGAACAAATGATGTGCGGTATAGGTGCTGTCTGTTAAATTGCTTTGAAGGCCTAGATCTGGTGATTTTCTCATGTTTAATTTTTTTGCGAATTTCCTACTTTGTGACTTTTTTAAACGAAATTTAGAATTCGCGAAATTTTTCTTTTTCTTTAGTAGCGCTATAATAATAATAATTTTCGCGAGATTCTTGAATTCGCGAATTTGCCCTCCTTGCGAAATTTGCGAAAATTAAAACCTCGCGAATATGACCAGATCCACATTATACACGGTTCACTAAGCAGCCCCAGGCGGTAGGGACTCGAGCGGGCGGCCACATGTCTGGCAACCATAGGTTTTACCAAGACATTTACCATGTTCACCCAATCCGATTAATGCTTTATCAGCATCTACGGCGCTGGGCCAGCATTGAACCAACATTGTTTCAACGTCATATCTGAAAATATCATTCCAGCGCCGCAAACGGTGGGGAAACATTAACCACCAATATTCTTTCAGTGGGGGGACCGTATTTAGACGTCGGAATCCGACGTCTATATGTGTCAGTCTATTTAGACGTCGGAATCCGACGTCTATATGTGTCAGACTATTTAGACGTCGGAATCCGACGTCTGTATGTGTGAGATTCTGACTATAGACGTCAGATTCTGACGTCTAAAGTCGATCCCCGCACAAAAAGAATTAAATATTTATAACAGCTGTAGACCCATAACATAAGACATTTATAATAATTTCAAATTGAAAAAAACCCTTTGGTCTCCATGGTTTATATAAAAATATTTCAGCGATGTAAGAGTTAAGCATTGGGTCTCCGGCTACCCAGCGAGCACAAGACGTTGACCCAATGTTGTTTTAAAGTTGGGTCACCGTCTACGACGCTGGCCCAACTTCAAAACAACATTGGATCAACGTCTTGGTTATAGCTATTTGCTGGGTTATACGCACAGCCAGAGCATATTCTGTGAAACTCAATGACCTTGACCTCCCTTTGTTTTCACCGAGCTGGCTAATACAATGAAGTATGGGGAGGGATATTATATAACCTTGTTTTCACAGCCAGAGCTTATTCCAAGCAGACATTGAATCAGTCAGAGACTGCAAACTTCCGCTGCAATTAACCCTTGTCCTGCTATGCCCGGATATATACGGGGTTAAGGATGTTTTAGATCAATAAAAATATCATTTACTTTTGCTAAAATAGTTTTTAGTAGATGCTTAGTTGATCCAATAATTTATTTTTAGACATGTCTATTTTTCATAAATAGTAATATTTTTCGTCATCTGAAGCTGGAAATTGCGTTAGCAATTCCAGCTTCAAATGACGAAAAATACAATTGAAGCAATTCAGCAGGACAAGGGTTAATGTTCGTCATCCGGGTCCGAATCGTAATCTGGATCATCCCCCCAGACTGTGGAACGTCACTCGGTGAAAACAAGGTTATATAAGACCCCTCCCCATACTATATTCTGTGAAACGCAGTGACGTCACTCGGTGAAAACAAGGTTATATAACACCCCTCCCCCATACTTCATTCTGTGAAACGCAGTGACGTCATTCGGTAAAAACAAGGTTATATAGCACCCCTCCCCATACTTCATTCTGTGAAACGCAGTGACGTCACTCGGTGAAAACAAGGTTATATAGCACCCCTCCCCCATACTTCATTCTGTGAAACGCAGTGACGTCATTCGGTAAAAACAAGGTTATATATCACCCCTCCCCATACTTCATTCTGTGAAACGCAGTGACGTCACTCGGTGAAAACAAGGTTATATAGCACCCCTCCCCCATACTTCATTCTGTGAAACGCAGTGACGTCACTCGGTGAAAACAAGGGTATAAAACACCTCCCCATACTTCTTTGTAATAGCCAGCTCGGTGAAAACAAAAGAGAACAAGGTCATTATTTAATCAGTCAGAGACTGCAAACATAAACAACCAAACATGCTATGTACACATTTATCATGGGCCACATTATTGTTAGCGCTGTCCCGGCATTGTCTAGGGCGGCATTAGTGGACCCGGCATAATTGGATCCGGTACATGTTCAGTCAACTCTTTCTCTGGGAGAATTGAGCTTTTGTATTAACACAGTGATTGTGGGAATGGCTGGTATTAATAGTAGTGAATGAGCACTTAGCAAAACAACTTCCAAGTATTGGACAATACACTGTATTTTATTGACATGAAAAACAGGCAAGTTGCAGCTAGATAGATGATCCTACAAGTACAATACAACATATGCAAATATTGAAAAAGCATGGCATTGGAATTATTGTAACTTACATGATTTTTCATCTTTATTTTCCTACTCATGTAAAATACTATAATCCAATGATTTCTAATCAAGGCAAGTCAAGGCGGACCGTCGATTGTAGTACCCTCTTTTGGTTACTACGATCGACTTGATTTGCATTGGAATCTATGGCATATTAATGATAAAAAATGTATTTTTAGTTGATAATGCTCACACTTAATCACAGTACTTCAATCGAAGTACCACATGGTACTACAATCAAAGTACTCCAGCAAGGTACGTCAATCAAAGAACTCAATGGTATTTCAATGGACGCACTACACACTTTGCTGAAAATTGCAGAGGGGGTGTGCTCAAATTTATCTTATTTCTATTATTTATGCCATAGAAAGTTCAATAATGTATATTCTAAATGTTCTTAATATATTTACCTTTCGTTATTGCCCAAAATTTGTGTCCCCCATGCTTCTTATACTAGGTACCATGTGTGAAAAGCATCCAGATAGTATTGACAGTCTTTGGGAAAAGTTTACTAATTTATTAACTTGCCTGTGGGACGTTCAGATATTTCCAGCAGAAGCTGTGACATCAGAAGAAGGGGATGAGCATTGTCAGGCGATTGGGAGACCTTAAACAAACTGTTCATTAGATTTCTTAGGGGGCACCCATGATAAGGCTAACTGATCTGGCTTATAGATGATGGTACTTGCATTGACGTACTGATCGAAGGAGGTACGACGATCAAAGTACCACTGGAGGGTACTACAATCGACGGTCCGCCTGGACCTGCCTATAGGCCTACTAATACTACAGTCATCCTTGCAAATTTGGTGGGTTTTTTCTGTGTATTAGCGAAGTTAGACCATTTGCCATGTAGTAAATTTTCTAAATGACAGCTCTCTTTACCACCATTACCGTGAAACAAGATTTCTATTACATGCCAAATGGTCTAACTTCCAAAATACACAACAAAATTGCATTAAATTTTCAGGGATGTTAAGGGAAGATGAAAAAATGATCCGAGAAAAATTGTTGTGATTTTGTTTGAAATAGCGACCGAGCAAATTGAAAAAAGGCTACTCCCAGGATCTGGTGAAACAGACTGTAGACTAAATAATTTCAGGAAAAATATTTCTCCGAAAGTGTGGAAAACATTAATAATGACTATTGATATTATTTTGTAAATAAAATAATATTAATATTCATATGAGACTAACCTGAAAGCCTTGTAATGGCCAACTATGGCCCTCTATATGAAAGTTCAGGTGGCTCAACTGGAGCCCTAAGTAACCAGAGGTGTTGCTCACTTGAGATCCAACACCAAAAGAACTAGCTTATTTCAAATCATGCTACATCTCATCAGTTTTACCTATGACCTATGTCACATGACATCCTGCCACATCACCAACTAAAATGGCTGACCGTAAAAACAGTATGCATAAAAAATAAATTAGAAACAAAATTTTATTACATTTTTTATAACATGCTGCTGCTGTTCACAACAGTGATTATAATAAGGAAATGGGGGGAATATTAAAAGGTATAATGGAATTGAAACATTTTGGAAACAAGAGAGGGAAATAAAGAGAATGACAAGATTATATTAATGAGAATTATACTTAGAGCATGGAGATAGTAGGGTGTGCTCCTCTTTGTAGGTAGAGTTGAAAAGCTGAAAACTGGTTGAGTTTAAATCATGTCAATCAATTCAAGTGGTAGGGGCGGGATTCAAACCCACAACTTCCTGCTACAGAATCAGAGGCGCGAGCTATAACCACTGCACCACTTTAAAAAGAAACCCGGTTTTTTCTCCACTCACTCGTAAAAGAATAAATAATGTGGGGAGACTCCGTGACCGAGAGGTAACGTGCTCGGCCTAAAACCCCATTCATTTCATTTCTTTTTCAACCAGTGCACCACCACGACCGAATTATTGTTCAATATAGGACACACTGGGCCAACATTGAACAAATGATGTGCGGTATAGGTGCTGTCTGTTGAATTGCTTTGAAAGCCTAGATCTGGTGATTTTCTCATGTTTAATTTTTTTGCGAATTTCCTACTTCGTGACTTCGCCACATGTCTGGTAACCATAGGTTTTACCAAGTCATTTACCATGTTCACCCAATCCGATTAATGCTTTATCAGCATCTACGGTGCTGGGCCAGCATTGAAACAACATTGTTTCAACGTCATATCTGAAAATATCATTCCAACGCCGCAAACGGTGGGGAAACATTAACCACCAATATTCTTTCAGTGGGGGGACCGTATTTAGACGTCGGAATCCGACGTCTATATGTGTCAGATTCTGACTACAGACGTCAGATTATGACGTCTAAAGTCAATCACCGCACAAAAAGAATTAAATATTTATAACAGCCACACACCCATAACACAAAGCTCACTAAGATATTTATGATGATTTCAAATTGAAAAAACCCCTTTGGTCTCCATGGTTTATATAAAAATATTTCAGCGTTGTAAGAGGTAAGCATTAAGTCTCTGGCTACCCAGCGAGCACAAGACGTCGACCCAATGTTGTTTTAAAGTTGGGCCACCGTCTACGACGCTTGCCCAACTTCAAAACAACATTGGACCAACGTCCTGGTAATAGCTGTTTGCTGGGTTATACGCACAGCCAGAGCATATTCTATGAAACTCAATGACCTTGACCTCCTTTGTTTTCACCGAGCTGACTAATACAATAAAGTATGGGGGAGGGTTCTTATATAGCCTTGTTTTCACCGAGTGACGTCACTGAGTTTCACAGAATGAAGTATGGGGGAGGGGGTCTTATATAACCTTGTTTTCACCGAGTGACGTCACTGCGTTTCACAGAATTCCAACCAGACATTGAATCAGTCAGAGACTGCAAAATTCCACCGCAATTGACCCTTGTCCTGCTATGCCCGGATATATACGGGGTTAAGGATGTTTTAGATCAAAAAAAATATCACTTGATTTTGATAAAATAGTTTTTAGTAGATGCTCAGTTGATCCAATAATTTAATTTTAGACATGTCTATTTTTCATAAATATTAATATTTTTCGTCATTTGAAGCTGGAAATTGCGTTAGCAATTCCAGCTTCAAATGACGAAAAATACAATTGAAGCAATTCAGCAGGACAAGGGTTAATGTTCGTCATCCGGGTCCGAATCGTAATCTGGATCATTCCCCAGACTGTGAAACGCAGTGACGTCACTCGGTGAAAACAAGGTTATATATCACCCCTCCCCATACTTCATTCTGTGAAACGCAGTGACGTCACTCGGTGAAAACAAGGTTATATAGCACCCCTCCCCCATACTTCATTGTGTGAAACGCAGTGACATCACTCGGTGAAAACAAGGTCATATAAGACCCCTCCCCCATACTTCATTCTGTGAAACGCAGTAACGTCACTCGGTGAAAACAAAGTCATATAAGACCCCTCCCCATACTTCATTCTGTGAAACGCAGTGACGTCACTCGGTGAAAACAAGGTTATATAGCACACCTCCCCCATACTTCATTCTGTGAAACGCAGTAACGTCACTCGGTGAAAACAAGGTTATATAAGACCCCTCCCCATACTTCATTATGTGAAACGCAGTGACGTCACTCGGTGAAAACAATGTTATATAGCACCCCTCCCCATACTTCATTCTGTGAAACGCAGTAACGTCACTCGGTTAAAACAAGGTTATATAAGACCCCTCCCCATACTTCATTCTGTGAAACGCAGTGACGTCACTCGGTGAAAACAAGGTTATATAGCACCCCTCCCCCATACTTCATTCTGTGAAACGCAGTGACGTCACTCGGTGAAAACAAGGTTATATAACACCCCTCCCCATACTTTATTCTGTGAAACGCAGTGACATCACTCGGTGAAAACAAGGTTATATATCACCCCTCCCCATACTTCATTCTGTGAAACGCAGTGACGTCACTCGGTGAAAACAAGGTTATATAACACTCCTCCCCCATACTTCATTCTGTGAAACGCAGTGACGTCACTCGGTGAAAACAAGGTTATATAGCACCACTCCCCATACTTCATTCTGTGACACGCAGTGACGTCACTCGGTGAAAACAAGGTTATATAACACCCCTCCCCCATACTTCATTCTGTGAAACGCAGTGACGTCACTCGGTGAAAACAAGGTTATATAAGACCCCTCCCCATACTTCATTCTGTGAAACGCAGTGACGTCACTCGGTGAAAACAAGGTTATATAAGACCCCTCCCCATACTTCATTTTGTAAAACGCAGTGACGTCACTCGGTGAAAATAAGATTATATAACACCCCTCCCCATATTTCATTCTGTGAAACGCAGTGACGTCCCTCGGTGAAAACAAGGTTATATAACACCCCTCCCCATACTTTATTCTGTGAAACGCAGTGACGTCACTCGGTGAAAACAAGGTCATATAAGACCCCTCCCCATACTTCATTCTGTGAAACGCAGTGACGTCACTCGGTGAAAACAAGGTTATATAAGACCCCTCCCCATACTTCATTCTGTGAAACGCAGTGACGTCACTCGGTGAAAACAAGGTTATACAAGACCCCTCCCCATACTTCATTTTGTAAAACGCAGTGACGTCACTCGGTGAAAACAAGGTTATATAACACCCCTCCCCATACTTCATTCTGTGAAACGCAGGGACGTCACTCGGTGAAAACAAGGTTATATAAGACCCCTCCCCATACTTCATATTGTGAAACGCAGTGACGTCACTCGGTGAAAACAAGGTCATATAAGACCCCTCCGCCATACTTCATTCTGTGAAACGCAGTAACGTCACTCGGTGAAAACAAAGTCATATAAGACCCCTCCCCATACTTCATTCTGTGAAACGCAGTGACGTCACTCGGTGAAAACAAGGTTATATAGCACACCTCCCCCATACTTCATTCCGTGAAACGCAGTAACGTCACTCGGTGAAAACAAGGTTATATAAGACCCCTCCCCATACTTCATTCTGTGAAACGCAGTGACGTCACTCGGTGAAAACCAGATTAAATAGCACCCCTCCCCATACTTCATTCTGTGAAACGCAGTGACGTCACTCGGTGAAAACAAGGTTATATAGCACACCTCCCCCATACTTCATTCTGTGAAACGCAGTAACGTCACTCGGTGAAAACAAGGTTATATAAGACCCCTCCCCATACTTCATTCTGTGAAACGCAGTGACGTCACTCGGTGAAAACAAGGTTATATAGCACCCCTCCCCATACTTCATTCTGTGAAACGCAGTAACGTCACTCGGTTAAAACAAGGTTATATAAGACCCCTCCCCATACTTCATTCTGTGAAACGCAGTAACGTCACTCGGTGAAAATAAGGTTATATAGCACCCCTCCCCCATACTTCATTCTGTGAAACGCAGTGACGTCACTCGGTGAAAACAAGGTTATATAACACCCCTCCCCCATACTTCATTCTGTGAAACGCAGTGACGTCACTCGGTGAAAACAAGGTTATATAACACCCCTCCCCCATACTTCATTCTGTGAAACGCAGTGACGTCACTCGGTGAAAACAAGGCTATATAAGACCCCTCCCCATACTTCATTCTGTGAAACGCAGTGACGTCACTTGGTGAAAACAAGGTTATATAAGACCCCTCCCCATACTTCATTTTGTAAAACGCAGTGACGTCACTCGGTGAAAATAAGATTATATAACACCCCTCCCCATATTTCATTCTGTGAAACGCAGTGACGTCCCTCGGTGAAAACAAGGTTATATAACACCCCTCCCCATACTTTACTCTGTGAAACGCAGTGACGTCACTCGGTGAAAACAAGGTCATATAAGACCCCTCCCCATACTTCATTCTGTGAAACGCAGTGACGTCACTCGGTGAAAACAAGGTTATATAAGACCCCTCCCCATACCTCATTCTGTGAAACGCAGTGACGTCACTCGGTGAAAACAAGGTTATATAAGACCCCTCCCCATACTTCATTTTGTAAAACGCAGTGACGTCACTCGGTGAAAACAAGGTTATATAACACCCCTCCCTCATACTTCATTCTGTGAAACGCAGTGACGTCACTCGGTGAAAACAAGGTTATATAACACCCCTCCCCCATACTTCATATTGTGAAACGCAGTGACGTCACTCGGTGAAAACAAGGTTATATAAGACCCCTCCCCCATACTTCATTCTGTGAAACGCAGTGACGTCACTCTGTGAAAAAAAGGTTATAAAACACCCCATACTTCTTTGTAATAGCCAGCTCGGTGAAAACAAAAGAGAACAAGGTCATTGAGTTTCACAGAATTGAATCAGTCAGAGACTGCAAACTTCCACCCCAATCAATGATCGTCATCCGGGTCAGGATCGTAACTCGGATCATCCCCCCAGAACTAATAGATTAGTAGGCTACTTGACCCGAGACACACCTCTGCCAAAATTTCCATGCGAGCTGTATAATCCGGATCCTGGTTCCTGTTTCCGGATCATTCCCAAAATTTAAGGGGTTGCTCCTTAGGGGTCTTGTCAAGTTAAAATAATTTAAAAAGTACGAGAAAAACTAGGATTGGTCAGACAACACCCACCCACCCGCCCATCCAATTTTTTATTTTTTTTGGAAACAATTGGCAACATGAAAACAACACAAAAAACACAAAAAGCACAACATTTCCCCCAAAAAATTAAATCCGAGTTGGCGCTTGACCCACCCACCCACTTCCGAGTTTTTCTCGGATTTTTTGATTTTTTTAACCTGACAAAACCCCTTAGTCGGAGACACACCTCTTGTGCAAATCTGTCAATTACTTTTAAGAACTCCGACGGACAGACAAACCAACCAACAACACCAAAAACATAGCCTTCCTAGCGAGGAAATAACTATTCTATATAATATTAAACATAAAACAGATCACAGGGTGGAGACGGTTAACCCTTGTGCTGCTAGACCCGTATATATACACAAATTTGGGACAAAAGGTGACGTCACTTCATTCATAAAACCGGTAGACACGCACATGTCTTTTTGGCTGTCATATATGACTTGTGGATCATACATACATGTAGTAGCTATTTTATCTCTAATTTTGGGGCAGGAAACAAAATGATAGTCTTCCTATATTCACATATTGGCATTGTTCAAGTAGTAATCAATTATCTGTTATTTTATCGCTATATCCAGTGTTTTACTATGGCAATGCCTTTTCACATGATTTTAATTCTGTATGTGATACCATGTAAATTGTCGTGTGATTTTAGCAAATTAACCATCTTGTATATACATGTAAAATTATATCATTTGTATGACAAATAAGTCAGTACTGACTTTTCTTTACGTCAATAAAATATCTGTCTGTCTGTCTGTCTGTCAGTTATTAAATAATATAAATAAAGATATTTCAACAAATAAACACATACATATTTAATAGCAATAATATATATATTTGTAGCAGAAGGTGAAGTCGGTGATATCGTGAAGTTGTAAAAAGATATTTTCAAATGCAGAAATGACCAAAAAAGAAAAAATCGTCTACTGATTTCATTGCATAAAAAATAAATCCTGGCGTAATGTAACAAGCCCCAGCAGTATTAAAAGGGAGCATCCAGGTAGAATCATCGGGTTATTCTGGGTGGTTTAAATTGTGGATTAGAGATAACCTGTCGCTCACCTATGTTCGCTCCTGTTGGCCACGCGCCAAGTGTGTCCCATATGACCATCATTACGCTTATCGTGTTTGCTGTGCCCTTTGTGGAAGCGCGTCATGGGAAAGATTTGTTATAGCCTAATAATTATTTAAATATTAATTAGGGGAAATCAAAGTAGGTTAATTAAAACTTTAATTTCCATTAACCACCCTCTGGGCCAAATTGACCCATAAAAGGCATGGTGATGTGCATAAACATGACATGCATACGTACGTATGTGCGTGCGTGCGTGCGTGCGTGCGTGCGTGCGTGCGTGCGTGCGTGCGTGCGTGCGTGCGTGCGAGCGTGCGTGCGGGCGTGCGGGCGGGCGGGCGTGCTTATACATAAATACATACTGTACATAGGCCTACATGTTCCGTTCTTGTAGTATTTTATAGGCCTAATAGATGAATATATCAAATATGGCGACAGTCATATTAGTCATGTGCAATAAGTAAGCACTGAACCAATCCTGGGCTAATGCTGGGCCAGCGTCGCAGACGGTGGACGAACATTAGCTCAGCATTGTGTGAGAGGATAACGCTGACTGGGCTATGCCTACCGGGTAAAACAATAAAAGCACTGAATTTGGCGAGAATACCTACATGTATCGTTATGGGTTCACACACACAACAACACAAATCCCTGGTGAATTAATAATAATGTATTTCGTCCCTACTCGTAGCACACAAACAATCAAACATGCTATGTACACATTTATCATGGGCCACATTACTGTTACCGCTGTCCCGGCATTGTCTAGGGCGGCATTAGTGGACCCGGCATAATCGGATCCGGTACATGTTCAGTCAACTCTTTCTCTGGGAGAATTGAGCTTTTGTATTAACACAGTGATTGTGGGAATGGCTGGTATTAATAGTAGTGAATGAGCACTTAGCAAAACAACTTCCCAGTATTGGACAATACACTGTATTTTATTGACATGAAAAACAGGCAAGTTGCAGCTAGATAGGTGATCCTACAAGTACAATACAACATATGCAAATATTGAAAAAGCATGGCATTGGAATTATTGTAACTTACATGATTTTTCATCTTTATTTTCCTACTCATGTAAAATACTATAATCCAATGATTTCTAATCAAGGCAAGTCAAGGCGGACCGTCGATTGTAGTACCCTCTTTTGGGTACTACGATCGACGTACGTCCTTCGATCGTAGTACCTTGGTACGTCAATGCAAGTAATTACACTGATATTTAAATAGCTTCCAGTATGATTCTAATAAGCTTCCCCATTGGTTAAGCCCATCCGATCATAGGTGTTGTTCTTCAGAAGGTGGGTGACGTCATTTGTATTCCCCAGAACAACTCAACACGTGGTAATGCCTTATTTTGTGAATAAAGACACAGCTTTGTTTAGGGGATAAGATCAATCATTGTCAACAAATAGTGTAAGGTCTAAAGCAAGTATTGGAATTGATTCGCATTGGAATCTATGGCATATTAATGATAAAAATGTATTTTTAGTTGATAATGCTCACACTTAATCACAGTACTTCAATCGAAGTACCACATGGTACTACAATCAAAGTACTCCAGCAAGGTACGTCAATCAAAGTACCCAATGGTACTTCAATGGACGTACTACACACGTGGATGAAAATTGCAGAGGGGGTGTGCTCAAATTTATCTTATTTCTATTATTTATGTCATAGAAAGTTCAATAATGTATATTCAAAATGTTCTTAATGTATTTACCTTTCGTTAGTGCCCAGAATTAGTGTCCCCCATGCTTATTATACTAGGTACCATGTGTGAAAAGCATCCAGATAGTTTTGGCAGTCTTCGGGAAAAGTTTACTAATTTATTAACTTGCCTGTGGGACGTTCAGATATTTCCAACAGAAGCTGTGACATCAGAAGAAGGGAATGACCAATGTCAGGCAATCGGGAGACCTTACACAAACTGTTCATTAGATTTCTTAGGGGGCACCCATGAAAAGGCTAACTGATCTGGCTTATAAATGACGGTACTTGCATTGACGTACTGATCGAAGGAGGTACGTCGATCAAAGTACCACTGGAGGGTACTACAATCGACGGTCCGCCTGGACCTGCCTATAGGCCTACTAATACTACAGTCTGTATCACCAGATCCTGGGAGTAGCCTTTTTCCCATTTGCTCGGTCGCTCTTTAAAATTTTTTAACAAATTTTTTCTCGGATCATTTTTTCATCTTCCCCCAACATCCTTGCAAATTTGGTGGATTTTTTCTGTGTATTAGCGAAGTTAGACCATTTGCCATGTAGTAAATTTTCAAAATGACAGCTCTCTTTACCACCATTACCGTGAAACAAGATTTCTATTACATGCCAAATGGTCTAACTTCTAAAATACACAACAAAATTGCACTATGTTAGGGGAAGATGAAAAAATGATGCGAGAAAATATTTGTGATTTTGTTTAAAATAGCGACCGAGCAAATTGAAAAAAGGCTACTCCCAGGATCTGGTGAAACAGACTGTAGACTAAATAATTTCAGGAAAAATTATTCTCCGAAAGTGTGGAATACATTAATAAGGACTCTTGATATTATTTTGTAAATAAAATACTATTATTATTCATATGAGACTAACCTGAAAGCCTTGTAATGGCCAACTATGACCCTCTATATGAAAGTTCAGGTGGCTCAACTAGAGCCCTAAATAAGCAGAGGTGTTGCTCACTTGAGATCCAACACCAAAAGAACTAGCTTATTTCAAATCATGCTACATCTCATCAGTTTGACCTATGACCTATGTCACATGACATCCTGCCACATTACCAACTAAAATGGCTGACTGTAAAAACAGTATGCATAAAAAATAAATTAGAAACAAAATTTTATTACATTTTTTTTTAACATGCTGCTGCTGTTCACAACAGTGATTATAATAAGGAAATGGGGGAAATATTAAAATGTATAATGGAATTGAAACATTTTGGAAACAAGAAAGGGAAATAAAGAGAATGACAAGTTTATATTAATGAGAATTATACTTAGAGCATGGGGATAGTAGGGTGTGCTCCTCTTTGTAGGTAGAGTTGAGCTTCTATGCGCATCAATGAGCTGAAAACTGGTTGAGTTTAAATCATGTCAATCAATTCAAGTGGTAGTGGCGGGATTCAAACCCACAACCTCCTGCTACAGAATCAGAGGCGCGAGCTATAACCACTGCACCACTTTAAAAAAAAACCCCTGTTTTTTCTCCACTCACTCGTAGAAGATTAAATAATGTGGAGAGACTCCGTGACCGAGAGGTAACGTGCTCGGCCTAAAACCCCATTCATTTCATTTCTTTTTCAACCAGTGCACCACCACGACCGAATTATTGTTCAATATAGGACACACTGGGCCAACATTGAACAAATGATGTGCGGTATAGGTGTTGTCTGTTAAATTGCTTTGAAGGCCTAGATCTGGTGATTTTCTCATGTTTAATTTTTTTGCGAATTTCCTACATTGTGACTTTCTTAAACGAAATTTAGAATTCGCGAAATTTTTATTTTTCATCAGTAGCGCTATAATAATAATAATTTTCGCGAGATTCTTTAATTCGCGAATTTGCCCTCCTTGCGAAATTTGCGAAAATTAAAACCTCGCGAATATGACCAGATCCACATTATACACGGTTCACTAAGCAGCCCCAGGTGGTAGGGACTCGAGCGGGCTTAGGTTTTACCAAGACATTCACCATGTTCACCCAATCCGATTAATGCTTTATCAGCATCTACGGCGCTGGGCCAGCATTGAACCAACATTGTTTTAACGTCATATCTGAAAGTATCATTCCAACGCCGCAAACCGTGGGGAAACAACATTCACCACCAATATTCTTTCAGTGGTGGGACCGTATTTAGACGTCGGAATCCGACGTCTATATGTGTCAGACTATTTAGACGTCGGAGTCCGACGTCTGTATGTGTGAGATTCTGACTATAGACGTCAGATTCTGACGTCTAAAGTCGATCCCCGCACAAAAAGAATTAAATATTTATAACAGCTGTAGACCCATAACATAAGACATTTATAATGATTTCAAATTGAAAAAAACCTTTGGTCTCCAAGGTTTAAATTAAAATATTTCAGCGTTGTAAGATTTAATCATTGGGTCTCAGGCTACCCAGCGAGCATAAGACGTCGACCCAATTTTGTTTTAAAGTTGGGCCACCGTCTACGACGCTGACCCAACTTTAAAACAACATTGGACCAACGTCTTGGTTATAGCTGTTTGCTGGGTTATACGCACAGCTAGAGCATATTCTGTGAAACTCAATGACCTTGACCTCCTTTGTTTTCACCGAGCTGGCTAATACAATAAAGTATGGGGGAGGGCTCTTATATAGCCTTGTTTTCACCGAGTGACGTCACTGAGTTTCACAGAATGAAGTATGGGGGAGGGGGGTATTATATAACCTTGTTTTCACCGAGTGACGTCACTGCGTTTTACAGAATGAAGTATGGGGGAGGGGGTATTATATAACCTTGTTTTCACCGAGTGACGTCACTGCGTTTCACAGAATTCCAACCTGACATTGAATCAGTCAGAGACTGCGAACTTCCGCCGCAATTAACCCTTGTCCTGCTATGCCCGGATATATACGGGGTTAAGGATGTTTTAAATCAATAAAAATATCCCTTAATTTTGATAAAATAGTTTTTAATAGATGCTTAGTTGATCCAATAATTTAGTTTTAGACATGTCTATTTTTCATAAATATTTATTTTTCGTCATTTGAAGCTGGAAATTGCGTTAGCAATTCAAGCTTCAAATGATGAAAAATACAATTGAAGCAATTCTGCAGGACAAGGGTTAATGATCGTCATCCGAATGAATCTGGATAATCCCCCCAAAACTAATAGATTAGTAAGCTACTTGACCCGAGACACACCTCTGCCAAAATTGCCATGTAAATCTGTGTGATCCGGATCCTGGTTCCTGTTTCCGGATCATTCCCAAAATTTGAGGGATTGCTCCTTAGGGGTCTTGTCAAGTTAAAATAATTCAAAAAATACGAGAAAAACTAGGATTGGTCAGACAACACCCACCCACCCGCCCATCCAATTTTTTATTTTTTTTTGGAAACAATTGGCAACATGAAAACAACACAAAAAACACAAAAAGCACAACATTTCCCCCCAAAAATTAAATCCGAGTTGGGGCTTGACCCACCCACCCACTTCCGAGTTTTCCTCGGATTTTTTAATTTTTTTTAAGTTGACAAAACCCCTTAGTCGGAGACACACCTCTTGTGCAAATCTGTCAATTACTTTTAAGAACTCCGACGGACAGACAAACCAACCAACAACACCAAAAACATAGCCTTCCTAGCGAGGAAATAACTATTCTATATAATATTAAACATAAAACAGATCACAGGGTGGAGACGGTTAACCCTTGTGCTGCTAGACCCGTATATATACACAAATTTGGGACAAAAGGTGACGTCACTCCATTCATAAAACCGGTAGACACGCACATGTCTTTTTGGCTGTCATATATGACTTGTGGATCATACATACATGTAGTAGCTATTTTATCTCTGGTTTTGGGGCGGGAAACAAAATGATAGTCTTCCTATATTCACATATTGGCATTGTTCAAGTAGTAATCGATTATCTGTTATTTTATCGCTATATCCAGTGTTTTACTATGGCAATGCCTTTTCACATGATTTTAATTCTGTATGTGATACCATGTAAATTGTCGTGTGATTTTAGCAAATTAACCATCTTGTATATACATGTAAAATTATATCATTTGTATGACAAATAAGTCAGTACTGATTTTCTTTACGTCAATAAAATATCTGTCTGTCTGTCTGTCTGTCAGTTATTAAATAATATAATTAAAGATATTTCTACAAATAAACACATACATATTTAATAGCAATAATATATATATTTGTAGCAGAAGGTGAAGTCGGTGATATCGTGAAGTTGTAAAAAGATATTTTCAAATGCAGAAATGACAAAAAAAGAAAAAATCGTCTACTGATTTCATTGCATAAAAAATAAATCCTGGCGTAATGTAACAAGCCCCAGCAGTATTAAAAGGGAGCATCCAGGTAGAATCATCGGGTTATACTGTGTGGTTTAAATTGTGGATTAGAGATAACCTGTCGCTCACCTATGTTCGCTCCTGTTGGCCACGCGCCAAGTGTGTCCCATATGACCATCATCACGCTTATCGTGTTTGCTGTGCCCTTTGTGGAAGCGCGTCATGGGAAAGATTTGTTATAGCCTAATAATTATTTAAATAATAATTAGGTGAAATCAAAGTAGGTTAATTAAAACTTTAATTTCCATTAACCACCCTCTGGGCCAAATTGACCCATAAAAGGCATGGTGATGTGCATAAACATGACATGCATACGTACGTATGTGCGTGCATGCGTGCGTGCGTGCGTGCGTGCGTGCGTGCGTGCGTGCGTGCGTGCGTGCGTGCGCGCGTGCGTGCGGGCGGGCGGGCGGGCGGGCATGCGGGCGGGCGTGCGTGCGTATACATAAATACATACTGTACATAGGCCTACATGTTCCGTTCTTGTAGTATCTTATAGGCCTAATAGATGAATATATCAAATATGGCGACAGTCATATTAGTCATGTGCAATAAGTAAGCACTGAACCAATCCTGGGCTAATGCTGGGCCAGCGTCGCAGACGGTGGACCAACATTAGCTCAGCATTGTGTGAGAGGATAACGCTGACTGGGCTATGCCTACCGGGTAAAACAATAAAAGCACTGAATTTGGCGTGAATACCTACATGTATCGTTATGGGTTCACACACACAACAACACAAATCCCTGGTGAATTAATAATAATATATTTCATCCCTACTCGTAGCACACAAACAATCAAACATGCTATGTACACATTTATCATGGGCCACATTACTGTTAGCGCTGTCCCGGCATTGTCTAGGGCGGCATTAGTGGACCCGGCATAATTGGATCAGGTACATGTCCAGTCAACTCTTTCTCTGGGAGAATTGTGCTTTTGTATTAACAGTGATTGTGGGAATGGCTGGTATTAATAGTAGTGAATGAGCACTTAGCAAAACAACTTCCAAGTATTGGACAATACACCGTATTTTATTGACATGAAAAACAGGCAAGTTGCAGCTAGATAGATGATCCTACAAGTACAATACAATATATGAAAATATTGAAAAAGCATGGTATTGGGTTTATTGCAAATTGCACGATTTTTTCATCTTTATTTTCCTAATCATGTAAAATACTATAATCCAATGATTTCTAATCAAGGCAAGTCAAGGCGGACCGTCGATTGTAGTACCCTCTTTTGGGTACTACGATCGACGTACGTCCTTCGCTGGTAGTACCTTGGTACGTCAATGCAAGTACTTACACTGATATTTAAATAGCTTTCAGTATGATTGTAATAAGCTTCCCCATTGGTTAAGCCCATCCAATCATAGGTGTTGTTCTTCAGAAGATGGGTGACGTCATTTGTATTCCCCAGAACAACTCAACACGTGGTAATGCCTTATTTTGTGAATAAAGACACAGCTTTGTTTAGGGGGTAAGATCAATCATTGTCAACAAATAGTGTAAGGTCTAAAGCAAGTATTGGACTTGATTTGCATTGGAATCTATGGCATATTAAGGATAAAAATGTATTTTTAGTTGATAATGCTCACACTTAATCACAGTACTTCAATCGAAGTACCACATGGTAATACAATCAAAGTATTCCAGCAAGGTACGTCAATCAAAGTACCCAATGGTACTTCAATGGACGTACTACACACTTGGCTGAAAATTGCAGAGGGGGTGTGCTCAAATTTATCTTATTTCTATTATTTATGTCATAGAAAGCTAAATAATGTATATTCAAAATTTTCTTAATATATTTACCTTTTGTTATTGATCAAAATTTGTGTCCCCCATGCTTATTATACTAGGTACCATGTGTGAAAAGCATTCAGATAGTATTGACAGTCTTTGGGAAAAGTTTACTAATTTATTAACTTGCCTGTGGGACGTTCAGATATTTCCAGCAGAAGCTGTGACATCAGAATAAGGGAATGACCAGTGTCGGGCGATCGGGAGACCTTACACAAACTGTTCATTAGATTTCTTAGGGGGCACCCATGGAAAGGCTAACTGATCTGGCTTATAGATGATTGTACTTGCATTGACGTACTGATCGAAGGAGGTACGTCGATCAAAGTACCACTGGAGGGTACTACAATCGACGGTCCGCCTCGACCTGCCTATAGGCCTACTATTACTACAGTCTGTTTCACCAGATCCTGGGAGTAGCCTTTTTCCTATTTGCTCGGTCGCTCTTTAAAATTTTTTAGCAAATTTTTTCTCGGATCATTTTTTCATCTTCCCCCAACATCCTTGCAACTTTGGTGGATTTTTTCTGTGTATTAGCGAAGCTAGACCATTTGCCATGTAGTAAATTCTCAAAATGACAGCTTTCTTTACCACCATTACCGTGAAACAAGATTTCTATTACATGCCAAATGGTCTAACTACCAAAATACACAACAAAATTGCACCAAATTTTCAGGGATGTTAGGGGAAGAAGAAAAAATGATCCAAGAAAAATTTTGTGATTTTTTTCAAAATAGCGACCGAGCAAATTGGAAAAAGGCTACTCCCAGGATCTGGTGAAACAGACTGTAGACTAAATAATTTCAGGAAAAATTATTCTCCGAAAGTGTGGAATACATTAATAATGACTATTGATATTATTTTATAAATAAAATAATATTAATATTCTTATGAGACTAACCTGAAAGCCTTGTAATGGCCAACTATGGCCCTCTATATGAAAGTTCAGGTGGCTCAACTAGAGCCCTAAATAAGCAGAGGTGTTGCTCACTTGAGATCCAACACCAAAAGAACTAGCTTATTTCAAATCATGCTACATCTGACCAGTTTGACCTATGACCTATGTCACATGACATCCTGCCACACCACCAACTAAAATGGCTGACTGTAAAAACAGTATGCATAAAAAATAAATCAGAAACAAAATTTTATTACATTTTATTTGAACATGTCGCTGCTGTTCACAACAGTGATTATAATAAGGAAATGGGGGAAATATTAAAAGGTATAATGGAATTGAAACATTTTGGAAACAAGAGAGGGAAATAAGGAGAATGACAAGATTATATTAATGAGAATTATACTTAGAGCATGGAGATCGTAGGGTGTGCTCATCTTTGTAGGTAGAGTTGTAAAGCTGAAAACTGGTTGAGTTTAAATCATGTCAATCCATTCAAGTGGTAGTGGCGGGATTCAAACCCACAACCTCCTGCTACGGAAATCAGAGGCGCGAGCTATATCCACTGCACCACTGTTTTTTCTCCACTCACTCGTAGAAGATTAAATAATGTAGAGAGACTCCACATTATTAATGCTCGGCCTAAAACCCCATTCATTTCATTTCTTTTTCAACCAGTGCACCACCACGACCGAATTATTGTTCAATATAGGACACACTGGGCCAACATTTAACCAATGATGTGCGGTATAGGTGCTGTCTGTCAAATCGCTTTTAAGGGTTATATATACTGTAGGCCTAGATCTGGTGATTTTCTCATGTTTAATTTTTTTGCGAATTTCCAACTTTGTGACTTTTTTAAACGAAATTTAGAATTCGCGACATTTTTATTTTTCTTTAGTAGCGCTATAATAATAATAATTTTCGCGAGATTCTTGAATTCGCGAATTCGCCCTCCTCGCGAAATTTGCGAAAATTAATACCTCGCGAATATGACCAGATCTAAATTATACACGGTTCACTAAGCAGCCCCAGGTGGTAGGGACTCGAGCGGGCGGCCACATGTCTGGCAACCATAGGTTTTACCAAGTCATTTACCATGTTCACCCAATCCGATTAATGCTTTATCAGCATCTACGGCGCTGGGCCAGCATTGAACCAACATTGTTTCAACGTCATATCTGAAAATATCATTCCAACGCCGCAAACGGTGGGGGAACATTAACCAACAATATTCTTTCAGTGGGGGGACCGTATTTAGACGTCGGAATCCGACGTATATATGTGTCAGACTATTTAGACGTCGGAATCCGACGTCTGTATGTGTGAGATTCTGACTATAGACGTCAGATTCTGACGTCTAAAGTCGATCCCCGCACAAAAAGAATTAAATATTTATAACAGCTGTAGACCCATAACATAAGACATTTATAATGATTTCAAATTGAAAAAAACCTTTGGTCTCCAAGGTTTAAATTAAAATATTTCAGCGTTGTAAGATTTAATCATTGGGTCTCAGGCTACCCAGCGAGCACAAGACGTCGACCCAATTTTGTTTTAAAGTTGGGCCACCGTCTACGATGCTCGCCCAACTTTAAAACAACATTGGATCAACGTCTTGGTTATAGCTGTTTGCTGGGTTATACGCACATCCAGAGCATATTCTGTGAAACTCAATGACCTTGACCTCCTTTGTTTTTACCGAGCTGGCTAATACAATGAACTATGGGGAGGGATATTATATAACCTTGTTTTCACAGCCAGAGCTTATTACAAGCAGACATTGAATCAGTCAGAGACTGCAAACTTCCGCCGCAATTAACCCTTGTCCTGCTATGCCCAGATATATACGGGGTTAAGGATGTTTTAGATCAATAAAAATATCATTTACTTTTGCTAAAATAGTTTTTAGTAGATGCTTAGTTGATCCAATAATTTAATTTTAGACATGTCTATTTTTCATAAATAGTAATATTTTTCGTCATTTGAAGCTGGAAATTGCGTTAGCAATTCCAGCTTCAAATGACGAAAAATATAATTGAAGCAATTCAGCAGGACAAGGGTTAATGATCGTCATCCGGGTCCGAATCGTAATATGGATCATCCTCCCAGACTGTGAAACGCAGTGACGTCACTCGGTGAAAACAAGGTTATATAGCACCCCTCCCCATACTTCATTCTGTGAAACGCAGTGACGTCACTCGGTGAAAACAAGGTTATATGACACCCCTCCCCATACTTCATTCTGTGAAACGCAGTGACGTCACTCGGTGAAAACAAGGTTATATAGCACCCCTCCCCCATACTTCATTCTGTGAAACGCAGTGACGTCACTCGATGAAAACAAGGTTATATAACACCCCTCCCCATACTTCATTCTGTGAAACGCAGTGACGTCACTCGGTGAAAACAAGGTTATATAACACCCCTCCCCATACTTCATTCTGTAAAACGCAGTGACGTCACTCGGTGAAAACAAGGTTATATATCACCCCTCCCCATACTTCATTCTGTGAAACGCAGTGACGTCACTCAGGTTATATAGCACCCCCCCCCCGTACTCCATTCTGTGAAACGCAGTGACATCACTCGGTGAAAAAAAGGCTATATAACACCCCTCCCCATACTTCATTCTGTGAAACGCAGTGACGTGACTCGGTGAGAAAAAGGTTATATAGCACCCCTCCCCATACTTCATTCTGTGAAACGCAGTGACGTCACTCGGTGAAAACAAGGTTATATAACACCACTCCCCATACTTCATTCTGTGAAACGCAGTGACGTGACTCGGTGAAAACAAGGTTATATAGCACCCCTTCCCCATTCTTCATTCTGTGAAACGCAGTGACGTCACTCGGTGAAAACAAGGTTATATAACACCCCTCCCCATACTTCATTCTGTGAAACGCAGTGACATCACTCGGTGAAAACAAGGTTATATAACACCCCTCCCCATACTTCATTCTGTGAAACGCAGTGACGTCACTCGGTGAAAACAAGGTCATACAAGACCCCTCCCCATACTTCATTCTGTGAAACGCAGTGACGTCACTCGGTGAAAACAAGGTTATATAACACCCCTCCCCATACTTCATTCTGTGAAACGCAGTGAGGTCACTCGGTGAAAACAAGGTCATATAAGACCCCTCCCCATACTTATTCTGTGAAACGCAATGACGTCACTCGGTGAAAACAAGGTTATATAACACCCCTCCCCATACTTTATTATGTGAAACGCAGTGACGTCACTCGGTGAAAACAAGGTTATATAACACCCCTCCCCATACTTCATTCTGTGAAACGCAGTGACGTCACTAGGTCAAAACAAGGTCATATAAGACCCCTCCCCATACTTCATTCTGTGAAACGCAGTGACGTCACTCGGTGAAAACAAGATTATATAGCACCCCTCCCCCATACTTCATTCTGTGAAACGCGGTGACGTCACTCGGTGAAAACAAGGTTATATAACACCCCTCCCCATACTTCATTCTGTGAAACGCAGTGACGTCACTCGGTGAAAACAAGGTTATATAGCACCCCTCCCCCATACTTCATTCTGTGAAACGCAGTGACGTCACTCGGTGAAAACAAGGTCATATAAGACCCCTCCCCATACTTCATTCTGTGAAACGCAGTGACGTCACTCGGTGAAAACAAGGTTATAAAACACCTCCCCATACTTCATTCTGTGAAACGCAGTGACGTCATTCGGAGAAAACAAGGTTATATATCACCCCTCCCCATACTTCTTTGTAATAGCCAGCTCGGTGAAAACAAAGGAGAACAAGGTCATTGAGTTTCACAGAATTGAATCAGTCAGAGACTGCACATTTCCACCCCAATCAATGATCGTCATCCAGGTCAGGATCGTAATTCGGATAATCCCCCCAGAACTAATAGATTAATAGGCGACTTGACCCGAGACACACCTCTGCCAAAATTGCCATGTAAATCCGTGTAATCCGGATCCTGGTTCCTGTTTCCGGATCATTCCCAAAAGTTAAGGGATTGCTCCTTAGGGGTCTTGTCAAGTTAAAATAATTCAAAAAATCCGAGAAAAACTCGGATTGGTCAGACAACACCCACCCACCCGCCCATCCATTTTTTTAATTTTTTTTGGAAACAATTGGCAACATGAAAACAACACAAAAAACACAAAAAACACAACATTTCCCCCAAAAAATTAAATCCGAGTTGGGGCTGGACCCACCCACCCACTTCCGAGTTTTCCTCGGATTTTTTATTTTTTTTTAAGTTGACAAAACCCCTTAGTCGGAGACACACCTCTTGTGCAAATCTGTCAATTACTTTTAAGAACTCCGACGGACAGACAAACCAACCAACAACACCAAAAACATAGCCTTCCTAGCGAGGAAATAACTATTCTATATAATATTAAACATAAAACAGATCACAGGGTGGAGAGGGTTAACCCTTGTGTTGCTAGACCCGTATATATACACAAATTTGGGACAAAAGGTGACGTCACTCCATTCATAAAACCGGTAGAAACGCACATGTCTTTTTGGCTGTCATATATGACTTGTGGATCATACATACATGTAGTAGCTATTTTATCTCTGGTTTTGAGGCGGGAAACAAAATGATAGTCCTCCTATATTCACATATTGGCATTGTTCAAGTAGTAATCAATTATCTGTTATTTTATCGCTATATCCAGTGTTTTACTATGGCAATGCCTTTTCACATGATTTTAATTCTGTATGTGATACCATGTAAATTGTCGTGTGATTTTAGCAAATTAACCATCTTGTATATACATGTAAAATTATATCATTTGTATGACAAATAAGTCAGTACTGACTTTTCTTTACGCCAATAAAATATCTGTCTGTCTGTCTGTCTGTCAGTTATTAAATAATATAATTAAAGATATTTCTACAAATAAACACATACATATTTAATAGCAATAATATATATATTTGTAGCAGAAGGTGAAGTCGGTGATATCGCGAAGTTGTAAAAAGATATTTTCAAATGCAGAAATGACAAAAAAAGAAAAAATCGTCTACTGATTTAATTGCATAAAAAATAAATCCTGGCGTAATCTAACGAGCCCCGGCAGTATTAAAAGGGAGCATCCAGGTAGAATCATCGGGTTATACTGGGTGGTTTAAATTGTGGATTAGAGATAACCTGTCGCTCACCTATGTTCGCTACTGTTGGCCACGCGCCAAGTGTGTCCCATATGGCCATCATCACGCTTATCGTGTTTGCTGTGCCCTTTGTGGAAGCGCGTCATGGGAAAGATTTGTTATAGCCTAATAATTATTTAAATATTAATTAGGGGAAATCAAAGTAGGTTAATTAAAACTTTAATTTCCATTAACCACCCTCTGGGCCAAATTGACCCATAAAAGGCATGGTGATGTGCATAAACATGACATGCATACGTACGTACGTATGTGCGTGCGTGCGTGCGTGCGTGCGTGCGTGCGTGCATGCGTGCGTGCGTGCGTGCGTGCGTGCGTGCGTGCGTGCGTGCGTGCGTGCGTGCGTGTGTGCGTGCGTGCGTGCGTGCGTGCGTGCGTGCGTGCGTGCGGGCGGGCGGGCGGGTGGGCGTGCGGGCGTGCGTGCTTATACATAAATACATACTGTACATAGGCCTACATGTTCCGTTCTTGTAGTATTTTATAGGCCTATTTTTTAATTTTTTTTAAGTTGACAAAACCCCTTAGTCGGAGACACACCTCTTGTGCAAATCTGACAATTACTTTTAAGAACTCCGACGGACAGACAAACCAACCAACAACACCAAAAACATAGCCTTCCTAGCGAGGAAATAACTATTCTATATAATATTAAACATAAAACAGATCACAGGGTGGAGAGGGTTAACCCTTGTGTTGCTAGACCCGTATATATACACAAATTTGGGACAAAAGGTGACGTCACTCCATTCATAAAACCGGTAGACACGCACATGTCTTTTTGGCTGTCATATATGACTTGTGGATCATACATACATGTAGTAGCTATTTTATCTCTGGTTTTGGGGCGGGAAACAAAATGATAGTCCTCCTATATTCACATATTGGCATTGTTCAAGTAGTAATCAATTATCTGTTATTTTATCGCTATATCCAGTGTTTTACTATGGCAATGCCTTTTCACATGATTTTAATTCTGTATGTGATACCATGTAAATTGTCGTGTGATTTTAGCAAATTAACCATCTTGTATATACATGTAAAATTATATCATTTGTATGACAAATAAGTCGTGCGTGCGTGCGTGCGTGCGGGCGGGCGGGCGGGCGTGCGGGCGTGCGTGCTTATACATAAATACATACTGTACATAGGCCTACATGTTCCGTTCTTGTAGTATTTTATAGGCCTAATAGATGAATATATCGAATATGGTGACAGTCATATTAGTCATGTGCAATAAGTAAGCACTGAACCAATCCTGGGCTAATGCTGGGCCAGCGTCGCAGACGGTGGACCAACATTAGCTCAGCATTGTGTGAGAGGATAACGCTGACTGGGCTATGCCTACCGGGTAAAACATTAAAAACACTGAATTTGGCGAGACTACAATACCTACATGTATCGTTATGGGTTCACACACACAACAACACAAATCCCTGGTGAATTAATAATAATGTATTTCATCCCTACTCGTAGCACACAAACAATCAAACATGCTATGTACACATTTATCATGGGCCACATTATTGTTAGCGCTGTCCCGGCATTGTCTAGGGCGGCATTAGTGGACCCGGCATAATTGGATCAGGTACGTGTCCAGTCAACTCTTTCTCTGGGAGAATTGAGCTTTTGTATTAACACAGTGATTGTGGGGATGGCTGCTATTAATAGTAGTGAATGAGCACTCAGCAAAACAACTTCCAAGTATTGGACAATACACTGTATTTTATTGACATGAAAAACAGGCAAGTTGCAGCTAGATAGGTGATCCTACAAGTACAATACAACATATGCAAATATTGAAAAAGCATGGCATTGGAATTATTGTAACTTACATGATTTTTCATCTTTATTTTCCTACTCATGTAAAATACTATAATCCAATGATTTCTAATCAAGGCAAGTCAAGGCGGACCGTCGATTGTAGTACCCTCTTTTGGGTACTACGATCAACGTACGTCCTTCGATCGTAGTACCTTGGTACGTCAATGCAAGTACTTACACTGATATTTAAATAGCTTCC
The DNA here is from genome assembly GCA_964017125.1 of Flabesymbios commensalis. Taxonomy (NCBI): domain Eukaryota; kingdom Metazoa; phylum Annelida; class Polychaeta; order Terebellida; family Flabelligeridae; genus Flabesymbios; species Flabesymbios commensalis. Next base: position 1,914,189 of record OZ024906.1, on the reverse strand, counting down.
AGTATGATTGTAATAAGCTTCCCCATTGTTTAAGCCCATCCAATCATAAGTGTTGTTCTTCAGAAGGTGGGTGAGGTCATTTGTATTCCCCAGAACAACTCAACACGTGTAGTGCCTTATTTTGTGAATAAAGCCGCAGCTTTGTTTAGGGGGTAAGATCAATCATTGTCAACAAATAGTGTGAGGTCTAAAGCAAGTATTGGACTTGATTTGCATTAGAATCTATGGCATATTAATGATAAAAATGTATTTTTAGTTGATAATGCTCACACTTAATCACAGTACTTCAATCGAAGTACCACATGGTACTACAATCAAAGTACTCCAGCAAGGTACGTCAATCAAAGTACCAAATGGTACTTCAATGGACGTACTACACACTTGGCTGAAAATTGCAGAGTGGGTGTGCTCAAATTTATCTTATTTCTATTATTTATGCCATAGAAAGTTCAATAATGTATATTCTAAGTGTTCTTAATATTTTTACCTTTTGTTATTGCCCAGAATTTGTGTCCCCCATGCTTATTATACTAGTGTACCATGTGTGAAAAGCATCCAGATAGTATTGACAGTCTTTGGGAAAAGTTTACTAATTTATTAACTTGCCTGTGGGACGTTCAGATATTTCCAGCAGAAGCTGTGACATCAGAAGAAGGGGATGAGCATTGTCAGGCGATCTCCCGGGGAGACCTTACACAAACTGTCCATTAGATTTCTTAGGGGGCCCCCATGGAAAGGCTAACTGATCTGGCTTATAGATGATGGTACTTGCATTGACGTACTGATCGAAGGAGGTACGACTATCAAAGTACCACTGGAGGGTACTACAATCGACGGTCCGCCTGGACCTGCCTAAAGGCCTACTAACACAAAATAATTTCAGGAAAAATATTTCTCCGAAAGTGTGGAATACATTAATAAGGAATATTGATATTATTTTATAAATAAAATAATATTAATATTCATATGAGACTAACCTGAAATCCTTGTATGGCCAACTATGGCCCTCTATATGAAAGTTCAGGTGGCTCAACTAGAGCCCTAAATAAGCAGAGGTGTTGCTCACTTGAGATCCAACACCAAAAGAACTAGCTTAGTTCAAATCATGCTACATCTGACCAGTTTGACCTATGACCTATGTCACATGACATCCTGCCACACCACCAACTAAAATGACTGACTGTAAAAACAGTATGCATAAAAAATAAATTAGAAACAAAATTTTATTACATTTTTTTTAGCATGCTGCTGCTGTTCACAACAGTGATTATAATAAGGAAATGGGGGAAATATTAAAAGGTATAATGGAATTGAACATTTTGGAAACTAGAGAGGGAAATAAAGAGAATGACAAGATTATATTAATGAGAATTATACTTAGAGCATGGAGATAGTAGGGTGTGCTCCTCTTTGTAGGTAGAGTTGAGCTTCTATGCACATCAATAAGCTGAAAACTGGTTGAGTTTAAATCATGTCAATCAATTCAAGTGGTAGTGGCGGGATTCAAACCCACAACCTCCTGCTACAGAATCAGAGGCGCGAGCTATAACCACTGCACCACTTTAAAAAGAAACCCTGTTTTTCTCCACTCACTCGTAGAAGATTAAATAATGTGGAGAGACTCCGTGACCGAGAGGTAACGTGCTCGGCCTAAAACCCCATTCATTTCATTTCTTTTTCAACCAGTGCACCACCACGACCGAATTATTGTTCAATATAGGACACACTGGGCCAACATTGAACAAATGATGTGCGGTATAGGTGCTGTCTGTTAAATTGCTTTTAAGGGTTATATATACTGTAGGCCTAGATCTGGTGATTTTCTCATGTTTAATTTTTTTGCGAATTTCCAACTTTGTGACTTTTTTAAACGAAATTTAGAATTCGCGAAATTTTTATTTTTCATCAGTAGCGCTATAATAATAATAATTTTCGCGAGATTCTTTAATTCGCGAATTTGCCCTCCTCGCGAAATTTGCGAAAATTAATACCTCGCGAATATGACCAGATCTAAATTATACACGGTTCACTAAGCAGCCCCAGGTGGTAGGGACTCGAGCGGGCGGCCACATGTCTGGCAACCATAGGTTTTACCAAGTCATTTACCATGTTCACCCAATCCGATTAATGCTTTATCAGCATCTACGGCGCTGGGCCAGCATTGAACCAACATTGTTTCAACGTCATATCTGAAAATATCATTCCAACGCCGCAAACGGTGGGGGAACATTAACCACCAATATTCTTTCAGTGGGGGGACCGTATTTAGACGTCGGAATCCGACGTATATATGTGTCAGACTATTTAGACGTCGGAATCCGACGTCTGTATGTGTGAGATTCTGACTATAGACGTCAGATTCTGACGTCTAAAGTCGATCCCCGCACAAAAAGAATTAAATATTTATAACAGCTGTAGACCCATAACATAAGACATTTATAATGATTTCAAATTGAAAAAAACCTTTGGTCTCCATGGTTTATATTAAAATATTTCAGCGTTGTAAGATTTAATCATTGGGTCTCAGGCTACCCAGCGAGCACAAGACGTCGACCCAATTTTGTTTTAAAGTTGGGCCACCGTCTACGACGCTGGCCCAACTTCAAAACAACATTGGATCAACGTCTTGGTAATAGCTGTTTGCTGGGTTATACGCACAGCTAGAGCATATTCTGTGAAACTCAATGACCTTGACCTCCTTTGTTTTTACCGAGCTGGCTAATACAATGAAGTATGGGGAGGGATATTATATAACCTTGTTTTCACAGCCAGAGCTTATTCCAAGCAGACATTGAATCAGTCAGAGACTGCAAACTTCCGCCGCAATTAACCCTTGTCCTGCTATGCCCGGATATATACGGGGTTAAGGATGTTTCAGATCAATAAATATATCACTTAATTTTGATAAAATAGTTTTTAGTAGATGCTTAGTTGATCCAATAATTTAATTTTAGACATGTCTATTTTTCATAAATATTAATATTTTTCGTCATTTGAAGCTGGAAATTGCGTCAGCAATTCCAGCTTCAAATGAAGGGAAATTAAATTGAAGCAATTAAGCAGGACAAGAGTTAATGATCGTCATCCGGGTCCGAATCATAATCCGGATCATCCCCCCAGACTGTGAAACGCAGTGACGTCACTCGGTGAAAACAAGGTTATATATCACCCCTCCCCATACTTCATTCTGTGAAACGCAGTGACGTCACTCGGTGAAAGCAAGGTTATATAGCACCCCTCCCCCATACTTCATTCTGTGAAACGCAGTGACGTCACTCGGTGAAAGCAAGGTTATATAGCACCCCTCCCCCATACTTCATTCTGTGAAACGCAGTGACGTCACTCGGTGAAAGCAAGGTTATATAGCACCCCTCCCCCATACTTCATTCTGTGAAACGCAGTGACGTCACTCGGTGAAAACAGGGTTATATAACACCCCTCCCCCATACTTCATTCTGTGAAACGCAGTGACGTCACTCGGTGAAAACAAGGTTACATAACACCCCTCCCCATACTTCATTCTGTGAAACGCAGTGACGTCACTCGGTGAAAACAAGGTTATATAACACCCCTCCCCATACTTCATTCTGTGAAACGCAGTGACGTCACTCGGTGAAAACAAGGTTATAAAACACCTCCCCATACTTCATTCTGTGAAACGCAGTGACGTCACTCGGTGAAAGCAAGGTTATATAGCACCCCTCCCCCATACTTCATTCTGTGAAACGCAGTGACGTCACTCGGTGAAAGCAAGGTTATATAGCACCCCTCCCCCATACTTCATTCTGTGAAACGCAGTGAC
>OZ024906.1:1744446-1910187 GCA_964017125.1 Flabesymbios commensalis | reverse complement strand
GTAAAACCAAATAGAAGCAGACAACTTAGCAGCGCGGGAGTAAAACCAAATAGAAGCAGACAACTTAGCAGCGCGGGAGTAAAACCAAATAGAAGCAGACAACTTAGCAGCGCGGGGGTAAAACCAAATAGAAGCAGACAAGTTAGCAGCGCGGGAGTAAAACCAAATAGAAGCAGACAACTTAGCAGCGCGGGGGTAAAACCAAATAGAAGCAGACAACTTAACAGCGCGGGGGTAAAACCAAATAGAAGCAGACAACTTAACAGCGTGGGGGTAAAACCAAATAGAAGCAGACAACTTAACAGCGCGGGGGTAAAACCAAATAGAAGCAGACAACTTAACAGCGCGGGGGTAAAACCAAATAGAAGCAGACAACTTAGCAGCGCGAGTGTAAAATCAAATAGAAGCAGACAACTTAGCAGCGCGGGGGTAAAACCAAATAGAAGCAGACAACTTAGCAAGCGCGGGGGTAAAACCAAATAGAAGCAGACAACTTAGCAGCGCGGGAGTAAAATCAAATAGAAGCAGACAACTTAGCAGCGCGGGGGTAAAACCAAATAGAAGCAGACACTTAGCAGCGCGGGGGTAAAACCAATAGAAGGAGACAACTTAGCAGCGCGGGGGTAAAACCAAATAGAAGCAGACAACTTAACAGCGCGGGAGTAAAATCAAATAGCAGCAGACAACTTAGCAGCGCGGGGGTAAAACCAAATAGAAGCAGACAACTTAGCAGCGCGGGGGTAAAACCAAATAGAAGCAGACAACTTAGCAGCGCGGGAGTAAAACCAAATAGAAGCAGACAACTTAGCAGCGCGGGGGTAAAACCAAATAGAAGCAGACAACTTAACAGCGCGGGAGTAAAACCAAATAGAAGCAGACAACTTAACAGCGCGGGGGTAAAACCAAATAGAAGCAGACAACTTAACAGCGCGGGGGTAAAACCAAATAGAAGCAGACAACTTAACAGCGTGGGGGTAAAACCAAATAGAAGCAGACAACTTAGCAGCGCAAAAAAAAGTTTGTCAAACAAATACGTTGCCAGTGAAATTGACCAGTTAGTTTTGGATCATATCATGGGTACCTGGGTGCGAGCTTAACTCTTCTTTACACGTTTTGTGTGTGTGCAGGCATGCGTGAAGCAAGGACACGCTGACTGACAATGTACGTCCACCTGATGTCTGCGACGTTGGCCATACATTATATTAACACTTCTGGGGCGATAAATAGTATTTGTTGTGACACTGGCAGCAACGATACTGCTGAAAAATTAAGCCATTATAAGTTCACGGACTGCACTTATACTGTGTGCGTCAACCAGTATACTAGTCTGTCAACCTACAACTGGAGGAATATGCTGTCAGTACACCGCGGCGATATGCTGCCAGTACATCGCGGAATATGCAGCTAGTACATCGCGGCTCATTAACCTGTTAACTGATGGAGATGCAGCGATGAAGATGCGGACATGTGGCTCAGGTTTTGATGGACTCGGGTATAATGTCCTCATACACTCCATGTAGACAGATTCGTACTCTCACAGACACTGTGGCTCAGCTACGTACGCATGGATCCATAAGTTGATAGATTCGATGGAATATGCGCTCATGCGATATTCATTTCTTCCTTCTCGGTTCATTTGAGGGATATGTAGTAGTCTATTCATCTATGTACCTGTATACTGCACACAGTCACGTCTTTATCAATGTGTACTCGTTCAATGTTGATGCATCAGTGACTATATTCAGTGGATTATCCTATTTGGCCATCACACCCCTTTCTCCACACATAACGTGTGTTCTGACGGGCTCCAAACAGGATAGATTCCGCGTAACAAGGTCAGTTTTCAGTAAATTACGACTAATAACTTATCCAACAGGGATCTCACCGTTAGCCCTTTAACCGCCGGTGCCGCATATATTCGGGTTTTCATTTTTTATTAGCACATTAAGTACCACCTTTTAAACATGTTAAAGATAAACTGTGACATCAATCAGCAATATTTGAAAATAGTTGACCTCCATTTTGTCAAATCTGAATAATCTTCACTCACTTGAAGTTGTGGATCGCGTCAGCGAGACACCAACCATGACTAAACCCAGGTGGTTTCCCTTTTATTCAATCCCTTAAGTTCAGACTTATCACCAACCATGACTACACCTATGTGGTTTCCTTTTTATTTATTCCTTTAAGTTCAGACTTATCACCAACCATGACTAAACCTATGTGGTTTCCTTTTTATTTATTCCTTTAAGTTCAGACTTATCACCAACCATGACTAAACCCAGGTGGTTTCTCTTTTATTTAATCCCTCAAGCGCTGAGTGTGAATCTATTCCTTCTCAATACGGAGCCACGTAATCCCTGCAAACACAACACGTTGAACAAATGCTGGCTTAACGTTGGCCCAGCGTCATAGATCATTAATCTAACATTGGTTCAATCGGTAATATTGGTTGACATTAACATTCACACATGTTAATATGACTATACCTCTATTATTATGTTGTCAGCTGATCTCTGTCCAGATCCATATCGGTACACAGCTATATACACGGAGGACGGTGTGTGGTGACCCCCAACCACATGGTCAGGACGCTTTGCACTGTAGGGAGTGGAACAGCTAGTATCACGTCAAAATAAAGACATAATGTTTGTACAGTTGCGGCGGCGAACTCCAGTCAAGGTAAAGTAGCACGCTCACTCACTCACTCACTCACTCACTCACTCACTCACTCACTCACTCACTCACTCACTCACTCACTCACTCACTCACTCACTCACTCACTCACTCACTCACTCACTCACTCACTCACTCACTCACTCACTCATTCACCCGACCACCCAAAACCCACCCACCCACTCACTCACTTAGGCCTACTCAGTAACTCGTTCGATGGGTCACTCGCTCGCCATATAGGCAAATAATCCTAATATTTTTTATCGCATTCCTTAATTGATGTTGGGATGTGTCTAAGGGCCCTAAAAACTTATTCGGTGTCCTGAAGGGGGGGTGTAATTATGATAGGCGTGGTTCTGGTATGTAGGCCTAGTCCTATTTACAGGTTCTTGTATGCCAATGGTCACAGTTTGTTATTAAGTCTCAGCTCACCCCCGGAAGCACTACATTTATATCTCAAGGTCGTGTCCAGCCAGCGGAACGTGACCTTTATCACCCATTCTTTACGAGGCGATGATGCACAGCGCCGAGGATATTAGGATCTACGATCTTAATTGAGTTTTTCAACTTAAAATACACAGAATCGGTACATTTGTTCCGGGAGCTCAGATAGAAAATGGCATTACCATGCTGGCTTAAGCATGCCACCGCACCGAGACTTAATAAGCATTGACCTGGCCAGTATTAAAAATAACAGAAGATTTGTAGATCCGAATCTACTGTTTTAACAATAGACTGTCGTGACCGGTGTATGTTAAGCCTAATGACAAGGTGGAGGTTTATACCAGGAAACAAGGTACATTCCGGTGTACGTTTAACTTTTACTAGAGTCGTTTTAAATCCGTTTTATCAGCCAATTGTTTCACTGTTATTGAGAATGAAATGTGTATTTAATATCAAGGTTTGCAAATGTTTGGTCTCAAATCAAACAAATAGACTAGGCAGAATCTGAAGAAATGTGCTTATAAAAAGTCATGAAGGCATTTTGTGTTTACGGCTGGCAAACATGTTTTCTAGATGTATTAATATGTCCTAAATCCAAATATGGTGTTTGCCAGGCTGGATTTTTAACGATTAATCCTGTAATGGTAAATTCCAAAATGGCCGCCACCGAAACAACTAAAATCTAGTAATTGTCATATCTTTGGAACCAACGATGATAAAAACACAAATAAAACATGTATTAATACATTATTGGACACAAGGAATCCATTGATACCATTACTTAGTTGATAAATTGTGATCAAATTAACATAGGAACCATATGTGCACTAGATTGGCTCGTTTTTAATAAATACGGTAATATAAAAAAGAAAATATTTCAAACAATTAAATATATATTTGATAAAAGACACACCAATAACATCCGTGAGTTTAAAACACTTTAATTGTATAACAAAATCAATAGCCTAATTCAATAACTCAAATATAGAGAAACAAAATTACTGATGTAAATCCTACTGTATGCTTCTGCGAGGGTTAGTGTAGTTTGTGGAAGTACTGCGAGTCAGGACAATGTCTGAGACAAGGAATCCTGTGATGCCATTACTTATTTGATAAAATGTAAACAAATCAACATAGGGGTCGTATTTGAACTAAATTGGTTAGTAATTTTCATAAAGAATACAAACATGAGGTTAACCACTAGAAAAGCGTGTGCGTATCCATAAATCTCATAATAGCTATACAAATTATCCACGATCCCGGAAGGAAAAACATCCCATATTATGTTATATACAAGTGTATAGTAATACGCAGTAGGCCTATAACTTGTGCATGTTTAACTTAATAACTGTCCTGTGTGATATTTCAGCATTCATCCTTCTATATACATGTCATATTTCTGCTAACCCGGAAAAGGCAATTAAACGCAATTATATTAGGGAACCTGTTGCCTAAATTTAAATAGTTTAATCGAAATCGGACATGACAATTTCTTTCAATTTTTTTGTTGAACGAAACTGTCATGGACGATCTCCATCAAAGTGTTCCCTCAATATAATTGGGTTCAATTGACTTTTCGGTTTTACAACTCAAGCACCCCTTGGTAAAACCACGTGACTTGATTTCGGAACATGCTCTTGTGATAGGTGGGAGAGAAAGCAAGTGTGGCACTAAATGACTATCCGTGCGTTTCCACCCCAAATCAGTTACCACTGAAAGAATTGGAGATGAGAAATTTGCTTGGTTTCACACTCTTGATTGGTAATGGGCCCACCTGATGTGTAACTGTGCTGCATCTGATGTTCGCAGTAGTTGCTCCTGTGCTTGTCCCATACTGAACAGCTTCACTGGCTTCATCACACATATTTCCATCAAGAACTCCATATATGGTACAGATTTAGCTGTACCTTCCGAATATTGGCCCTATCCAAAATCAGTCAAATAGTTGTGATGTTAGTGAAACACATGTTGTTTTCTTATTGTGACCAGCAAATTGTATCGAATGGTATTTTTATCCAAATTTCATGCACTGGTATATATCTAGGATGTTTAGATGTTCCTGCTTTAATTAATAAGATAATCATCCTATTTGCAGTAGGACAAGGAGAGCATGAATACAATACAATATTAGGTGTGACTGTCCGCTTCCTCGTGGTCAGCTTCAAGTCTTGACAAAGTTGGGTCAGACCACTTGACAGTAGTCGCTTCAACGGATCCACCAGCAACCACAATTACTTTGTCTGCTGGGCTGTGCTCAATAAGGTAGTTGGTAGCAGAAAGCGATGTATTTCTTATTGCCTTCAAGTGCTATGAAATTAGATCAATCAGACGGAAGAGGGACCAATTCATTTTCAATCTATCGTCTGACTGGTCGATGACCTTTCTTACGTTTGGTTCTTCTTCCTTATTTGAAGGACTCGCTTTTATGACAATCACATGTTACATCAATCCCAATGATGGTGGCCCCCATCTTGTACACAGTATTGGCAAATGTTCTTACATAGCCTTCAAAAGTTTTGTTTTTTGGGGGTTTGGTAAGAGCCCTCAACAGCGCTAGGGCATCAATCAATAAACAGCTTGGTCCATCAAGGGAAACAGTTGTTGGTGTTGTTACATCCTGTATAAATACGCCGGCTAACACAAACTTGTTTGCTGAAAGCAGGATGCCCCTGGTTTTAGCAAGTGATAGTGAAACCGACATCAACTCATGCTGCAGGATCTTAATTGTTAAGATTGACCTCATGCGATACCCTATAAGCAGTCATAAGCCTTATGTAAAATGAGCAATATGTCTCTGTCCACATTAATAGTGTTTTGCTGGCCTTGGACGTTCTTGTGTAAAGCGAAGCAAGTGTTGCTGCCTTATTCATACGAATGAGGGCTTTAATACTGTTTTGACTCTCTGTACTAAGCAGCGATTCCTGGGTGGTAGCAATGACAACATCCTTGTTCATCATATTCTGCGGGGTTTGTGATTTGTTATGAAACACTCCGTGCTGCTCAAGTGATGTTACTAGTCTGCCTTCATCTCTGTCACCCTTTGTCCACTGACCTGTGGTGGCTCATTGTGTGTGTAGTCATAATCATAATTATCACCTTTCTCCTGATCGATTGTACGGACATTGCTTTCTGGGCAATGTCGTCAGTGTCAAAGGGAGTTCAAATGGGAGCTAGCTCTGTTCTTATCTCTTCGTAAACACTATACAGGTGATCATTCAGTCGTGGAAGCAATATTTGTCAAAGAGCTTGCAGTGTGAGTTTATGCGTTCTCATTGAACGTGCATAGCCTTTAACTGCCATCACTTTCTGAGTAGTATTAACACCCACAATATCACATTCTATCCACAGCTCACACAAGCCACATTCATCCATGTGGTAGCCCAAAATTCCAAGAAAGTTCATTCCTATAATTATGCAGCCCACCGAGGCTCGGCATCAATACATCTTTGTATCGATCCACTGATCATCAGCTTTAGATACAGTGCCTCATCGACTGTTAGAGCATGTTCCTGCTGCAGTGATTCTGCTACAAGCGCATGACAACAGTGTTCAGTTTATCCAGTTCATGAACTGGAGCTGGCAATTTTGCGTAGGTAACCCACTGATGCTTGCTATGAATTTTTGGAGCTGACCTAGTGATTGAAAGAAGTCCAAGAAGTCATTTGGTTTTGAGACGAACGGGTCATTGTAACGACCATGTGCTTCCCATGAACGTCAAAGGCTGGTGGACATTCTTCATTGAATGAGTAAACCAATCTGCTGTGTTATCTTCATTAAATGGACATTCATCAATCACCCTCTTTGTTACTGGCAGTATGTCTTTCATTACATCTGGGATGCATAATTATTGTTCAGTCGACACCTTGATACCATCCAATAAATTCGCGTTGGAGGACGTATTGGCCATGATGTAGCCTGTGTAGCATGTGTGTGGATCAAGAATACTGACAAAATTGTTGTGTGAGCCAACAAGCTATCTCGTCATTCATGTGCACATTACTATGCACTTTCATATACCATAAGCTGTCCGAATTATGGGGTATGCCTCATGTTTGCTGGATCGTGTATAATGTGTACAGTGCTTGTGAGGTTTATGGATGGGCACACGTTTTTATAGTTGATAAAATGTCCTCATGTTGTTTATAAAAATAACGAGATATTGTTCAAATATGACCACTATGTTGATTTCTTTACATGTGTCAAATATAAGTAATGGTATAACAGGATTCCTTGTCTCAGATAAGTTCTACTTGCAGTATTTCCACAAATTACATTATCCCTCGCAGTAACATACAGTAGGATTCACATTAGTAATTTTGTTCTTGATATTTGAGTTCTTGAATCAAGCTATTGATTTTTTTTTATAAAATTAAAGTATATTAAACTCATGTATGTTATTGGTGTGTCTATTATAAAAATAATGAATAATTTTAAGTGTTTGAAATATTTTCTTATTTGTATTACCGTATTAGTGAAAAATCAGCCAGTTTAGTGCAGATATGATTCATATGTTAATTTAATTACATGGTAATAGTATCAATGGATTCCTTGTGTCCAACAATGTATTAATACATCTTTTATTTGTGTTTTTATCATTTTTGGTACCAAAGATATGACAATTAATAGATTTTAGTTATTTCGGTGGCGGCCATTTTGGAATTTACTATTACAGTATTAATCGTTCAAAATCCAGCCTGGCAAACACCATAATTGGATTTAGGACATATTAATACATCTAGAACACATGTTTTCCAGCCGTAAACACAAAATGCCTCCACCATTAGCATTTTTTCAAATTCTACCTAGTCTAAAATATCAGTAATTTCAATCCCTTGAAATTGTGTGTCGCGGTAGCGAAACACAGCTTGAAGTGGCTGGAAATTGCAATTATTTAATTTAGCCAAGAGTTAATGTTGGGCCAGCGTCGTAGACTGAACATTGGTTCAGTGTTTCATGTAGGCCTAATGTTGTGCCCAATAACCACGAGATGTTCGGCCGGCATTGAGCTAATGTTGGGCCGACGTCGTAGACAGTGGACCAACATTAGCCCAGCGTTGGCGGAATGTCTCATGTTTACTGTATGATGGGGACATTTTGATACTGATAACCTATACAGATATATGGCATGTGTTTATGTCTCATGTTTACTGTGCGATGGGACATTTTGCCACTAATAACCTACATAGATATATGGCATGTGTTTATGTCTCATGTTTACTGTATGATGAGGACATTTTGATTCTAATAACCTACACAGATATATGGCATGTGTTTATGTCTCATGTTCACTGTGTGATGGCGACATTTTGCCACTGATAACCTACACAGATATATAGCATGTGTTTATGTCTCATGTTTACTGTATGATGAGGACATTTTGATTCTAATAACCTACACAGATATATGGCATGTGTTTATGTCTCATGTTTACTGTGTGATGGCGACATTTTGCCACTAATAACCTACACAGATATATGGCATGTGTTTATGTCTCATGTTTACTGTGCGATGGGGACATTTTGCCACTAATAACCTACATAGATATATGGCATGTGTTTATGTCTCATGTTTACTGTGCGATGGCGACATTTTGCCACTAATAACCTACACAGATATATGACATGTGTTTATGTCTCATGTTTACTGTGCGATGGGGACATTTTGCCACTAATAACCTACATAGATATATGGCATGTGTTTATGTCTCATGTTTACTGTGCGATGGCGACATTTTGCCACTAATAACCTACATAGATATATGACATGTGTTTATGTCTCATGTTTACTGTATGATGGGACATTTTGCCACTAATAACCTACATAGATATATGGCATGTGTTTATGTCTCATGTTTACTGTGCGATGGGGACATTTTGCCACTAATAACCTACATAGATATATGACATGTGTTCATGTCTCATGTTTACTGTATGATGGGACATTTTGTCACTAATAACCTACACAGATATATGGCATGTGTTTATGTCTCATGTTTACTGTATGATGGGGACATTTTGCCACTAATAACCTACATAGATATATGACATGTGTTCATGTCTCATGTTTACTGTATGATGGGACATTTTGCCACTAATAACCTACACAGATATATGGCATGTGTTTATGTCTCATGTTTACTGTGCGATGGGGACATTTTGCCACTAATAACCTACATAGATATATGACATGTGTTCATGTCTCATGTTTACTGTATGATGGGACATTTTGTCACTAATAACCTACACAGATATATGGCATGTGTTTATGTCTCATGTTTACTGTGCGATGGGGACATTTTGCCACTAATAACCTACATAGATATATGACATGTGTTTATGTCTCATGTTTACTGTGTGATGGCGACATTTTGCCACTAATAACCTACACAGATATATGGCATGTGTTTATGTCTCATGTTTACTGTGCGATGGGGACATTTTGCCACTAATAACCTACATAGATATATGGCATGTGTTTATGTCTCATGTTCACTGTGTGATGGCGACATTTTGCCACTAATAACCTACACAGATATATGGCATGTGTTTATGTCTCATGTTTACTGTGCGATGGCGACATTTTGCCACTAATAACCTACATAGATATATGACATGTGTTTATGTCTCATGTTTACTGTGTGATGGCGACATTTTGATACTAATAACCTACACAGATATATGGCATGTGCATGTGTTTTTTTAACCCTTGAGGTGCTGAATTATTTTGTAAAAAAAACATGGAAATCAAAGGGTTTTTTTCAATTTTACATCATCACAAATGTCATTGTCAGCTCTTTCTGATTCATTTGAATACATATTTTATGGGTCTACGGCCGTTGCAAATATTTTAATTCTTACAGTGCAGGGATCGTCTTTAAAAAGTCAGAATCTGACATCTGAAGCATAGTGGTAATGCTGGCACAACGCCGTCCCTATGCGTCCAACGCCGGCATTGCTAGTCCAAACCTGGTACTGCTGGTCCAACGCCGGCATTGCTGGTCCAAACCTGGCACTGCTGGTCCAACGCCGGCATTGCTGGTCCAAAGCTGGCACTGCTGGTCCAACGCCGGCATTGCTGGTCCAAACCTGGCACTGCTGGTCCAACGCCGGCATTGCTGGTCCAAAGCTGGCACTGCTGGTCCAACGCCGGCATTGCTGGTCCAAAGCTGGCACTGCTGGTCCAACGCCGGCATTGCTGGTCCAAAACTGGCATTGCTGGTCCAACGCCGGCATTGCTGGTCCAAACCTGGCACTGCTGGTCCAACGCCGGCATTGCTGGTCCAAAACTGGCATTGCTGGTCCAAAGCTGGCACTGCTGGTCCAACGCCGGCATTGCTGGTCCAAACCTGGCACTGCTGGTCCAACGCCGGCATTGCTGGTCCAAAGCTGGCACTGCTGGTCCAACGCCGGCATTGCTGGTCCAAAGCTGGCACTGCTGGTCCAACGCCGGCATTGCTGGTCCAAAACTGGCATTGCTGGTCCAAAGCTGGCACTGCTGGTCCAACGCCGGCATTGCTGGTCCAAAGCTGGCACTGCTGGTCCAACGCCGGCATTGCTGGTCCAAAGCTGGCACTGCTGGTCCAACGCCGGCATTGCTGGTCCAAAGCTGGCACTGCTGGTCCAACGCCGGCATTGCTGGTCCAAAGCTGGCACTGCTGGTCCAACGCCGGCATTGCTGGTCCAAAGCTGGCACTGCTGGTCCAACGCCGGCATTGCTGGTCCAAAGCTGGCACTGCTGGTTCAAAGCTGGTATTTAGGGACCGACGCCACCATTGCTGGTCCAACGGTGGCCCCACTTAAATACAATGGTTTATTAATAAATGTTATCCATTATGCATTCAGCTAACATAACAATAATTTAACTGCATTCTGAAATTAAATATCACTGTTATAGGTTAATATTTTACAACCTACCACCCAAAATAAATGTGCATGATTGTTCGTGATTATGATCATTTTTTTGGCAGCCCCATGTGCCCATATGAACCATGTGGACAGGGTATAATTCAGCCAGGCGTGAACTTATTAGCGGATGTTTTTCCATCAACACTTGTCAGTATCGATGTCACGCATGAGTGATTCTCACTAGCCCTGAATACAAGTCTATTCCGCCCAGCTCGGGCGAAATAGACTTGTATTCAAGGCTAGGTTCTCACCGGTATTCGTCTCCTTTATTGTTATTCTCTCATATCAAGTCACTTTTAGGTTTAAGTAATCATCAGTAGTACTATGAAAATAAAATAAAGCAATAAAACATTCGACTGCCGAAGATACAAATGATAAATACGGTACAGAATACGGCGTTAGCTCATCGGTGTCGGCTCGATCACTGAAGTTAAGCAACGGGTGGATGGGTGACCGCCTGGGACAACCAGGTGCTGTATACACTAGGACATGCGTGCAGTGATGTTGTGTCGTGGGGCTTAGAGAACCACGTATTACAGATGGCTCGTCTGACTGACCTATAGTTGGACGTAAAAGAACCTCAATGGACGTAGGCGCAGTTTCCATCCGGCGAGACCCCAGGAAATCCGCAATGTGGCGCGATAGCACAATAGTGCGTACTGCCACGTAACATACAGATACAGAGAAATTTATTATTATAGCTGGAACAATTGCTATGACCCCTCCTGCATGAATGCTTCACCGCCGATGCAGAACACCACAGGTACGGCAAGCAAAACAAGCGGTCGTTCTGGTTAAGCTGTCGGCGGGGGCACGTCATGATAGAGTGGCTCAATAATTGTGAGCGTATGAAGGCCTACTATATGAACATAATTTGATGAACGTGACCGAAGATAAATAATCTGATAATGTGTAAATACAGTAGTGTACAGGTTGGTGGCATCAATAATCTGATTATGTGTAGATACAGTAATGTACAGATTGGTGGCATCAATCTGATAATGTGTAGATACAGTAATGTACATGTTGGTGGCATCAATCTGATAATGTGTAGATACAGTAATGTACAGGTTGGTGGCATCAATAATCTGATAATGTTTAGATACAGTAATGTACAGGTTGGTGGCATCAATCTGATAATGTGTAGATGCAGTAATGAACAGGTAGGTGGCATCAATAATCTGATAATGTGTAGATACAGTAATGAACAGGTAGGTGGCATCAATAATCTGATAATGTGTAGATACAGTAATGTACAGGTTGGTGGCATCAATCTGATAATGTGTAGATACAGTAATGTACAGGTTGGTGGCATCAATAATCTGATAATGTGTAGATACAGTAATGTACAGGTTGGTGGCATCAATTTGATAATGTGTAGATACAGTAATGTACATGTTGGTGGCATCAATCTGATAATGTGTAGATACAGTAATGAACAGGTAGGTGGCATCAATAATCTGATAATGTGTAGGTACAGTAGTGAGCAGGTAGGTGGCATCAATAATCTGATAATGTGTAGATACAGTAATGTACAGGTTGGTGGCATCAATCTGATAATGTGTAGATACAGTAATGTACAGGTTGGTGGCATCAATAATCTGATAATGTGTAGGTACTATAATGAGCAGGTTGGTGGCATCAATCTGATAATGTGTAGATACAGTAATGTACAGGTTGGTGGCATCACTAATCTGATAATGTGTAGATACAGTAATGTACATGTTGGTGGCATCAATCTGATAATGTGTAGATACAGTAATGTACAGGTTGGTGGCATCAATAATCTGATAATGTGTAGGTACAGTAGTGAGCAGGTAGGTGGCATCAATAATCTGATAATGTGTGGGTACAGTAATGAACAGGTTGGTGGCATCAATCTGATAATGTGTAGATACAGTAATGTACAGGTTGGTGGCATCAATAATCTGATAATGTGTAGGTACTGTAATGAGCAGGTTGGTGGCATCAATCTGATAATGTGTAGATACAGTAATGTACAGGTTGGTGGCATCACTAATCTGATAATGTTTAGATACAGTAATGTACAGGTAGGTGGCATCAATAATCTGATAATGTGTAGGTACTGTAATGAGCAGGTTGGTGGCATCAATCTGATAATGTGTAGATACAGTAATGTACAGGTTGGTGGCATCAATAATCTGATAATGTGTAGATACAGTAATGTACAGGTTGGTGGTATCAATCTGATAATGTGTAGATACAGTAATGTACAGGTTGGTGGCATCAATAATCTGATAATGTGTAGATACAGTAATGTACAGGTTGGTGGCATCAATCTGATAATGTGTAGATACAGTAATGTACAGGTTGGTGGCATCAATCTGATAATGTGTAGATACAGTAATGTACAGGTTGGTGGCATCAATAATCTGATAATGTGTAGATACAGTAATGTACAGGTTGGTGGCATCAATCTGATAATGTGTAGATACAGTAATGAACAGGTAGGTGGCATCAATAATCTGATAATGTGTAGGTACAGTAGTGAGCAGGTAGGTGGCATCAATAATCTGATAATGTGTAGATACAGTAATGTACAGGTTGGTGGCATCAATCTGATAATGTGTAGATACAGTAATGTACAGGTTGGTGGCATCAATAATCTGATAATGTGTAGATACAGTAATGTACAGGTTGGTGGCATCAATCTGGTAATGTGTAGATACAGCAATGTACAGGTTGGTGGCATCAATAATCTGATAATGTGTAGATACAGTAATGAACAGGTAGGTGGCATCAATTTGATAATGTGTAGATACAGCAATGTACAGATCGGTGGCAGCAATCTGATAATGTGTAAATACAGTAATGTACAGGCTGGTGGCAATAATCTGATAATGTGTAAATACAGTAATGTACAGGTTGGTGGCAATAATCTGATAATGTGTAGATACAGTAATGTACAGGTTGGTGGCAATAATCTGATAATGTGTAGATACAGTAATGTACAGGTTGGTGGCAATAATCTGATAATGTGTAAATACAGCAATGTACAGGTTGGTGACAATAATCTGATAATGTGTAGATACAGTAATGTACAGGTTGGTGGCATCAATCTGATAATGTGTAGACACAGCAATGTACAGATCGGTGGCAGCAATCTGATAATGTGTAGATACTGCAATGTACAGATCGGTGGCATCAATCTGATAATGTGTAGATACTGCAATGTACAGGTCGGTGGCATCGTACATATGGTGGTTCACTTCACACAGACACTGTTTAATCCCTCTAATCTTTATTATTCGCCTACTGAAAGTCCTACCACGCTACGTTTAAACTGAAAATCTGAAAGTCTGAATTGAACAATACCATTTTTAAACATTCTCACCATATAAGGCCATTTTCACCCCCCCCCTTATTCTTGCACATATTTAATATTATTATCTATGTATTTTGTTTTGTTTATTCACCAGTCACCATTTTATTTCCGTCTCTTCTATTCTTATACATTCTTTTTAACCCTTTAAGCGGCGCTGAATTGTTTTTATGAAAATCATGGAAACCAAAGGGTTTTTTCAATTTGAAACCATTATAAATGTCTTAGTTAGCTCTTTCTGACTCATTTGAATACCTATGTTATAGGTGTACGATCATTATAAATATTTTTACACTTACAGTGCGGGGGTCGACTTTAGACGTCAGAATCTGACGTCTAAAGTCTATCCTCACTTTGTAATATTTAAATCCCTCTAATCGTCATCCTATACCTACTGAAACTTCTACCACGCTACGTTAGTCTGAAAATCTTTATTGAACAATACCATTTTTAAACATTCTCACCATGTAAGGTAATGTTCACCCCCCCCCCCCTCCCTAATTCTTGCACATATTCAATATTATTATCTATATATTTTGTTTTGCTTAATCACCAGTCACCATTTTATTCCCGTCCCGTCTATTCTTATACATTATTTTTAATTGATTTATCGCGGTCCAGAACTGCTGTTCTGTCTCGGGTCGTAACATAATCTACAGCTGTCATGAGCATGCTGATGGTGAGACGTCTGCTTCTGTAGGCTACACTCATTGGTAAAATTATATGAACAAATAAGTGGTGACCTTTTCAAATCGGAACTGCTAAATTGGCGTTAGATGAATTCTGTTAACATATTTTATTTATTACACATATTCCATCATAATATGGTAATTAAGATTGTTGTTGTTTTAATCACTGAGAAATACCAATTCAATGGTTTATTACTCCCAGGCTTGTGTACAGCAAGTAGGCGAGATTGAGTGTCATTTACTGACGCTAAGAAACAATGTACATTTAGGTGACATACCACGAGAGGACATAATATCTGGGATTTATCTTCTCCGCACCAATTGATATTTCTATGTTTATTCACATAATTACACTTTAAATGTTTCTGTTCAATTGTATGTACATGTACCCTGAGTACGAAAAATAAATGTATTATTATTATTGCGGTACTAGCGCGGGGGTCGACATTAGACATCAGATTCTGAAGTCGATCCCCGCGAATCATGGGTTATCACTTTCATAATGGCCGTAATGGTCAAATTCAAATGAAGCGGAAAGAGCTAACTAAGAAGTGTATAGTGATTGTAAATTGAAAAAACCCTTTGGTCTCCATGGTTTATACAAACATAATTCAGCGTTGTAAGGGTTAAATCAAGGAGAACAGACTGACATTTCTCACATCAAGCATGGAGATGGTAGAGAACCCCCCCCCCCACACACACACACATCAAGCATGGGGATGACCCCCCCCCCCCCGCATCAGATGGCTCATTCGTATCGACTGGGGCTTGTATGGTGAAATGGGCTGGCTAAAAACTAAATATCGTCATTATATACATGTTATTAGATTTTGGAACCGTTTAGTAAATATGGACAATCATAGATTAACAAAACATATTTTTCAGTCCGACACATTATTTTCGGTGACAGGAAAGCGCAATTGGTCGTACGACGTAAATTCAATTATTCAACACCTAAGGTTACCCGAAAATGTATTTGAAAACTTTGTCGCGTGTGATATTTTAAATGTAAAACATAAAACTTTTTTATTAATGGAGGAAGAGTGGCAGCGAGACATTTCAAATAAACCTAAATTGAGGAAATATATCACTCTTAAATTTTGCTATACCAAATACGTTTCCACTTTACTACCTAAACCTCATAGAAGTATTTTTGCTCAATTTTGTTGTGGAATTTTACCTTTGAGAGTAGAAACAGGCCGTAGACAGAGAGTTAGAGATGAGACAACTGGACAGACACGCTCTCTGAAACTGGAAGAGCGTGTCTGTTAAATTTGCTTATCTGGCGAAGTCGAAGACGAATATCATTTCTTGTTGAAATGTGATGTTATAAGAGTTGACTATATAAACAATACTATGCGTAATAACGCCGATTTCATTAATTTCAATTGAGAACAAAAATTTACTTCTTTTGCTATATTCGTGTATAAAGTGACATTGTAGGCCAAATTGGCCCGGCATATTATACTGTTAATGACCATGATATGTATGTTTATGTTGTGTTTGTATATGCATGTCACTATAATAAATAAATAATTACTTACTTAATCTGGAGGTACCAGTTTCGAATCCCGGTCGGGCCGGATCTTTGTCATCGTGGTTGTGCATATACAGTGCTCCAAACTGCTCATAGGCCTGGAATGCACAGTGCTGCCTATGGTACTGTGCACTATAAAGAACCCTTGAAGTCATTCGGAATAAGAGTAGGCCATTTTCCCGGCTTCGGACTTCCTTCTGTCGCGATATTGCCATGATTATGCAGAAAGCGTCCTAAAGCAATATTCATATATATAGGCCTCCGCAATCAATCGTTATGGAATGTTTTACCTACACACATATTACACTATTACAAAGTAGTAATTTATTAAAAAATGCGCTACCTAATTTATCTAATCAATCATGCAAGACCCCAAACATTTTGTGATAGCAGCACTCATCGGACCAATTATGGTACTCTACCCCTGACTATTATCGAGTGGTTCAGTCTGTCACATGACGAAATCAGCCAATCAAATCTGTCATTTATTTGTTATTTAAATTAGGGGGTGGATTACCTCACTTGGGCCAATATGTTAATTATTCCAGTGCGGGGATCGTCTTTAGACGTCAGAATCTGACGTCTACAGACGTCAGATTCTGACGTATAAAAACGATCCCCGCGCTGAATGGTTGATGTGAGAAGGGGACGTGGCGCGAGCTAGAGCGCCTGACTGCCTCGCCAGTCATGCATGCGCCCCGGTTTCGAACTCCGCTGGTCCTGTGTGGGTTTTCAAAGAAACATCATGTTTCTCCCGTCTCAATGTGTCTAGGCGATCACGTTAATGGCGGCCTCGTCGAGTTAAGGTTGAGACCAGTGTATCGACGTTCATTTCGCGCAGGACCCCGCGCTGCGCGCTCCTCACACAATGTGTTGATGTTGAATAGAACTTCATTGAAAAATCAAAGCTCTGTGATATAAGATAATTACTTACTCAACCTCAATTTTAATTAATTTTGAATTCACATCTCCACATAAATGTTTGTTATATGGAAATTACACAAGTTATCAATTAAATTAAGTCGTTAGTCAAGTCAATAGTATCCCGTACTAATGTTCAATAACATGCGTTTAAACATGCGTTTTATATTATAATTATTATTTGTAATTTTATGTTCTCTTTGATATTATGTTTAATCCTTTCAGCGCGGGGACCGTTTATACGTCAGAATATGACGCCTGTAGACGTCAGATGCTGACGATAAAGACAGTCCCCGCGCTGAAAGAATAAAAATATGTCTGATTGCGGTAGACCCATAACATATGTATTCAAATGAATCGGAAAGAGCTGACTAAGACATTCATAATGTTTTCAAATTGAAAAAAATAATTTGGTCTCCATGATTTATACTGCCATATTTCAGCGCTATAATATAGATATATTCCTATTTTCAGGTATTTTTGTGACCGTGATCTCAGTTTGTCTGATATATAGATATATTCCTATTTACAGTTACTTTTTGTGCCCGCGATCTCGGTTTGTCTGATATATAGATATATTCCTATTTACAGGTACTTTTTGTGCCCGCGATCTCAGTTTGTCTGATATATAGATATATTCCTATTTTCAGGTATTTTTGTGACCGCGGTCTCGGTTTGTCTGATATATAGATATATTCCTATTTTCAGGTATTTTTGTGACCGCGATCTCGGTTTGTCTGATATATAGATATATTCCTATTTACAGCTACTTTTTGTGCCCGTAATTTCGGTTTGTCTGATATATATATATATCCCTATTTTCAGGTACTTTCTGTGCCCGCGATCTCCGTTTGTCTGATATATAGATATATTCCTATTCTCAGGTACTTTTTGTGCCCGTAATCTCGGTTTGTCTGATATATATATATATTTCTATTTACAGGTACTTTTTGTTACTGCGGTCTCAGTTTGTCTGATATATAGCCATTTCCTGTCACACAATACAAATGTGGCCATTTCTCACAACGCATCAGAAAAACAAGGTATGTCGTACATTTTCACAGTCATCTTATCCTGAAAGTGCGAGGATCGACTGTAGACGTCAGATTCTGACGTCTACAGTCGATCTCGCACTGTAAGAGTAAAATTATTTACGATGGTCGTAGACACGTAACACGGGTATTCAAATGAACCGGAAACAGCTAACTAAGACATTTATGATGATTTCAAATTAAAAAAACATTTGGTCTTCGTGGTTTATACAAAAATAAGTCAGCGTTGTAAAGGCTAACCTCTACAACTCTAAGGTATTTTTGTATAAACCATGGAGACTAAACATTTTTTGTCAATTTGAAATCATCATACATGTCTTAGTTAACTCTTTTCGCTTTATTAGAATACCTATGTTATGGGTCTACGACCATTTTTTTTAATTCTTCATACATCAGAATATCGCGACAGAGGGAAGACCGAAGTCGGGACTATGCCAGACTCCTATCGAATGACTCCAAGGGTTATTTATAGTGCACAGTACCATAAACAGCACTGCACACCCCAGGATTTTAAACAGTTTGGAGCACTGTAATATCCGAACAAAAGGAAACCCGATTTTAATTGTTCTTTATAGTGAACAGTATCATATATATCAGCTAGATTTATCTCTATGTGCAGTGCCCCCCCCCCCCGCTCCCCCCTGACATCACTTTATAAAAATAGTTTGGAAACATTTTATCATAGTGAAAATCCATAAAGTATAATCCAATGTGTTATTTATTCATATGTTTCTCAATACATAAGGAAAATATAGTGACAAAGTTGCGTTTATTTAGAGGTATTTAATGTCTGGCCCATTTATGTAATTATAAATACGTTTTAGCAAATAAATCAAATGTACGTGCAATAGCAAGTATTAGTTGCGGCTTACCTAAAGTAGCTACTCTGTTTGCACGACAGAGACGTATTCTATTAATATATCCTTTTGAATGGCTACTCGGTGGAATTAATGTTACATAAGTAGACCTACCCCTCCCCATACTTCTTTGTATTAGATTGCTAGGTCAAAACATTGCAGTTCAAGTTTATTGAGTTTCACAAAATAACCTTACCAACAGCATTGAAACTGAAATTTATAACTATAATATGCTCCATTGTGTATGTTTAACCCTTTCAGGCCTGATTTTACAATTGTTATCTTCATCCACTACAAGCCGCCAATTGCTGTCGCAATTCTCGACTTGTAGTGGATGAAGATGATTTGTGTAAAAATTGGAGAAAATTGCCAATAATTGGTAAACAAGTTTCATTGAAATAGTCATTCTAAAACCTTTGATTGTAGGAAAATTAAGTTTTCAAGGATCTAAAATGAAGCTTTAATGCATCGTGAGGGCTTAAAGGGTTAATCGACTCTTGGACATTGACCTATTTTTTGTTGTTAAAATACGCCAGGCGTCAGTCTATTGTTAAAACAGTACATTCGGATCCACGAATCTACTTTTATTTTTTCATACAGCGGGCCCACTATATACGGGTGTGACCAGACGCTACATGACTAATGTTTCATAGTTTAACTAATTTAATCATAACATTGCGTTTTGTATATAAAATCTAGGAACACATGAACCTATTTTGGGTATTTTAAGTCGAAGAAAGAACTCAATTACGATAGATTTGTGGATCCGAATATACTTAGCGCTTCGCGCCTTGTACATTCAGATCCACGAATCTATCGAATTTCGTTCTTCTTCCTTGAAAGGAAGCTACTTCAGAGATTGTGCTATAGATGATCAGGATGATCAGGAATACCTATTTATTTTTTCCCCGTTTGACTTTTCCAGTTTACCACTTCACGCCTGAGACTCCTCGCCTACTGAGAATCGACCAGGTGTGTGAGAGGATACATGCTGGCCACTATGCCGTCCCGCGCGCTGGTAACATCTCCATTACCAGCCCCTGGTTGATTGTGGACCACTACCACAAGGTGGCGCAGTGTGTTAACGCCAAGGCTGGCTCCACGAGCTGGTGGATGATGACTAAACTAATGGTAGAGAGGGAGAAACAAGAACGATCAGAGTGGTTCAAACAGCATAGTTACCGCTGGTACAGCAAAAATGGCACCATTCAGCAATTCCAGTGAGTCAATACATTATAGAGCCGCTCTGATTCGTTTTATTACAAAATCAATTGAATGGAAGCCCTGGTCAATCTCCCATCTCTGAATTAAATAACCTAATTTTTCACACACTTGAAGAGTTGAAGTTGTGTCTCGCTACCGCGACCCACAACTTCAAGTGGGTGAAATTTACTGATTTTTTCAAGATACAACATTTGAAAATAATGTTGTTTAAACGATTATTTCATACCCAATAACTGTGATTTGATCAGTAATAAAACTGATAAAATGGATTAAAACGGCTATAGTCCTGGTGCAGTGCTTTAACCCTTTCAAGCCTGAATTTACAATTGTCATCTTCATCCACTACAAGCCGCGAATTGCTGTCGCAATTCTCGACTTGTAGTGGATGAAGATAATTTGATGTGGTTTAAAAATTAAAGAAAAGTGCCATGTATTGGTGAACCAGTTTCATGGAAATTTTCATGCTAAAACCCTTAGTTGTAGGAAAATTAGGTGGGTTTTCAGGGATGTAAAATGATGCTTTAATGCATCGTGAGGGCTTAAAGGGTTAAGCTGAATTCTAAGCTGTTTGGAGGGATGATGTTTCGTTTTCGATGGTCATTTTTTGTCAGGTCTGATGGGGGTGAGGGCCATTGCCCTATCCCCTCCAAATGTGTCTCTGTAACTCAATTAAGATAAGAAGAGTCATACGGTTGGTCGACGAAGCTATTGACTTACTTCTATTTTATTTTACAGATGCAACACCCATGTTTGGGTATTGCATGCTGAAATAAAAAAGAAATTTAATTACATTTCATGTTTCATTTTATAGACGTTTCCCCATGTTTGGGTATAGCATGCTGTCATACGGCACTGGAAAGCATAGTGAAATAAAAAAAAAAGAAATTCTTAGCATTTTGTTATTTAATTTTACAGACGTTTCCACAGGTTTGTTTATAACATGTCATACGGCCCTGAGACGCATCGTGAAATAATAGGAGAAATTAAATTACATGTTATTGTTTCATTTTACAGACGTTTCCACAAGTTTGGTTATAACATGTTGTCATATGGCGCTGACACCCATCGTGAGTTGAGAGATGGTCTCCCTGATCCCAGAACAGACTACTTCAAGTTCATCCAGGCCAGACACCCCCTGGAGCGGTTAGCCTCAGGCTACATCAGCAGAGTCAAAGGCTTTGGAGATGTCGTCAAGGCAAGTCATATCCCAGTGAGCACGAGGAAGTGTTTCAATGCTGGTTTAATGTTGGGCTAGCGTCGCAGACGTTAGTCCAACAATAAACCAGCATTGGGTCAAGGCAAGTCAAATCCTTGCTAGCACGAGGAAATGTTCCAATGCTGGTTTAATGTTGGGCTGGCGTCGCAGACGTTAGTCCAACAATAAACCAGCATTGGGTCAAGGCAAGTCAAATCCTTGCTAGCACGAGGAATTGTTCCAATGCTGGTTTAATGTTGGTGTAGCGTCGCAGACGTTAGTCCAGCATTAAACGAGCATTGGGTCAAGGCAAATCAAATTCGCTAGCACGAGGCATTGTTCCAATGCTGGTTTAATGTTGGGCTAGCGTCGCAGACGGTGGCCCAACATTAAGCAAGCATACAGTAAAGGCAATGGTTTTGTATCTGTATTAAATCTATGTATTGGTCAAAAGCTAAATAAAATAAAATCCTTAATATTATTAATTATTTACAGGGCGAGATCTTTATGCTTTTTTATATTTACAGGGCGAGATCTACATGATGACCGTGAACAAGGTCAAATTTACAGGACAGAATCTGACATTTGAAGACTATCTCTCCTTTGTGGTAAGTTGACATGGAGTCGGGCGGAGGTCTTCGTGCAGTGGTTAAAGCTGTCTGCTTGGAAAGCTGGAGATCGCGGGCTCGAACCCCACTCTGTTTCTTCCCCGCTCACTCGTAATGATTCAATATTGAGGGGAGCATCCGTGACCGAGAGGTAGCGTGCTCGGCTCAGACCGCCAGGGCTCGAATAATAACCGTATATTTGAACTGTAATGGCTATAAAAATATCAATGGGAAATATTTAGTAGCTTAAAAGCTTGTTGACAAAGACTGAATATGTATTTAAGACTTATTTCATAATAATAATTAATAATGACATGATTTATGTCAGGCTTGTGCTATGTGTAACAGCCTGCCACATTAATTGATGGATAAATTGGCAGAAATCATACCAAATATCACCAATAATATCAAATCTGATATAACAAAATCATTGTGTCCTAGACTTTAAAAGTACGTCACATTTATGGCGGGCTGTTCACAACGACCTCTTAAATCATGGTATTGTTATATTTTAACAATCCATTCTATAGTCGTTTTTAATGTGTAGCTGATTCACATGAATAAATTACAGTTATTGGGAACGAAAATCTGTGTTTAAACATCAAGATTTGCAAGTGTTTGGTAACAAATTAAACAAATATGGGTAATTTTCACCCACTTGAAGTTGTGGGTCGCTGTAGCGACACACAACTTCAAGTGGGTGAAAATTTAAATTAACTAACAGTGGGATAATAGTGGACAATATAACCATTGATTCCGCTGTATTTCAGGCTCGACCTGACACAGAGATGATGCGAGGCTTTGATAGGCACTGGAGAACTATATACGTGAGTATGCTCACCCCCCTGTAACCCTTTGATCACTGGAGAACTATATACGTGAGTATGCTCACCCCCTATTACCCTTTGATCACTGGAGAACTATATACGTGAGTATGCTCACCCCCTGTTAACCCCTTGATTACTGGAGAACTATATACGTGAATATGCTCAACCCCCTGTTAACCCTTTGATCACTGGAGAACTATATACGTGAGTATGCTCAACCCCTGTTAACCCTTTGATCACTGGAGAACTATATACGTGAGCATGCTCACCCCTGTTAACCCTTTGATTACTGGAGAACTATATACGTGAGTATGCTCAACCCCTGTTAACCCTTTGATCACTGGAGAACTATATACGTGAGTATGCTCAACCCCTGTTAATCCTTTGATCACTGGAGAACTATATACGTGAGCATGCTCACCCCTGTTAACCCTTTGATTACTGGAGAACTATATACGTGAGTATGCTCAACCCCTATAACCCTTTGATTACTGGAGAACTATAGACGTGAGTATGCTCAACCCCTGTTAACCCTTTGATCACTGGAGAACTATATACGTGAGTGTGCTCAACCCCTGTTAACCCTTTGATTACTGGAGAACTATATACATGAGTATGCTCAAGCCCTGTTAACCCTTTGATCACTGGAGAACTATATACGTGAGTATGCCCAACCCCTGTTAACCCTTTGATTACTGGAGAACTATATACGTGAGCATGCTTACCCCCTGTCAACCCTTTGATTACTGGAGAACTATATACGTGAGCATGCTCACCCCTGGTACCCTTTGATCACTGGAGAACTATATACGTGAGTATGCTCACCCCCTGTTAACCCTTTGATCGGCACTGGAGAACTATATACGTGAGTATGCTCACCCCCTGTTAACCCTTTGATCACTGGAGAACTATATACGTGAGTATGCTCATCCCCTATAACCCTTTGATCACTGGAGAACTATATACGTGAGTATGCTCAACCCCTATAACCCTTTGATCACCGGAGAACTGTATACGTGAGTATGCTCAACCCCCTATAACCCTTTGATCACTGGAGAACTATATACGTGAGTATGCTCAACCCCTGTTAACCCTTTGATTACTGGAGAACTATATACGTGAGCATGCTCACCCCTGTTAACCCTTTGATTACTGGAGAACTATATACGTGAGTATGCTCAACCCCTGTTAACCCTTTGATCACTGGAGAACTATATACGTGAGTATGCTCAACCCCTGTTAACCCTTTGATCACCGGAGAACTGTATACGTGAGTATGCTCAACCCCCTATAACCCTTTGATCACTGGAGAACTATATACGTGAGTATGCGCAACCCCTGTTAACCCTTTGATCACTGGAGAACTATATACGTGAGTATGCTCAACCCCTGTTAACCCTTTGATCACTGGAGAACTATATACGTGAGTATGCGCAACCCCTGTATAACCCTTTGATCACTGGAGAACTATATACGTGAGTATGCTCAACCCCTATAACCCTTTGCTCACTGGGAAACTATATACGTGAGTATTCTCACCCCCTATAACCCTTTGATCACTGGAGAACTATATACGTGAGTATGCGCAACCCCTGTATAACCCTTTGATCACTGGAGAACTATTTACGTGAGTATGCTCAACCCCTGTTAACCCTTTGATCACTGGAGAACTATATACGTGAGTATGCTCAACCCCTGTAACCCTTTGCTCACTGGAGAACTAGATACGTGAGTATGCTCAACCCCTGTTAACCCTTTGATCACTGGAGAACTATATACGTGAGTATGCTTAACCCCTGTTAACCCTTTGATCACTGGAGAACTATATACGTGAGTATGCTCACCCCCTGTTAACCCTTTGATCACTGGAGAACTATATACGTGAGTATGCTCACCCCCTGTATAACCCTTTGATCACTGGAGAACTATATACGTGAGTATGCTCACCCCCTGTATAACCCTTTGATCACTGGAGAACTATATACGTGAGTATGATGATCACTGGAGAACTATATACGTGAGTATGCTCAACCCCTGTTAACTCTTTCAAGCTCAGGGACATAAGACCCCCTGTGGAAGTGAAACAGTCCTACATAATCAGAAGAGTCATAAAGGGTGGACATGGATTTGTACACAATTGTACAGAATTCTCCAAATTCAAGTCCACCCTTTATGACTCTTTTGATTAAGCAGGGCAGTTTCACTTCCACAGGGGTCTCGTGTCCCTGTGATTTCAAGCTCCTTCTTTAAGAAGAAGCGGGGGCTCTGGTGCAGAGGTTAAAGCTGCCTGCTTGGAAAGTCAGATATCACGGGTTCAAGCCCCACTCTGGCCTTTAAGTTTTCAAAGAAACATAATGACTCTTTCTCGCTCACTCGTAGAGATTAAATATTGTGGGTAGCCTCTGTGACTGAGAGGTAGCGTGCTCGGACTCGAATTTCGAATCCTGTGTCTGGAGGGCAGTGCCATCTCATTCATCTCACCATCCTCAGGAGGTTCTCCTGGTCCAGTTTATTCATTCATGTCATTTCATTTTCTTTTTGAAAAATCCACACTACATCTATGAAATGCGCTAAAGCTGTGGGTCGGTATTCTGAAAGGGATTGACCCGGATCTGAGCCATATGATTGGTCGAAATGGTCATCTCGACCAATCACATGCCCCAGATCTGGGTCAATCAAAGGATTGACAATACGTCCCTGTATTTTTATTTACAATCAAATGTTGAGTTTTAAATTAGAAATCGGTTTAGAGTTAGGCCTCTCGCTAAAATTTGTATTTTCACAAAAAAAGAAAGATTTTAAATAGATATGATTTGATTTGAGTCTGAGGGAGCCATACACTTTTCTCAGCAAATACGAGACGTTGACGCAGTGTTGGTTTAATGTTTGGCCAGCATCAGCATCTAACTTTAAAACAACATCGGGTCAACGTCTCGTGTTTTCTGAGCATTCTTATTGTTTTTTTACCCTCAGTATGAGTGAGGCCTATATAGCTCTTTATATTTGAATTTGGTTTTAACACTGCGCCTATTTTTGTTTAAATTGTGGGGGTGGCCATAATGTCAGTTTTTATTTAGTATTCGTCAAGTATTATGTTATTTTCATGGTATCTTTACACAATTGTGTTATTTACATATTTACAACACGTAAACTTACACTTTTTTTATTTTCAGCATGAATGTGACCCATGTAACATCAAATATGACTATGTCACTCACCTAGAGACCATGGACAGCGACCTAGACCGCCTGCAGGACGCATACAATGTGACGTATTTAAAAAGTAAATTCCCAGTATCAAATAAGAACAAGAACAAAAACGGCCAGCAGCAATATAAGTCATTTTACCGTGACATTCCCATGTCTATATTACAACCTGTACTGGATAAATATCAAGTTGACGCGGATTTGTTCGGTTATTCCTTCGATGAATATCTCATGGATAAACCTGCAGCATACAGTTGATTGAATGGATGACTGGCTGTGTGAGAGGGAAGAAAGAGAACGTGAGAGCAAAATTAGCCCTGGCTACAACGCTATTCTGCCCGAGCTCCATGCATATGCAAACGAAATGAATGAAATAAATGGGGGTTTAGGCCACATTTGCGCACATATAGGCTCAACTGGACCAGGAGAACATCCTGAGGATGGTGAGCTGAATGTGATGACACTGCCCTCTAGACACACAGATCGAAATTCGAGCCTGGCGGTCCGAGGTCAAGCAGGTTACCTCTCGGTCATGGAGACTCTCCATAATATTGAATCTTCACGAGTTAGCGGTGAATAAACATTTTATTTCTTTAAAACTTGAAGGCCAGAGTGGGGCTTGAAACCGCGATCTCTGATTTTCCAAGCAGGCAGCTTTAACCACTGCATCAGGCCCCCTGCCCTACATGCATGCATGTGCAGCCGGGGCGAAATAGCTTTGCATTCAAGGCTAGAGCAAAACCAGCTATATAGTGAACGAAACAACTGCCAAAGAGGTGTGCTGTCAAAAGTCAGAAAGGAATCACATAATCCTTGGAAATGTGTAGTTACTTCTATTTGACTTTTGAAAACAGTAGAATTGTATTCGACTCCAAACTAAATAATCTAAATGAACTGATACTTGAACGATACTTTCGTCTATTCGTCAGGAGGGTGAAACAGGGTCAAGACTATTCTGCGATTCGTTAATTCGTCAGGACATTGAGTGAGACAGGGTCATGACTATTCGGCGATTCGTTAATTCGTCAGGACGTGCGATTCGTTAATTCGTCAGGACGTTGAGTGAAATAGGGTCATGACTATTCTGCGATTCGTTAATTCGTCAGGACGTGGAGTGAAGCAGGGTCATGACTATTCTGCGATTCGTTAATTCGTCAGGACATTGAGTGAAACAGGGTCATGACTATTCTGCGATTCGTTAATTCGTCAGGACGTTGAGTGAAACAGGGTCATGACTATTCTGCGATTCGTTAATTCGTCATGACGTGGAATGAAACAGGGCCATGACTATTCTGCGATTCGTTAATTCGTCAGGACGTTGAGTGAAACAGGGTCATGACTATTCTGCGATTCGTTAATTCGTCATGACGTGGAGTGAAACAGGATCATGACTATTCTGCGACTCGTTAATTCGTCAGGACGTGGAGTGAAACAGGCTCATGACTATTCTGGGACTGTTTTGTTTATATTCAATGTAATACTGTATTAAAATTATTGATGATATATGATTATGCTTTATATATTTTGTACTTTTGTATTTGTTGGGGCTTTGACGCTAACTCTGATTATATACCGCTAAGCACGACTTTAACATGTTTAATCATTGCAAATGTTTCGTCTCAAATGAAACAAATATACGTAATTTACATCCACTTGAAGTTGTGAGTCGTGGTAGTGAGACACACCTTCAAGTGTTTAGCGGGTTATTGGTTAATTTATTCCAGCATCATCAATAAATATATATGCCCTATATTATAATATCTATTATAACTATATATCACTATTATCATGATTATTAGCATTAAAGTGAGTTGACGTAAGAACGACTGCTCTAACATAATGTTACGACAGTAACGTTTATTCCTGTTTCTAAAAGTCATTAAACATAAGTCATATTATCAATCAATCAATGGTTTATTGAGACAGCAATAGGCTCTTTGGAGCCTGTGTGTATTTCCAAACAAAATGTGCAAACAAAACAGTCTTGGCGAGGAGATAATACAATATAACAGTATTATTTCAATTGCTATGGTTCAGGTAACAGTTTAAATCCTTCAAATTTAAATGCAGCTAATTTAAGAATATTATTACGACGATCACATGTGATATGCTCAATAAATTTAGACATTAATGGTTTTCGCCAATAGTAAGGTGACAAATATGTACTTCTGATATCTGTATTAATCCGGCATTCTATAACAAACTGGTACTCATCCCCAAGAACATTACGAGTTGTGCACATACGCTCATTATAAACTTTTCTGTGATACCATTTTCGGCTAACAACTGGGATATTGCAACTTTTTGTCAGAAATTTAATATAGGCAAACTTGTGTTTTTGCACTTTGATAACATTAATATATTTAAACAAAATTATAGATTATTTAATAAACTTATATAGTTTTTCATCTGGACTACTAGACATAGAAGTATTCCACTTTGAATTATATATACGTCAGCTTTACCTGCGGCTCGGGCATTTATATCACCAGCAAGTAAACATACATCGCTATTTTCACTGACATCAAGCTCTCTTATATCATCTGGTATTTTTTTTAATACGTCACATGTGATGTTACGTCGACTTCAAATGGTTATCGTCAGCGTTTCTAGCGTTATAAAGGCCATTCTTCCAAAGATACTAGAAATACATTTATTAACTCAAAATCTTGCAGAAGTCTTAATTGTGAAATCTTGTGCGACAAACCATTGAAAAAACGGGGTTTTCTTCACATTTTTGGCGGTCATTTTCTGTTTTGTTAATTTGAAGGTGAAGGCCATCCAACTATAAAATTAAAATTCAGATTAGATTTCAGCGCAAAATATATATGACATTTATAGATCTAATTACCAGTCAATTTTAAGCACACACATACTTGGGCTCAGAAAGCATAACATGGATATGGTTAATAATCCTGTTTTGTTATGTTGTTACGTACGATGCTGTTGACTATTTCTATTATTTTGAAAAAAAGTATTTTCGAACGTATGTAGTGACAACTCTCCACTGCAATGTTTGATATGTCATTATCTTTTACATGGGTTAATTAGAGCAGCAACGACAGACGTTTACGTAACCCTACCCCTTAACGCTAGAGAGGTTTAGGGGTACCCCACTATAAGCGGTCAAAGTATAAAGTTAGTCTCTATTTTTACTGATGACATTTCATTTCGTGGTTTTCAACATACCAAGACTCAACAATAAGTTTGCATGGAAAAGATGTGCTGGACGGGGGGGGGGGGGAGGGGGTGTACGTTGTGGTCCATTGCCAAGATAGTGCGTGACATATCCCCAGCAAACACGAGGCTTTGAGCCAATGTTGTTTTGAAGTTGACCCGCCGTCTTCGACGTCAGCCCAACTTAAAAACATCATTGGCTCAAGGTCTTATGGTTGCTAGTTTGTCAGTAATGCCTATATTTAGACCTGCCGCAGGTTGTCCGGTACGTACGACTCTCATCTTGTTTGTGCTTTCTCAATGCATGACTGACTTGCCATGCATGACTGCCTCGCCATGCATGGCTGACTCGCCACAACGACCCAACAGAGGTGAAAAGGCGCGAGCACTGAAAGAGAACGACTATGTACCCGAGGGGTCAGAATTACATTTCGTTAGCCACCCTTACAACACTGATATTTTTTTGTATAATCCATGGAGACCAACGTTTTTATTATTTCAAATCATCATAAATGTCTGAGTTAGCTCTTTCTGCTTCATTTGAATACATATTTTAAGGGTCTACGACCATTATAAATATTTTAATTATTTCAGTGCAGGAATCGACTCTATACGTCAGAATCTGACATCTGGAGACAGACGTCTAAAGTCGATCCCCGCACTGAAAGGGTTAATTACAAAACAAGGATTATTTAAGTCGCCTCAGGTGAGAATAAAGGAATGAATCAATGGTGGTGTAGGCCACCTTTGTGCATACATTTACTGAAGGGGTTTTGTCAATTTGAAAAAAATCCAAAAATCCGTGAAAAACTCGGAAGTGGGTGGGTGGGTGGGTCATGTCCCAACTCGGATTATATTTTTTTTTGGAAACTGTGTGTTTTTTTGTTTTTTTGTGTTTTTTTTTGTTTGTACATGGTTAAAAAAAAAATGGATAGGGGGGATGGGTGAGTGGGATCTGGCCAATCCGAGTTTTTCTCGGATTTTTTGATTTTTTTTAACTTGACAAGACCCTTAAACTGCGCCAAGAGAACCTCCTGACGATGGTGATAAACCAGGAAAGAAATGAAGGTTCGGGGCTTAACATTCACCCTAGCTGCCCAGGGCATGTACGACAGTGTGAGATATGTCACATAAAAAAGTCACTGTGTAGTCAGTATGAAAACATTTTGAGTGTCAAATAGACGTCAGAAATAGGCGTCAGATTCTGACGTCTGAAGTCGATCCCTGCACTGAAAGAATTAAATTATTTCTAATGGCCGTAGGCACATAATATAGGTGTTCACATGAACCAGAAAGAGCTAACTGAGACATTTATTATGGTTTCAAATTGAAATTGGTCTCAATGGTTTATATAAAAATATTTCAGCGTTGTAAGAGGTAAAGGGTTAAATATATTTATTTTGATATGTTACACTTGGAGATATTACCTCTGTTAATTTTCACTCACGATGAACAATATTACAAAAGGGGTAAATCTATTATAGTTTGGTGCTTTAAAAGGTTGATACAACATTCAACCTAATTTTTGTATGAGCCATGGAGACCAAAGTTTTGTTAAATTTGAAATCATCATAAATGTCTTAGTTAGCTCTTTCCCCTTCATTTGAATACTTATGGTATGGGGCCATACGGCCATTATAATTTGTTTATTTTCTTCAGTGCGGGGATCGACGTCTCTGGACGTCAATTCTGACGTCTTTACACGTCAGATTTTGAAGTCTAAAGACGGTCCCCGCGCTGAAAGGGTTTAATGGTTACATGAAAGCAAACTGTTCAACTATGACATGTGTACAACCCATATAGGTGTGGTAGTTAAGCTAAGTAATCTACAGAATAACAAGATTGTTTGATTATGATTTAGACCCCTGTCTGTTCGGCCTGAACACACATGTAGTATATTGCTAGTCATGCCTGCAAACTAGACTCTGAGCAGTTTCAGGGTGATGAGTGAGTGAGTGAGTGAGTGAGTGAGTGAGTGAATATTGCTTCACGTCGCTTTCTGTAAAATCATGGCAATATCGCGACAGAAGGCAGCCCGAAGCCGGGACTACTCAGCAAACACGACACATTGAACCAATGTTGGGTCAATGTTGGCCCGATGTCTACGACGTCGGCCCAACATTGACCCAACATTGTTTCAATGTCTTGTGTTTCCTGGGTATGCTCTATTTTTATTTCGAATGAGGGCGGGGGCCCTAGGGTAGTGGTTAGCACCGCTGCCTTTCACGCCAGAGTTTGGGGTTCGGTTCCCGGACTCGGCGGTTTGAAAGAAACAAAAAATGTTTCTTCTCCATCCACGTGTGAAAGTCAGTATTGTGGGGAGCCTCCGTGACCGAGAGGTAGTGTGCTCGGCCTCAGACCGCCAGGGCTCGAATTTCGAGTCCTGTGTCTGGAGAACAGTGTCATCTCATTCATCTCACCATCCTCAGGAGGTTCTCCTGGCCCAGTTTAGCCTATATGTGCACAAAGGTGGCCTAAAGTCCGATTCATTTCATTTAATTCGAATGACTTTAAGGGTTCTTTATTAAATGCACAGTACCATCGACAGCAATGTACACCCCATACATTTGAACAGTTTGGAGCACTGCATGTGCACAACCACGATGACAAATATCCGGTCCGACTGGGATTCGAACCTGGTACCACCAGGTTACAATCCCCAGTCGATACGAATTAGCCATCGGGGCCGGCCCTCAGGGTAATGGACATTTATACATATAGTCAATCTGTGGGGTCTTCGTATTGGATTTGACCACCACTAGCCTACCCCTCCGATACGAATGACCGGCACATCATGAATCATACATAGTCCATCTGTGGAGTCGTTGTATAGGATTTGATCGTCACTACCCAGTAAACACAAAACATTTGTATGACTTTATGCAATGTTGGGCCAACGTCGAGGACGTTGGGCCGACGTTGTATAAATGTTATACAAATGTCTTGTGTTTGCTGGGTATGACCTACCCCTCTGATACGAATGACCGGCACATGATAAACAATCACAATAATGTTTAGTGAAATGCTATGCATATGTTTTATCAGGTACTTTGTATAATTGCATATGGTCACGAATTCGCGTTTCTAAAAAAACTAATATTCGACATACACCTCTACCAGAAGAAAAATAAATACACTTAAAAAGTATCGTAAATCATCAATATGAAAGGAGCAACAACTATTCACCCACCTATACAAGCGGTGTTACTGTTTTGGGACACTGAGAGGGGCATATATGGCCAGGAAGACGTAAATCTGCACCATGTCACTTTAAGGGTTAAAGTGCTGAACTATTCTGATATAAACCAAGACACCAAATGGGAATTAACCCTTTAAGCCCTTACGATGCATTAAAGCATCATCTTACATCCCTGAAAATAGACTTAATTTTCCTACAACCAAGGGTTTTAGAAGGAAAATTTCCATGAAACCGGTTTAATAATACGTGGTAATTTTCTTCAATTTTTAAACCACATCAAATCATCTTCATTCACTACAAGTCGAGAATTGCGACAGCAATTCGCGGCTTGTAGTGGATGAATATGACTATAGTAAATTCAGGCTTAAAAGGGTTAATCAATTTGAAATCATCTTAAATGTCTTAGTTAGCTTAGTTAGTTAGCATAGGTAACTTACCTATGTTATGGGTATACGACCATTAGACACGTTTTACTCCTTCCTAAGATTCTGATTCTGACGTCTGTGCAAAGATGGGTGCATTATTGCATTAAAGCAAAATGAAATAAAATAATAAAATAAACTTTATTTAGTGAGGTTGTACCATTTAGCGCTGATGCACTTCTTTACAATGACACATTTTATACAACACATAAATATGATAAATTATAATTGAATGGGCTATATACATAACATATATACCAAGGTGTTTACACACCTGCAAACATTATATACATACACATATGTACACCCATACATATATACATGCACATATACACATATGTACACCCATACACATATACATGCACATATATATAAATATTCATAAACTATAAATAACTAAATTGCAAATATGTTTTAATTAATTTTTATAAACATAATATATGCAGCTATAATTTGTTAACACAGTGCTATTGGTAAATAATTGGATAACAAATAATTTTAAAAAGAATTATTTAAACTTGTACTGTGGTACTGTGGAGAAATCTCAACAGGAACGTTATTTCACACAGTAGTGCCTATCGAGAAAAAAATCTTCTTTTGTAATAATTCTGGTTAAATAAATAAGACTAAGATTACTTTTATTGGCAGATCTGGTATTCTGGATATGTTCCTCGAATATAGAAGTAGAATTTACAGGCATGTTACTTAAATTTTTGATGCATTTGTATTCCTGAATTGTTATGTTAAAATGTATTTCTAGTTTTTAATGGCAGCTCTCTTAGTTCAGTAAAAAGAAATGTGCTGCTAATATTGTAGTCATAATTTTTTTTATCGAGAATCATAAAGGAACTCTTGTTTGGTAATTTTTCAATATTTTCAAATAGTTTTTTAACAATTTCACCATATGATGCAAAAGTGATCTAAGTGTGGTAGACTGTAGTATATAACTGTTGTAGAGCAACTGTCGAAATTCTTAGGAGAACATGTTTAATCTGTTGCAATAGGTAAAGATTGTTAACGATTTTTTTATGATTTAAAATGTTTAGTATGTACATTCCATAAAGAGCATCATCAAAATATACTCCTAAAATCTTAGTTGTGAAAACACAACGTATAACAGTGTCATAACTTAAAAAAAATAATACCATGCCATTTTTTACACCATTCAAAAACAGTTTCTGTGTCAGTACAGACATTTGATTCAACAAGTTTTACATCATCACACATCATCGGCATATATAACTTCCTCGGTATTTGATACAAATAGAGGTATGTCATTGATATAGATAATAAAAAAGTAACGACCCAAGGATTGATCCCTGTGGAATAACAGATAATACTGTTTTTTAGAATCAAATAATAATACACTTTTTGTGATCGTGAATCAGGCTAAGCAGTGAACCACTTTATAGTTTCATTGTTAGATCAATAAAATAGTATGATTAACCATTTCAAGCCTGAGTTTGGCATAGTCATCTTCATCCACTACAAGCCGTGAATTGCTATCCCAATGCTCGACTAGTAGTGGATGAAGATGATTTGATGGGAGTGAAAAATTGAAGAAAATTGTCATGTATTGGTAAACCAGTTTCATGGACATTTTCATTCTAAAACCCTGGGTTGTAGGAAAATTTAATCTGTTTTCAGGGATGTAAAATGATGCTTTAATGCATCGTGAGGGCTTGAAGGGTTAACAAGATAAAAAGCTTCACTCAGGTCAAGTTGAGTAATTCATAAAATAGTGTGATTAACAAGATAAACAGCTTCACTCAGGTCAAGTTGAGTAATTCATAGTGTGATTAAAAAGATAAGCTTCACTCAGGTCAAGTTGAGTAATTCATAGTGTGATTAACAAGATAAAAAGCTTCACTCAGGTCAAGTTGAGTAATTCCAAAATAGTCCTCTTCATTTATGGCTTTGTATATTTCAGTTATAGTGTTAGTTTCACATGAATTGTGTTCTCGAAAACCAGTAATGCATACAGTTGAGCAAATGCATGTATTTCTAATATTTTTGACAAAATAGGTAGAACTGATACAGGTCTATAATTTGAAAATGTACATTTTGATTCGCTTCGGGCTGTTACTTTAGACTCTTTCCATCCAATGTGAATTTCTCCTGTAAATAAACTAAAACTACATATATAAGTTACTGTATTGTGATATCGTAGGAAGTTGTTATACATTACTGGAAAAAAACACGGCAAATTGACCTATACTCAACTTGTATATGTCGTGATTCGATAAACCAGGTGTTTTATGGCAAGAAGGCACAAATATATTCACCAGGTGGGGGTTCAGGACCTGTAACTACATTTACAACGAAGTAGGGGCAAGTCTACAATAAGTATCTGCTTATCTTGTCTATAACTTGTTGTCAATATGTTGTCAAACATGTTGTCAATATACTACTACTACTAGTGTAGTAGTTACTACTACTACTACTACTACTACTACTACTACTACTACTACTGCTGCTGATTCTGCTGCTGCTGTTGCTGCTGCTGCTACTACTACTGCTGCTACTACTAATACTACTACTACTACTACTGCTGCTGCTGCTGCTGCTGCTGATTCTGCTGCTGCTGTTGCTGCTGCTGCTGCTGCTGCTGCTGATTCTGCTGCTACTACTAATACTACTACTACTACTACTACCACTACTACTACTACTACTACTACTACTACTACTACTACTACTACTACTGCTGCTGCTGCTGCTGCTGCTGCTGCTGCTGCTGCTGCTGCTGCTGCTGCTGCTGCTGTTGCTGCTGCTGCTGTTGCTGCTGCTGCTGCTGCTGCTGCTGCTGCTGCTGCTGCTGCTGCTGCTGCTGCTGCTGCTGCTGCTGCTGCTGCTGCTGCTGCTGCTGCTGCTGCTGCTGCTGCTGCTGCTGCTGCTGCTGCTGCTGCTGCTGCTGCTGCTGCTGCTGCTGCTGCTGCTGCTGCTGCTGCTGCTGCTGCTGCTGCTGCTGCTGCTGCTGCTGCTGCTGCTGCTGCTGCTGCTGCTGCTGCTGCTGCTGCTGCTGCTGCTGCTGCTGCTGAAGCTGCATACTAAGATACTACTACCTCTAATATTATTGTTGCATCTAATATGACTAATGCAAATATTGTTGCTATTATGACTACACATATTTTACTGTTATGTACAGAATGCTGGCGATCAATGGCGTTTATGACAAGTTTTTTTGCTTCCAGCGGAGAGCTTTGTATACAAACTCTTATTGTCCAGAAAATAATGCAAATGACACATTCCAGGTCTAGTCTAAATAGACTACAGCTAAACAAATACATTGATTACCCGCCGTGAGACCAACAACAAACACATTGATTACCCATCGTGAGATCAACATATCACGTGTGTACAGCATTTGCTAAATGCTTTGAAGTAGTATTACCATATAGCGGTGCCCTCTACCCTAGCCTCCCAATTCAAATGCAGCTTTATTTAGCTAATCAATTGGAGTAAATCCCCATTGAAGTAAATAAATACATGTAGCCTAGGGAGAAGGATAGTGGATCTCAATACCCCATGAAGGATCCTCTCTTATAGATTATATTTTATAGATTTATTTATAGTATTACTTCTCTGTTACCTGTGGTAATGTTTGCACAGATGGTTAAATAATCACCAGATGTCGCCCAGGCATATTATCGTTGGGACATGCGCCAACAAATCAATTGAAATTGAGTTGCATCAAACTAGTTTGGAGAGAGTCTGTCATTTTGTGATTACATAGATGATGATGTGAGTAATATGTATATATTATTTTTATTTCATTTTTTAAATATTATTAAACCTATTAAGATGACAGTATTATTCACCTTTTTATAATGTGGATAAGGGTCTATCCCTGTCTAAAAACACAGATAACTATGACTAAATATACTATATAGCTGCTACTACTATTATTACTATTATCACTATTATTACTACTGGCATTTTTCAGAAAATGACATCTTAAAAAATTGTTTTAAAGACGATTGTTAGAAAAGAGTTGCCCTCAAAGTGAAGACTTGTTTTAATTAAAAAAAAGATTTTATCCAAAATACACTTTATTACATGTAGATAACATAATTATTTATCAAGGGGTGTCATAGCCTCGTATTTAGGTTTTAGATGGGTGTCATAGCCTCGTATTTGGGTTTCAGATGGGTGTCATAGCCTCGTATTTGGGTTTTAGATGGGTGTCATAGCCTCGTATTTGGGTTTTAGATGGGTGTCATAGCCTCGTATTTGGGTTTTAGATGGGTGTCATAGCCTCGTATTTGGGTTTTAGATGGGTGTCATAGCCTCGTATTTGGGTTTTAGATGGGTGTCATAGCCTCGTATTTGGGTTTTAGATGGGTGTCATAGCCTCGTATTTAGGTTTTAGATGGGTGTCATAGCCTCGTATTTGGGTTTTAGATGAGTGTCATAGCCTCGTATTAGGGTTTTAGATAGCCTCGTATTTGGGTTTTAGATGGGTGTCATAGCCTCGTATTTGGGTTTTAGATGTGTGTCATAGCCTCGTATTTAGGTTTTAGATGGGTGTCATAGCCTCGTATTTAGGTTTTAGATGGGTGTCATAGCCTCGTATTTAGGTTTTAGATGGGTGTCATAGCCTCGTATGTAGGTTTTAGATGGGTGTCATAGCCTCGTATTTAGGTTTTAGATGGGTGTCATAGCCTCGTATTTGGGTTTTTAGATGGGTGTCATAGCCTCGTATTTAGGTTTCATCATCTCCCAATGTATTAAACATATCACACTGCAGGTTCCGTCTTCTGATACGATCTTAAAAAATAAGTTATGAGCCAAGACGAATTCACTACAGGAATCCACTGGTAAACCCTATCAGCGCGGGGACCGACTTTATACGTCAGATTCTGATGTCTAAATTCGATCCCCGCACTGAAAGAATTAAATATTTATAATGGACGTAGACCCGTAACATAGGTATTCAAATGACAACTAAGACATTTAGGATGATTTCAAGTTGAAAAAATTTTCAAGCTGGTCTCAGTACACGTATCGCTCCACTCAGCAAACACGAGACATTGTCTCAATGTTGCTTAAATGTTGACCCGCCGTCTTCGACGTCGGCCCAACATCAAATCAGCATTAAGACAATGCTGGGCAGATGTCAATAAACAACAGCTAGACTACACAGAGCACTGTGCAGCCTGTTCCAGCCAAACACAGACGACACGCGTGTATCAAAATGCGGACAGCTCTCCCAGCAAACACAAAGACTTGACCCAATGTTGTTTTAATGTTTGTCCAGCGCCGTTGGCGGTGGGCCAATATTAAAGCAACATTGGGTCAAGTCCTCACGTTTGCTGGGCTCCACACAGGTGTCTGTCTACACCCACCCCTCCCCCACCATAATATTCTCGCCAGCCGA
Source organism: Flabesymbios commensalis (assembly GCA_964017125.1). Lineage (NCBI taxonomy): Eukaryota > Metazoa > Annelida > Polychaeta > Terebellida > Flabelligeridae > Flabesymbios > Flabesymbios commensalis. Next base: position 1,871,529 of record OZ024906.1, on the reverse strand, counting down.
TCAGGGTACTTTTAGCAAGACAGCTGGCCAATCACAAGCTTACTACAATACTTGAAATTGAGAGTTGGCAGATGGTTGACGTCATATCGTCCCCTTAGATATGAAAAGGTGTATCTGCCACTTTGTAAAGTGACAGATACACCCTTTCATATCTAGAGGGACGATATGACGTCAACCATCTGCAAATTTTAACATGCGAAGTAGCAGTGTCTACGGTGGGCAGTGTACAGCTAGACAAACACATTGATTGTCTGTCACTTATTGTAAGTTGTTTGTGTTGGGCGGCTTTGTAGTTTTTACCCCTCACAACGCTTAAATATGTATTGTATAAGCCATGGAGACAAAAGGGTTTTCATCAATTTGAATCATAAATGTCTTAGTTAGCTCTCCCCCATTAATTTGAATGCCTATGTTATGGGTCACGGCCATTATAAATACTTTTTAAATAATATAAATACTCTTTCAGACGTCGGATTCTGATGTATAAAGTCAATCCCCGTGCTGAAAGAGTTAACCCTAATGTGTTTTTCCCCGATCGCCTTGCAATTAGAATAAAGTATAATCGCGCTGAAATTATTTGAGCACAAAGCAAACAAAATTAATATAACTTTTTGGCAATAGGAAAACATGGTAAGGATTAATTAGATAATCAAAACCTGCTGAAAAAAATTCACACGACAAAAATAATTTTTTTTGTAAATTTGTTTTCCATCCGCAAGTATTGGACATTTTCGTATTCAAAATGATACAAATATCAGCTTTTTTACTCACTTTTTGAAATCAGCGAGACATAACTGAAGTGGTTATAAGGTTTAGCATGACAGCTTGGCGGTTAATGCAGATGACCGAGTGAGAGGGAGTGGGTATTAAGACGTCATGAAGCCCCCTCCCCTTTATGGATCATACATCTATGTAAACCTTGTTTTATCCATAAACATTACCACTCACCGTAATCCTACAAACCTTATTCACCTGACCTGTAGTAATATTTACACAGACGTCTGCACGATCACCAGGTGGCAACACGGCATATATACATGATCACCAGGTGGCAGCGAGGTACATCACCTCCATAAATGTGTCAACAAATAAATTGATATCGAACTGCAACAAAATACAAGGTATTTGACAGATATTTCACTTTTCCATTTGTCACCCAGGTACATTGGCATTGATACAGTCTTGTCTAACGTTAGGCTATCATTGCAGACGTTGGTCCAACATTAAACCAAAACTTAGCCAATATTTAGCCAACATAGGGTCAACATGGGGTCAGCAACCCATGTTTCCTTGGCTTAAAATGTGTCATGAAATAAACTGATATGAGCTGCGAACAATAATACATTTTACAGGGAGCCGACTGTGATGATGTGAGTAGACTAAGCCATATTATGCTTCTTGACCCTTAAAGCGCTGAATTAAATTTAAAAAAAACATCGTAATCAAAGGTTTTTTTTCAATTTTTAGTCGTCAGAATCTGACGTCTACAGACGTCAGATCCCCGCACTGAAAGAGTTAATTTAAAGCTGTGCATTAATCCCTAACCCTTAAAGTGTGGAGATCGCCTTTAGACGTCAGAATCTGACGTCTGTAGACGTCAGATTCTGACGACTAAGACGATACTGTAAGAATTCAAATATTTCTAATGGTCCTAGACCCATAACATAGGTATTCAAAAGAATCAGAAAGAGCTTACTAAGACATTTATGACGATTTCAAGTTGAAACAAACCCTTTGGTCTTTCGACATCAACATCTGCAAATATTTGGTCCCAAATTAAACAAATATGAGTAATTTTCACCCACTTGAAGTTGTGGATCGCGGTAGCGGCACACAACACAATAATTCTGATTATTATACCATGTTAAAAAATTGTGCTAATCAGGTACTGCGGGTTGAACAAAGAAGATAAACGGCACAAGTATGATTTCAATTTAAAACAAGATACCGGAATGTCGGGAGGGGATTGGATTGATTTTGTCACGTGATATCATGACATACCGTCAATTCGTAAGGGAGTAGAATACAGTGGCTGGACCGGCAAATTAAATCGTAAACAACTGTTTGTTGATATAGCTAGATCTCAATGATTAACGTCTTAATAGTCATTGGGATTCGACTTTTTATGTACTGGAGCAGTGTGGCTCTGTCGATATTAAACCTTTAACCACCGGGTACCATTATATTCGCTTTTCGATTTTTACATGTTAAAGATAAATCGTGACCTCCGTTTTGTCAAATCTGAATAATTTCCACCCACTTGAAGTTGTGAATACCGTCAGCGAGACACAACTTCAAGTGGGTGAAAATTACAATTAGGCGATTCGCCTAGCCCAATAAAAACGTAGGTATATAGTTTTCATTTCACACAAACTGACAATAACAGCCTGAGAATTTAGTGTTTTGCTCACTCTGCCATATACTCTCATTTTATTGCTAAACTGACATCATTTTACGGGACGGGGCCCTCAACCCTTTTCACTCACATGAAGTTGTGTCTCGCTGACGCGATCCACAACTTCAAGTGGGTGAAAAATTTTCAGATTTGACAAAATGGGGGTTAACTCTTTTCAAATAATGCTGGTTGATGTCACATTCTATCTTTAACATATTTAAAATCTGGTACTTAATGTGCTAATAAAAAAGGAAAAACCTGAATATATGCGACACCGGCTGTTAAATGGTTAAAGTATTGTGAATAAACATAACAATTACGATATTTTATTATTTCTAAATATATTATCTGTGTTTTTTTCTATGTGAGACACATTAATCAGTTTTTCAATCTGTGTCATAGATTCGTTTTCATGGTTTAATTACACAATTAACTTAGCAGGAATACTGAGGCCGTCATTAACGTGATCGCCCAGTCAGCTCGAGAGGGGAGAAACAGGGCACAAGACCCAAGTAGTAGATAGATAGATATTTATTGACGACGGTAAGTCTATGCAGACTTATGCGAAATTAAAATGAACATATGTACATGATTATATATACAACAGGATTAGTTTGGTGAAATAACAGGAAAATTAACATATGCATGCTACCAAAGTACCTGAAATCAAACGACGATATATACTAAAACAAGCACAGGGCAAATAAAATATGCATCAGAACTATCTAACATAGCCTACAGTTAAACAGCATTGTAGTGATACTTTCAAGTTTCCTGCACTAAAACTAGAGATAAAAATAACAACTGCATATAGCGAAAAACCCCTCTAGAAAGTAGTATCAGCCAAGTGCTAGCCCGGGCGCCGTCATAAGAGTCAGCCGCTCTACCAATGCGCCAACCTCTTTCTGAGTTCCACCCTTTAAGTGCTCATGCTTCATCTGTGCACCATATATGGCATCTACTGATTAAACTAATTAAATAAAATAATGTAATAAATCATGATTATAAGAGGACGCCACTAGTCGACTATGATATTGCTACTGTTATCAATCAATTCAATCAATTAAATCTTATATAGCGCATGTATCCAGTAGGAGGCTGTTCAGAGCGCTGAACATCGAGAGTAACTTAGCAAGGCCTGTTAACATTCAAATTCCAACTCAGTCTCCTGGGAGATATACAGCTGAGCTGCCATTGAGGCGCATCAAGCTATTTTCATTCCAAGCAAATTCGCCTTATGTGCCAAGTACTCACACATTGTGGATTTTCTGGGGCTCGCCGGATGGAAACTGCGCCTACGTCCATTGAGGTTCTTTTAGTCCAGCTCTAGGTCAGTCAGACGAGCCATCTGATTTACGTGGTTCTCTGAGCCCCACGAGTGTAGACAGCACCTGGCAGTCACCAGGCGGTCACCCATCCAATTATGAACCGGGCGCGACGTTGCTTAACTTCAGTGATAGAGCCAATCACGATGAGCGAACGCCGTAGTCCGTATATAGTATATGTATACGTCCACATATAATTCCGTTATGTGGACGTACATATTTTATCAGCCATATTCTTAACCTTTAAAGCGCTGTGATACTTTTTTACAAACCGTAGAGACCAAAGGGTTTTTTCAATTTGATATCATCATAAATGTCTTAGTTAGCTCATTCCGCTTCATTGGAATACCTATGTTATGGGTCTGCGACCATTGTATCTATTTTTACTGTTTCACTGCGGGGATCGACTTTAGACGTCAGAATCTGACGTCTGCAGACGTCAGATTCTGACGTCTTAAGTCGATCCCCGCGCTGTAAGGTTTAGCGGCTACTAGACATGTGTGCATGTTGTGTGTCTGGAGTTCACGCTCGTTCATAGGCGACGAATACTGGTAACTTTACTAGTTTATCGACAAATAATACAGATGTTTTAAAGATTTGTGTTTTTGCTATGTTGAAAAAGTGCTAATAATAAGACCTAGTTATTAACATGATTCAAGTCGGATGTTGTGCAGTTTTAACAGGGTTCCTAAGGTAATTTATAGATCTTGGATAAAACGTTTGACTGTGAGTTACTCCCTACCCTCCAGCGCTCAACTCTGCAGAGGGCCGAGCTGAGAGGTGAGACACGTCAAGTTGTGGATCCAGAATTTTGAAAAAGCAGAGTCAATTAAAAAAAAAATTGGTAGTGAATCAATGATTTTTAAATCTTATCTGCTGATATATGGCTGCATAATTTTCATATTTTATGCTAAATTTACTGAGACTGTCAAATAACGATTCAGAAGATTAAGAGATTCACAGTCCATTATGATTCCTGGTTGTATTCTTCAAAAGTCAGTTCTATAGATTATTCGAGTCAATATATACTTCTCTAAAATGTATTCTTAAATAATTGGACGATAAAAATAATCATATCTGTAGAACGGAGCAGTACCCCAGTAAACACGAGACGTTGTCCCGATGTTGGACCAATGCTGGGCCACTGTCTACGCCGTTGGCCCAGCGTTGGCACAAAATCGGGACAACGTCTCGTGTTTCTGGGCTAGTTTATTGTGATATGGAAGAAAAACCTTTGTAGAACCCCTCATGAATGCCCCCGCGCTACCCCGTGGAATAGTGTTTTATACTTTTACGTTAATCAGCCATTGATCTTGACGTTGACATTTTCCTATTTAACCCCGGTAAATCTGAACTGGGAAGTTGAAAGTCGAAATTTGAATGTCGGAACTGGGAATTTAGAAGTCGGAGCTATTCCCGGATTCACATTAACAGCGGTGAATGAACTTTACTTATTTCTCACTCAATTATCAACCAATTCTACAAGCCATATTTTTGTACTGCTGCGGCGACTACACCATACATGTAGTGTAATCCAGAGTGTCTATTTTTCTACTATATATAAGTATATTTATAATTATACATAGGAGTTATTTTATCTCTGATTTGGTGCGGGAAACAAATTGATAGACCCCCATGTTATCTTGGCGATGCCTTTAAATTTTATTTTAAGTAGTAGCCATTTATATTATTGAAATACCCAGTTTTTATTATGACAATGCCACTTAACATGATAGTTATGTTTGTCATACCATGTATATTGTCATAAGATTTTAACAAATTAACATTTTGTATATACATGGACATATATCTCTTTCTTTTCTATGACAAACAAGTCTGTAATGACATTTTTATGTCAATAAAGTATCTGTCTGTCTGTCTGTCTATAATTAAAATGACATATCAACTCACATTTCATTCCGAATAATAGTGATTTAATCGGCCAATGATTAAACAGATAAACAGATTCAAAACGACTATGGTTGTCCCTAGCGTTTAAACGGTTAATAAGTTAATAGGTAAAAAAATGTGTGGGCTCGAGTATTGTTTGTGTAAATGGCTGCCAATCACATCACACACTTGGGCGAATCAATCAATCAATCAGGCCGCTGGATGGACTATTACTTGAACAGCATCAGCCGCTATTATGCTGAATAACAAACAATTAGTTCATTGGCGGCTGCTATTAGCTGTCTACTGTTATCCGCTATTACGGTGAATGCACATGCATAGTGGCATATCAGCTTCACTGCCGACTGTCAATGGTTAATTGTTAACTAATTGTCTGTTAGCACGTTAACCCCTCAGCTGCTAGAGCTACATATATACATATATATCACATCAAATATTACTTCTATTCAGCTTACAGATTGGATTGCATTTTTTCCGAGCATTTATTTGCAACAAATACCAGAAGACTTCTGCGTCAATAGTACTTTATCAATAATGGAATAGTGAACACTTTTAACCCCTAAAGCGCTGAATATTTTTCATAAAAAGCATTGAGGCCAAAGGGTTTTATTTAATTTGAAATCATCATAAATGTATTAGCTAGTTATTTCTACTTCATTTGAATACTTGTGTTATGGGTCTACGGCCATTGTAAATATTATAATTCTTTCAGTGTGGGGATCGACTTTATACGTCAGAATCTGAGGTCTACAGACGTCAGATTCTGACGTATAAACACGATCCGCATACTGAAAGTGTTAGAAAAAACATGTGTTAGTTTATGTATGAGTGTCCATGTGTGAATGTATAGATGCTATGACGCTGGGTTTTTACGCTTTTCCAGAGTGACTATTTTACTACTGCTTGCAAAAATATGCTTTTTTCATCTCTAATTGTTGGTGAAACATAGGCTATATTTGACACCGTTATCATATCATAGCAATGTCGCTTTTCACTTTAATTGATTTTAGGTGTATTTATCTTATATTCGGAAATTAACATGTGATTTTACAATGACAATTAACGACATTAAATTGACTTTAAGCATGTAGTTATCAAAATTTTCTTTCTTTCTCCTTGATTTACAAATTCCTGTATGTATAGCAGATTGGAGATCAAAGCGTGCGGATTTGAACCCTTTTAGCGGCGCGGGGTCCGTCTATATACGCATCTATATGATTTTATATTGAAAAAACCCCTTTGTTTTCTTGGTTTATGTGAACCATATGTCAGCGTCGTAGCGGTTCTTGGCTAGTGATATGTCACATAGAATTAATTGTATTCCAAATCGAGCATATACTTACTTCTCTAGAAAACAAATGGTTTCCCCATTCTAGTGTGCGTAATGTAGGCCTAGAGTTGTTATTCTGTGTGATATCGATTTCTTGCTTATTACCATTATAAACATTTGTAGCTAAATAGGATGTAATCAGCCGGAGGTATGGTTGCTTTGGACAATGTCTAAGTTTTTAAGTAGAACATGGACATATAGTTTTGTAGCATTAGATCTAATTTGTCCCAAACGCCTCATTTGTTCAGAATAATAATGACATAGTGAATGACAGCATATTAACCCTTACAGTGCGGGGATCGACTTTAGTCGTCAGAGTCTGACGTCTATAGACGTCAGATTCTAACGAATAGACGTCAGATTCTGACGACTAAAGTCGATCCCCGCACTGTTAGAATAAAAATATTTCCCTTGGCTGTAGACCCATAACACTATCAAGTAAATCAGAAAGAGCTAAAAAAGACATTTATGATGATCTCAAATTGAAATAAACCCTTTGGTCTCCATGATTTTACAAAATTATTCCAGCGTTGTAAGGGTTAAAAGACCCCAGATTCCCTGGCTGTGCTGACATTTGTATGGCTAATATGGTCAATTCCGCTTTTTTTGCTGAAAATGTCTCCATAATAATCAGACCCTTTAAGCCTTCACGATGCATCAAAGCATCATTGTGCATCTCTGAAGAATGACTGAATTTCCTAAAACTTTTAGAACTAAAATTTTCATGGAACTGCTTAATAATAGCAATATATTTTTTTATTTACTACCCTCTTCAAGTCATCTTCATCCACTACAAGTCGAAAATTGCGACAGCAATTTTCTACTTGTAGTGGATGACAATGGTGAATTCAGGCTTGAAAGGGCTAACTAAACACACATAGCCCCCCCCCCCCTGGTATTGTAAACTCACACAGCCCCTGGTATTGTAAAGCCACACAGCCCCCTGGTATTGTAAACTCACACAGCCCCTGGTATTGTAAACTCACACAGACCCTGGTATTGTAAACTCACACAGCCCCTGGTATTGTAAACTCACACAGCCCCCTGGTATTGTAAACTCACACAGCCCCTGGTATTGTAAACTCACACAGCCCCTGGTATGGTAAACTCACACAGCCCCCTGGTATTGTAAACTCACACAGCCCCTGGTATTGTAAACTCACACAGGCCTGTCTGTCTGTCTGTCTGTCTGTCTGTCTGTCTGTCTGTCTGTCTGTCTGTCTGTCTGTCTGTCTGTCTGTCTGTCTGTCTGTCTGTCTGTCTGTCTGTCTGTCTGTCTGTCTGTCTGTCTGTCTGTCTGTCTGTCTGTCTGTCTGTCTGTCTGTCTGTCTGTCTGTCTGTCTGTCTGTCTGTCTGTCTGTCTGTCTGTCTGTCTGTCTGTCTGTCTGTCTGTCTGTCTGTCTGTCTGTCTGTCTGTCTGTCTGTCTGTCTGTCTGTCTGTCTGTCTGTCTGTCTGTCTGTCTGTCTGTCTGTCTGTCTGTCTGTCTGTCTGTCTGTCTGTCTGTCTGTCTGTCTGTCTGTCTGTCTGTCTGTCTGTCTGTCTGTCTGTCTGTCTGTCTGTCTGTCTGTCTGTCTGTCTGTCTGTCTGTCTGTCTGTCTGTCTGTCTGTCTGTCTGTCTGTCTGTCTGTCTGTCTGTCTGTCTGTCTGTCTGTCTGTCTGTCTGTCTGTCTGTCTGTCTGTCTGTCTGTCTGTCTGTCTGTCTGTCTGTCTGTCTGTCTGTCTGTCTGTCTGTCTGTCTGTCTGTCTGTCTGTCTGTCTGTCTGTCTGTCTGTCTGTCTGTCTGTCTGTCTGTCTGTCTGTCTGTCTGTCTGTCTGTCTGTCTGTCTGTCTGTCTGTCTGTCTGTCTGTCTGTCTGTCTGTCTGTCTGTCTGTCTGTCTGTCTGTCTGTCTGTCTGTCTGTCTGTCTGTCTGTCTGTCTGTCTGTCTGTCTGTCTGTCTGTCTGTCTGTCTGTCTGTCTGTCTGTCTGTCTGTCTGTCTGTCTGTCTGTCTGTCTGTCTGTCTTTAAATATTTTTTACACTTTATGCTTCCCGTAGCACATTGCTTTGAACATAATTAAATCACATGATCACCAGATTACGGCCTTCTAGAATCAGTTATTGCTCGTATAAATAATTAGATAATGGTATATTACTCGTAAAAATAATTAGATAATGGCGTTTGCCTCAAATCGTGTGTAGTTTCAAATGGTAGAAAAACAGCCGTTCGTTTGCAAATGGAATTTACGTCAATAGTTCCATGTTCAAACGAAATATAAAAGTTACAGCAGGCAGGTGGCGGCTCTTAAACTGCTATGGTATCGCTAGATACATTTAATAGCACTGGTAAACTAATAAAGGAATTATAGACATCAAGTTTGTAACTTTAACTGCCTTAAAACTTGGGTCATGACAAATGTATCATAGAAGTGTAACACAGAAGTAAAACACATACGTGTAATACACAAGTGTAATGCACAAGTGTATATCTAAACATAGGCTCAAGTAGCTACCCAGTCAACAAATATATATTGCCAACAGGAATCTCTAATTATATTGCCATGCTGATATAATTATTGTATATGTCTAAATTTTTTTGAAATATTGCAGTTATTTGACATAATGTGGACGGATCAATAAAATGTAAGATCAGACACTCAAACCATGCTTTTGATGAGAAAATTTAAAAAAACAATGTTCAATAATACATTTCGGGAAAAACCATGGATTTTACGGCGGCCATTTTAAAATTGGCCATAATGGTCAATTACTCGACGAATCAAGCATTGCTAACCTAATTTTGACTTAAGGGATGTATCTGAACCAAATGGTACCGCTCGCGGAGACTTTCGTGCAGAAACGAACCTGTTGTCATGAACTATATGCAAAAAAAATGAAAAAAAATAAAAAAATCGAAAAATTGCATTTTGTGACATATTAACAATATTCAAAATAACTCTTAGAGGTAGGATGCTAGTGCAAAATTATATTATTTTTTCCTATTTTATCTCCACAGATATATGACCGGATCAATGGAAAAAAACAAATCCAACAATATTTTATTTTAGTCGGGGCTGTTAGGTATATTTTAGGGCAAATTCTTCCAAAGCTACAAAATTTGGCACAGATATAGAACAGATTATACTCATTCGATTTGCGATGGATGCCAAGACGGGAATCGCTCAGGGCCGGTGTATTAGCAAAATCCAAGATGGCCGCCATTCAGATTCGAGCTATACCTTACTAAGGATACCCAAAGGGCTGTGACAACGTGATATATCGCTATGTGTTATAGTTTTGGCCAAATTAGCTACTCCTGATGTTATTTTCTTTAAGTAATTGGGATTTGTTCACAATTATTGGACAAAAACGACAATTTTGCAGAAAAAAATGCTTGAAAATAATTAGGTTTCATACCAGACCAGATGTGGCTTGGGGTAAGGTGTCACCCGGAATGGGAATTTAAACCACTAATATTTTCACATAGCTGGACTACTCAGGGGCCAAAATCAACCTGTTAATCAGGTAACTGCCGCTGCTTTACTGAAATATGCCAAAAATGTACATGAACTATGTGCGATTTTGGTCCGGATTTGAGAAATCGAGCGTGTTACAAACATTTGAGTAGTCAAATTTTGAGCTATAGCAATATATTTAATATCAATCCAAAGCTACTGACACACGCGTTTACATGTATGTCCCATATTGTGTATTAGACCATTGACGTTGGTATTTCAACCCTAATTTTACCTATTTTTCATACTCTTTTTCTGTAAAGAGTCAAAATATTTTCTCCCAGCTGATTTGTGTATGGTATAAATGTTTATTTTTAATGTTCTAGAACTATTGTTAACTTAAAATAAACCAATTTGAAATAAAAATAATGAGTTATGTGAAGAAAAAAAATTATTACATCCTTTTTTGGTCGTCTGCAAATAACAAGTATTCAATTAATAAAGTGTCTACGGGGATACCCTGACCTTGATCAAATGATTTGGATATATCATGTAGAAATTCTGTAAATAATTTGGGGCTGAGCATACCTTGCAGGACACCAAATTCGCTTTTTAATATCTCGCTGATGCACGAATCCCATTTTACATAGCTAGAGAACATGCTCATTATTACATTTAAAAAATATTTCTGCTCAGTAATTCATAGTACAGTGTTGATCTGTCAATATAGTCAAAAACTTTCGTAAAATCAACAAAGCATGTATACAGGGGCTTTGAAAGACACCCTTTGCTCATCTATAATGGCACTTAGTATAAATATATTATCAGTTGTCCGGGAGTTACTTCTAAAGTTGGCCTGAAAGGGATCACTATCATTGCATACATCATTTTTAAAAGACAGACTGTTATTAAGTACAGATTCAAATAATTTTACAATGCATGGCATTACTGTAACTTTCCTGTAATTACCGGGTACTTCATGGTCAGTTTTTTTGTGAACAGGATGAATTATACCAGTGGTCCAACTTGATGGATATTCTCCTTTGGCAATAATGGTATTAAACAGCAAAACTAGTGCGGGTAAGAGTTCATTACAACCATGCGTGTAAAATTCCGCAGGAATACCATCTACACCTGCCACTTTTTTGCATTTTAGCTTTCTAATTGCTTTTTGAATTTCATCTATAGTTATGGGGCTGTTTAGGAACTCTAACAGATCTGATTGGCCATTCTCTCCCTTCTCATTGATATCATTTGGGGATGATATTACTAGTTTTATTATATTATTCATATGATCGTAGTCAAAATAGTCAACATGAGGAGTGTAGACTTGTTGTTCGAAACATTTCACAAATTGTGACAGGGTAGGACCTCTGGTTGAATTTCTAAGTTTTGAAGATTTTCAGAATTTCCAGTAGGCATTCGGATCTTCGGTTCTCATATTTTCAAGATGACTAAGTTTGTCTTGTTTATATTGTCGTAACATTATATTATATTCACCTTGACGTGTGTTAAACTTCTTATGTTAAGCGATATTTTTAAAACATGTTTTAAAGATTTACATTCTTTTTCATACCAAGGGTTGGAAGGAAAGTTATTTTTTATGTTTTTCTTACTATTTGATTTATGCTGCTTTCTTGTAAATAATGGGGATATTGCATTTTCTAGCATACCATTGAAAATATCACATAGATTATCGCTATTACACCCTTCAGCTGCGACACATAACATTGTTTTAAACGCAATACATGTCTGCTCGTTTCGTAGACGTGATTGGTATTCAAACTTTTTTTTAATCTTGCCATATATAAATCTTGGGTCCGATACATTTATCATCAAACATTCGGCCATTGGCTATTTTAAGTTCTGTGTTTATACAAACATTTAGCAGGGATTGTCCATATTTGTTAATGACTCCGTCCTCATTACAGCGTTCATTTAAAACATTGATATTATTATCGTAATCTGGAGCGCGGCCAGTTCTACTAATAAAGTCACCACATAATATTATATGGTGGCTTTCTGTATATCTAGTCTCTTCCTCCTCTAACATAGTAAAAAATCATTTCTTAGACCAACATACGTAGAGTTTTCTGGTGGTATATAGGCACAGCCGATTTTAATATTTTTCTGATAGTATTCTGTAGTTACAGTAAGCCATACCAGGTGATCATAGGTAGAGTCTATTCTAGTATATTTTACAAATTTGTTAGCTACTAATATTCTAATACCCGTCAGAAGCTCTTTTCTAATCATTTCATCACCTTGCTGCCAATGGGGAAAAAGATGTTTTATAAAATAATCAAGTATAATGTAATAAATCAACGCGCGGTACCTGATAGAGTTATGTAAACACTGACTTCTGCAATATGACAATATGGCTAGGTGTTGCTTTATAAGGAAAGAACAAAATATAGCCTGTGTACAAAAGAAGAAATCTTATAAAAATAAACAATTATCTATATTGCAATTAATATCGTTTTGCTCCGTATTGTTCCGTATTGTTCAAATTTGATTTAAAATAAAGACAACCAATCCCTGAAAGCATTGGTCATTTGAGTACAATATGAGTACGATATGGGAACTATCGATATGAGTACAATATGAGTACGATATGGAAATATCGATATGAGTACGATATGAGTACAATATGAGTACGATATGGGAAATATCGATATGAGTACGATATGGGAACTATCGATATGAGTACGATATGAGTACGATATGAGTACGATATGGAAAATATCGATATGAGTACGAAATGAGCGAAATATCGCTGCACATTAAAGAAAATATACACTCACTCTCCAGCTTGCGCGACAATTATGTAGTAACACTATGGGATGATGACAGGCGAAATACCACATCTCTAATTGATCTTCTAGAGCGTGCAATGCATGACAAACACGGGACATTGAAACTATGTTGTTTTAATGTTAGACCAGCGTCGTAGTAGATGGACCAACATTAAAACAACATTGTTTCAAGGTATCGTGTTTGCTGTTTTATAAACTTATCTCTAAATAATCACAGCTCTTTTTACGTCGCAAAAGATCAGAATAAGTGTCTCGCTGGTCTGGACTTGTTGAACTGTGATAATTGCAATTTACTATAGTGACAATTGGCACACTTTGAGTACGACGGTACATTATATTATCTGTATTTAAAAACATCTGTGTTAAATGTCCTGTCTTGATCCCCCCCCCCCAAATCATAGGAATCGCTGATTGGCTCAGAGTCTGTTTTAAGCTGTCTGATTGGCCTAGAGTATTGTCCGGTGTTGGTGGCGCAGTGGTTAGAGCTGTAGTAGGAGGTTGTGAGTTCTAATCCCGCCACTGCCACTTGACTGGACATTTACCGGATCCACTCATGCCGGTGTAACCGCCCAGATTACCCCTCCCCCTCCACTGAACTATACCCGGGTATATTCTGGACTATACCCGGGTATATTCTTGATTATCTCATACCAAGGTTTGTATTGTACCAGATACAGGCATTTTTTACCGGCTAATACAGCTATAAAGATTTAGAGATGTGTGCACTATAAGGGTGGCGTACACCCGTTATTCCCCGTGGGGATGTTTGGTCATCCACTTGTCATCGCCCCGCTACTGCCAGATTACAGTTTGATTGGTCAGAATCAGGCCACAATCATCACCTCACTGTACAACATCAGAGCGTACATTGCAAAAGCTACACAGCCGTAACTAAGATTGGACCATTGTTGGGCCATTGTCTAGGACGCCGGCCCAGCACTGCAGCAGCATTGGGTCAATGCCTCGTGCGCAACCCGCATAACCTGACGTAACTGCGGTCTTCGGGCGATATGTACAAGACCCTTCTCCCTCTGGAGAATACAACAAGGTCGGGCTGATATGCAGGACGATACAGCTTTAGCCATGGTATAATCTATAAATATACCCTGGGGTATAGTCTGGGAACTTCCAGAATATACCCCAGGGTATATTCTGGGAACTCCCAGAGTAAGACATGTGATACTAGCTGTAGCCTCGAGGGGGTAATAAATGAGACATGTGATACTCTAGCTATCAGAAGGTTAATATAGAAAACATTTGAAAGTCTATCCATCAGAAGGCTAATCAATGAGCCATGTGATGCTCTAGCCACCGTAAGGTTATTACATGATACACATTATACTCTAGCCATGAGAAGGTTAACATAGGGGACATAGTTCTCAGAGGGTTAATACACGAGACATGAGTTATGCGAGATTACGATCAGATATTTTATCAAGACTTGATTGTAAGTCATATATCATATCTCCCAGACTATACCCCTATCGCCCAGACTATACCCCACCCTGAATCTGGTGAAGGTATAGTCTGGGCTTGTGAATACTCTGGGAGCTCCCAGAGTATACCCTTGGGTATAGACTGGGAGCTCCCAGACTACACCTGGAGTATAGTCCAGACTATACCTGGGTAAAGTCCAGTCAGGGGGGGTGTAATCCGGGCGGTTGCACCGTGTCCACTTATGCCGCCCTAGATGATTCCGGGACAGGGCTAATAATCCTGTGGTACATGATGAATATGCATAGTATGTGTGATTGTTTCTGTACCACGAGTAAAAATAAAATACATTATTATTATAAATACATTATTATATTAGTCTTAAGCACTCTAATTTACCTGTATGTTTTAAGCTAGCAATTGATCATGAGTCTGACTTATGCCACCCAGTTGGACATGTGTCCTTTTGTAAACTGGTTTATTGTTTTAAGATCGGTTCATTATTGACACAAAGTCAGTTTAAAACTCGTTTATTTGTACAGAAATGCTCTTCACCATTGCTCTGCTGAATGATTTGTTTCTTTTTTTCACTCATTTGAAAATGGAATTACTAACGCAAATTCCAGCTCTAAATGAGTGTAAAATACATAGATAGGAAGGGTATTCCCCCTGGTCCAGGCCAGGGGGAATACCCTTCCTATCTATGTATTTTTCTCTCATTTAAAGCTGGAATTACTAAAGAATTATGAAAATTCGCGAATTCTACGTTACGTGAAAAGTCTCAAAATCAAAAAGGGTTAATTTGGTTTATAACTCTAGTTTGATACCGTATATATACGGGCCTGGCGGTATAAGGGACACTGATAGTTAGGCTGACTGGTGGTTATATATAAAGGAATTGTTCATTTAATGACAAAAGCATGAAATTTTACATACTGTAAGAGAACACCCTTGAGAATGTTTTTAGCTATAGGGCCATCAAAAAACTGACCTGTGCCCTCGCTGGTGGCCATTTTTCAAAATGGCCGCCAAAATGTATATACATGTACGTGTCAATATCTCAGCGTCTAATCCACTTTACTTAGGATCTAAATATCTTAATATAAATATACATTTTCAGGGATTCTGATGATAAATAAACTATTTTTATACACATTAATCCAACACAGCATTTTAATGACTTCAATGGCAGCCATTTTACAAAATGGCGGCTGGCCAAATATATGATAAGTGTCTATAATTTTTATGCCAGCTTCTAATCCACAAATACTATGAATAGCTATGTCTAAATGTATATTTTGAAGGCTACTTGTAACAAAACAACATTTTAAAAATGTCCGACAAAGTCCACATATGACGCGTGTCAATATCTCAGCTTCTAATCCACCTAAAATCTAAATATTTTTTATCTACATATACATTTTCAGGGGTAGGCGACTGATAATGAATGAAGTATTTTTAAACACATTAATCCAACAGAATAACATCATTTTGCTGAGTGTAGTGGTGGCCATTTTACAAAATGGCCCACTAAATCTGAGTATGTATCAATTTCTCAGCTTCTAATCCACCTAAAATCAGGGGTACTGATACAAAAAAAAAGTATTTTCAAACACAATAATCCAACAAAAAAAACATTTTACTGACTCCAGTGGTGGTCATTGTACAAACTAGCTGCATGTAATCTGCAAAAATCTACATGTATATACGTGTCTATATCACAGCTTTTAATCCACAAAAAATTGAAATATTTGTATCTGAATATACATTTTCTGGGGCACTGATAAACAAGTACTTTTTAGAAATTGTAATCCAACAAAAGAACATCTTTATGAATTCAATGGCAGCCAGTTTACAAAATGGCCGGCCGAATATATTTAATTGTCAATATCTCGGCTAATTATCCATTTATAAACGAAAAATGTGTCTCTTAATATAGGCCTACATTTTCAAGGGCAGTGATCGCAACAAAAAATGTTTAAATATTTTAATATAACAAAAAAACATTTTACTGATCCCAATCGCGGCCATTTTAAAAAATAGTTATTTTAATAGATATGTGTCAACACTGTCTCATACTCGAGGGCAAGGATTACAAAAAATATACCCTAAACACTTTAATTCCACAGAAGAATTCAATGGCAGTAAATAATGAACACTGTGTTAGATTTCCTGGTAATTTTTAGTTATAGCTCAGTTACCATGGCTACTGGTGATGTGCTCGATAAAGAAGCCTTGAAGTTATTCGATAAAAGTGGGACATTCTGTTTCCTTCGGTCGCGATATTGCCATGAATGTGCAGAAAGCGACGCAAACTATATTCACCCACAATCCAGTCACAATCGAATTGTTTTATCTAAATATAATTTGTTAATGTCAGGGATTAAAATAATATTAAACATTTTTCTCCATCCTACAAAAAACGCATAATAATTAGTAACTTCAATATCTTTAAATCCACTTAGAGTGGAAATATATAGCCTAAAGGTATATATATTTTAAGGTATTTGTATAAATCTTGAATATAGAATGATTTAAAAAACGGCATCTTATTAATTCAGACTAATTATATTGGTGGAATTTTGGATAGTTATTATTAGAATCAAACATTGGTACCATTGAAACCTGTTTAATATGAAAATATAAAAGTATAAAAGGCTTTTAACCTGTTCTTGCTAAAAATAAAATAGTTTATAGATTTTGACAGATTTTACTATATATCTAATTACATCTATCTTGCACACACTGTGTGTAATCAAACATATTTTAATTTGTTACATAGACCTAAAATATAAGACAGGTTAATCTTGCCCACTTCACTTCTCATCTCCCATTGCCTGTTGGCAGTCACCCCAATTCACAATATACAAACTGACCAGATAGTACTTAATGTGACAGTAAGGTTTGTTTTTAACTTGGATAATTACGTGTTTGTGCATTATGAATACACATAGGCCTACTATTTACATGAATTCTCTCTCTCTCATTAATAGCGCAAGGTATGAAATTACAGTCTGACTTATTAGGTCCAGCCAACATAAGAACCCAGATACCCCCGCCCCCCACTCCGGATAAATTGGTGGAGTGTATGACTGCTGTAGCTTGTCTAAAAACACTTCCACTTTACGGCCCCTCATTTATCTCGTTTTCTTAGTAATTAATCCTCACAATGGACTGATCCCACATGGGGTTCTCACAATGGACTGATCCCACATGGGATTCTCACAATAGACTGATCCCACATGGGGTTCTCACAATGGACTGATCCCACATGGGGTTCTCACAATGGACTGATCCCACATGGGGTTCGTCAGGCCGTTTACAGGGAGTGAACACAGTAAGGAGATGTCCGCTCTGAGCGTGTTTACACGCCATCAAAAAATGTCTACAATCCTCATGGATTGTGATGAAATTCTGTACTTTATTTTATTTACCGTTTGGCCAATACATAATTATATTTGATACAGATACAAAAATGTACACATTATATCATTATATTATTAGCCTATATACAGCATTGGTCTTGCTGCGCTAGAACGTATATTTTAACAGTTATAACTTAGTCACCAAAATATGAACTGACATTGTTTTTGTCAAATATGCAGTAGACGTTCTCAATACTACTCTGCAAACCAAAAGGCAGTATCTGCTCACTTTATAAGTGAGCAGATACTGCCTTTTGGTTCTGCAGATCCCAATTGGGATAATTGCAAATGCTAATGTTGGGCTAATGTCTAGTGTTTGCTGGGATGTTTTGTGAACCCTTTTAGATAGTCTAAGATCGTCGATAATCCAGGGCGCGACATTTCACACACACACAGACCAGGGGCCCAGTTCACTGCGATACTATTTGGAATTTACCTGATAGTTTGAGGTTGAGCACTTGAGCAAAATATTATATTTTCCTATTTTCAACAAAAATATTCCAGCTGTTGTTTTCAGACCACTAGGAACATTTTTTTATATTTGGCCTATTTGGTATAATAACCTGATCGCAGTTTCACAAACATAATGGCCATGGATCCGGTTGATTTCACGCATCACTTCACCTTCTATTTACTTAGTCAAATCCGGTAAGCGTTATAGTGCGACATAATCATACCAAAATCATCATTTTTATCTTGGCTCTTGGATGTCCCAGTAAACACAAAATATTTGTATAACATTTATACAATGAGTCTAGAGTCTAGCCCCCTGCTCAAATCACTGCACTGGCTACCAATTAAATCACGTATCAAATTTAAACTGAACCTTCTGACATATAAAGCTCTATTTATGGGTACTCCCACATATCTTAGTGATTTATTACATTTCGAGAAACACCAGAATACACTGAGATCCGAAAGTACAAAGTACATCCCGGACCGCGGTCAGTCAAAAAGAAATTATGTCCATTCATCGTTCGTGGTTGCCGCATCGCGCTTGTGGAATAAATTACTCTTGAAATACGTGAAGCAAAATTAGTCTTTTGGAAAAAGTTAAAAACATACCTTTATACATTAGACTTACCACCTTAATCTGAGCATCCACCGACCGGCATATGACGAATTCCTTTTCCGACCTCCCCACTGAATACTGCTGTTAGTCCACAGCGCCATTGAGTCTCAATATTGTTGAGAGATACTGGCGCTATAGAAGTCATTATAATCACTTATACTTACAATGTTGGCCCAACGTCGAAGACGTTGGGCCAACATTGTATAGATGATATACAAATGTTTTGTTTTTACTGGGATATCCATAATAATTATGTCAACATGTGGGCTGACTAAAATTCCGTGATTTTTTTTTTTTAATGGGTTGCGAATTTACAGTTAAAAGAGAAATCAAGATGCGATTTATTTTCAAACATGCATTTCCAAAATAAAAAATACAGGAGTAAATGATATACAGGCTTTCGGCACACTTGTTACGTTACCACAGCAACCCAACATTTATAAGACTTACGCAATTCTAGTCTATGGACATGTTGACATATTATGAACATATCAAGGAGGTAATTACTACTACTGCTCGAATGAAGTGTTCTCTATAGAGCACAGCACCATGTACAGCACTGTACACTCCGGGCCTTTGAACTGTTTGGAGCACTGTATATGCACAACCACGATGACAAATATCCACCCCGACTGGGATTCTAACCTGATACCTCCAGGTTACAAGCCCCAGTCAATACGAGTTAGCCATGTCCAATTTATCATTGATCGCAATATTGCAATTGCAGAAGTCATGCATGTAGGCTTCAACTAGCAATTAAATATATAATATATACATCTGTGGATCATATATCATGAGACAGCAGCTGTCTGACTATGACCACATTAGGTGCCTTCTTGCGCAGAACCGGAAAGGACGCCTAATATCGAGGGGATTCTTTATATGGTGTGACATCGGCTCATAAGGTGGGAATATCAGCTGCAGCTGTGATTACAAAGATCCACACAAACACGAAACATTGAAACAATGCTGGTTTAACGTTGGGCCAGTGTCTGCGACACTGGCTCAACACTAAATCAACATTGTGTCAATGTTTGGTGTTTGCGTGGATGGTTAGATAGTCATTAATTATGTTGGAGGGGAGAGGGATGACGGTCGATGGGAGCGGAGGGGGGAGGGGGTTCACACATATAAAACTCGTGATTCTGGCACGTTACGTGTAATATGCGGGGGACGTGTTAACAGATCATCAGCAGAAAAGCAGAGTTTTCGCTTGACGTCGGAGCTGTGTCTGCCGGTTTCGAATTAAGTAGTCGCCGGTAGGTAATTTTCATTAAAAATTTCAATGTTAAATTATAAATGTGGCGAAAAATATCAGGAAACTAAGCTTACCGTTTCTGTGGAGCGCATGTGAGTGAATGAATAAATAAATAAATAAATAAATGAATGAATGAATGAATGAATGAATGAACGAACGAACAAACGAACGAACGAACGAACGAACGAACGAACGAACGAACGAGCGAACGAACGAACGAACGAACGGACGAACGAACGAGCGAACGAACAAACGAACAAACGAACAAGCGAACGAACGAACGAACGGATGAACGAATGAGTGAATGAATGAGTGGATGAATAAAAGAATAAATGAATGGGCGAGTTTATAGACTATTTTTGTGGACATGTAGGCTAAACTGGGCCATGCGATGCTCATGAGGATGGTGAGATGAATCAGATGACATTAAAATGTTGTGCAATAACAGAATATGCAATATTTTAAAAATATCAAAACATCGACACAATGCTGTATCAATGCTGGGCCAACGTCGTACACGGTCGGCTAACATTGATCCAGGATTCCATCAATGTTTGCTGCTCAAAGCCATAAGGCCCTAACTGCGCTGTTACTGCTCAAAGTCATAAAGCCTTAACTGCGCACTTACTGCTCTAAGCCGAAAGGCCATAACTGCGCTGTTACTGCTCAAAGTCATAAGGCCTTAACTGCGCAGTTACCGCTCAAAGCTATAAGGCCTTAACTGCGAGGTTACCGCTTAAAGCCATAAGGCCGTAATGCGCTGTTATTGCTCAAAGCCATAAGGCCTTAACTGTGCAGTTACCGCTCAAAGCCATAAGGCCTTAACTGCGCAGTTACCGCTCAAAGCCATAAGGCCTTTACTGCGCAGTTACCGCTCAAAGCCATAAGGCCTGAACTGCGCAGTTACCGCTTAAAGCCATAAGGCCGTAATGCGCTGTTACTGCTCAAAGTCATAAGGCCTTAACTGCGCAGTTACCGCTCAAAGCCATAAGGCCTTAATATTATTAATAATAATAAAGTCTTTATTTAGCGAGGGTACAGGTATATACAACAACGTACAAAATCAATAAAAATTAAAAACATACATACATGTATGCACCAACCCACTGAGCATAGCTCATCCGCCGTAGGGCCCTCATACATAAACATTAAAAAACATACATCGATATATACATCTATTTAAATAATATAATAATATATACATAACTCGTATGATTCATTTACTTATATAATATAAAATAGTAATAATAGCATATATTTAAATTCGTGTACATGGTAAATCTGATAGTCTATTTGGCAGCAACATATAATTTTACAAACATCTACAGAAGAAGTGATCATTTTGAAGTAAAACAATTTACATGATTGATTTGTATACATGGAAATAATTGATAAAATAAAATATACTTTGACATTTTTTATATTGAGGTATATTTATATAACTCAATACCTAACCTCATATTACATAACTTATAAAATAATGTATGGTATTGATATAATATATATACATACATACATATATATTATTTCAAACACAATAATTACAAATCTGATATATGTATATTGTAACTACTTTTTATTTCCGTTTTTGTATTTGCGTACGAATTCTTTTAATGTCGTTGCTTTGCGTGCTTTATCGGATAGAGAATTATGGGATATCCATAATAATTATGTCAACATGTGGGCTGACTAAAATTCCGTGATTTTTTTTTTAAATGGGTTGCGAATTTACAGTTAAAAGAGAAATCAAGATGCGATTTATTTTCAAACATGCATTTCCAAAAGAAAAAATACAGGAGTAAATGATATACAGGCTTTCGGCACACTTGTTACGTTACCACAGCAACCCAACATTTAAAAGACTTACGCAATTCTAGTCTATGGACATGTTGACATATCATGAACATATCAAGGAGGTAATTACTACTACTGCTCGAATGACTTCAAGTGTTCTCTATAGAGCACAGCACCATGTACAGCACTGTACACTCCGGGCCTATGAACTGTTTGGAGCACTGTATATGCACAACCACGATGACAAATATCCACCCCGACTGGGATTCTAACCTGATACCTCCAGGTTACAAGCCCCAGTCAATACGAGTGAGCCATGTCCAATTTATCATTGATCGCAATATTGCAATTGCAGAAGTCATGCATGTAGGCTTCAACTAGCAATTAAATATATAATATATACATCTGTGGATCATTTATCATGATGCTCATGAGGATGGTGAGATGAATCAGATGACATTAAAATGTTGTGCAATAACAGAATATACAATATTTTAAAAATATCAAAACATCGACACAATGCTGTATCAATGCTGGGCCAACGTCGTACACGGTCGGCTAACATTGATCCAGGATTCCATCAATGTTTGCTGCTCAAAGCCATAAGGCCCTAACTGCGCTGCTACTGCTCAAAGTCATAAAGCCTTAACTGCGCACTTACTGCTCTAAGCCATAAGGCCATAACTGCGCTGTTACTGCTCAAAGTCATAAGGCCTTAACTGCGCAGTTACCGCTCAAAGCCATAAGGCCTTAACTGCGCAGTTACCGCTCAAAGCCATAAGGCCTTTACTGCGAGGTTACCGCTTAAAGCCATAAGGCCGTAATGCGCTGTTATTGCTCAGAGCCATAAGGCCTTAACTGTGCAGTTACCGCTCAAAGCCATACGGACTTAACTGTGCAGTTACCGCTCAAAGCCATAAGGCCTTTACTGCGCAGTTACCGCTCAAAGCCATAAGGCCTGAACTGCGCAGTTACCGCTTAAAGCCATAAGGCCGTAATGCGCTGTTACTGCTCAAAGTCATAAGGCCTTAACTGCGCAGTTACCGCTCAAAGCCATAAGGCCTTAATAATAATAATAATAATAAAGTCTTTATTTAGCGAGGGTACAGGTATATACAACAACGTACAAAATCAATAAAAATTAAAAACATACATACATGTATGTACCAACCCACTGAGCATAGCTCATCCGCCGTAGGGCCCTCATACATAAACATTAAAAAACATACATCGATATATACATCTATTTAAATAATATAATAATATATACATAACTCGTATGATTCATTCACTTATATAATATAAAATAGTAATAATAGCATATATTTAAATTCGTGTACATGGTAAATCTGATAGTCTATTTGGCAGCAACATATAATTTTACAAACATCTACAGAAGAAGTGATCATTTTGAAGTAAAACAATTTACATGATTGATTTGTATACATGGAAATAATTGATAAAATAAAATATACTTTGACATTTTTTATATTGAGGTATATTTATATAACTCAATACCTAACCTCATATTACATAACTTATAAAATAAGGTATGGTATTGATATAATATATATACATACATACATATATATTATTTCAAACACAATAACTACAAATCTGATATATGTATATTGTAACTACTTTTTATTTCCGTTTTTGTATTCGCGTACGAATTCTTTTAATGTCGTTGCTCTGCGTGCTTTATCGGATAGAGAATTCCAGATTTTTGTACCATTAAACCTAAGGCTTTTGTGATGAGCTGCTGGTACATGGAGTTTATTGCTTGTCTTCGATCTTAAAGAATGATTTGTGTTTGTGCATGTTGGTTTGAATAAATTAGATATATAATCAGGGGTAAGGTTGATTAGAGCTTTGAATACCATTGTGGTCTGTTTTTCCTGAACAATTTTATCAAAAGTATCCCATTCACGTTGATTGAACAGAGGACTAGATGGGGAATACTTATCTGCATCCAGAATAAGCCGTGCGGCTTGTTTTTGTAATTTTATTATTGAATATATTCCAGTTTTGTTACATTGTCCCCATATAGTGCAGCAATATTGTAGGTGTGGTTTTATATAGTAGTTATAATACAAAATACGGGTCTTTGCAGGTAAATAATGTCTTATTTTTCTGAGAATAGACAGCTTGAAAGCAATTGTTTGTTTACCTTTTTTTACTTGACTATGCTACGTTAAGATATTATCGATAACCACACCTGGGAGTTTTTCTTGTTTGGTATTTTTTATTTGTGTGCCGTTGATATTTATGTTGATGTCTATTTCAGTTTCAGCTAAACGTGATTCTTTTGCTTTTGATAGGATTAACATTGCTTTGTTTTTTTCAAAACTTAAAGCCATGCCATTTTCATAGCACCAGTTGTTCGTACGTACTGCTTCATTAGATAAATGTTCCTTGACAAAGTGTATCTCTTTGCCACGGACAGTAATTGTTGAATCATCTGCAAATAATGAAGTTTTACCAGATGCATTTTCTAATGGAAGATCGTTAATATAAACTAAGAAAAGTAAGGGACCCAATATAGAGCCTTGTGGAATGCCATGTGTGTTGCATATTTCGCTTGAATATGTGGCATTCATTTTAACAGATTGTTTTCTATCAGAAAGGTAGGATTGAAACCAAAAAAGGGATTGTTCACCAAGTTTATATAATTTTAGTTTTCTAAGTAGAATATCGTGATCAACCAGATCGAAAGCTTTGCATAAATCTAGAAAAAGAACTCCGCAATATTCATTGTTGTACATGGCACTAAGCCAATCATCAGTCATTTCAGTAAGTGCTGTTCCACAAAAATGTTTGGTCCAAAAACCTGATTGTCGAGGGGATAAAAGATTATTCACCAGAGAAAAATCGTACAATGAGTTGTGTACATGTTTTTCAAGCACTTTAAACAAAAGGGGCAAAATATATATAGGTCTGTAGTTTTCTGGGTCGTCGGTTGAGTTTCTCTTGTGAAGTGGTGTAGCTCTTGCCTTTTTCCAGATCGACGGAAAACAGCTGTTACGGATACTGTGATTACAAATTTCTTTTAAGTGTTTCGTAATTACTGGGGCTGATATTTTAACAATCTTTGATGATATATTATCGATTCCTGTCGCTTTATTATTATCAAGGCTGGTAAAAAATGTATAAACAAAATCCTCTGTTATGTATGGTATATTAAAAATGTTTTCTTTTGGTAGTTTCGTTGTAATAAAAGCTTCCAGTTTCTTCAGATTTGGAGATAGACTTTTTTCTTTATTTAGATATTTTTCAGACACACTGGTAAAGTACTTGTTGAAAGTATTTGCTATATCAGCATCATCTGTAAATGTTTTGTTCTCATAAGTTATTGTTTTAATGTTGTTGGAAAAGTAGGATTTGTTGTTAAGTTCATTAAATACATTACATAATTTTTTCGGGTCGTTTTTGTAGAGTTTAATTGATTCTGAATAATATTTTTTCTTTGCATCTCGTATTAACTTTGTGGCTTCATTTCTCCAATACTTATAATTTGGTTCATCTTTGTTTTTCTTTGCATTTTCTGGCAAGAATGTTGCAGAATTGAAGTTATTGTATTTTCGATACGTTATGGTTTTATGGCGACCATCATTTTTGTTATAATCAATATTCGTCATTTTAAAAACAGCAAATACAGGGAAATGATCGCTAATACTATACTTAATAGGAGAGCTATATAAAACGAGAAGTTCATCAGAAACGTAAATGTGGTCTATAAGAGTTTCACTGGTGTTTGTTACTCTCGTGGGTTCTTTAATCATCTGGTTTAACTGTATATTAGTTGTAAGGCTGATCCAAGTCTTGAAGTTTATCTTTTTTATCCGACATAATATCAATGTTAATATCACCCATTAATATCGTTGGTTTATTTTCGGAATAAATTTTATACATAGATTCTTCCATCTTAGATAACCAATGTTATATAGAATCACTATCATTATCTGGAGGACAGTGTCATCTCATTCATCTCACCACCCTCAAGAGGTTCTCCTGACTCAGTTTTAGCCAATATGTACACAAAGGTGGCCTGAAGCCCGATTCATTTCATTTCATAAGGCCTTAACTGCGCAGTTACCGCTCAAAGCCATAAGACCGTAATGCGCTGTTACTGCTCAAAGCCATAAGGCCTTAACTGCGCAGTTACTGCTCAAAGCCTTAAGGCCCTAACTGCGCAGTTACTGCTCAAAGCCACAAGGCCTTAACTGTGCAGTTACTGCTCAAAGCCATATAGTCCAGAGCATTTTGTCAAAATAGGGCCGAACCTGGAACTACGAGAGGGCAGACCGATTTTTTCACCAAGATGTAGTATAAGGTCTCTAGTATCACAAAAAAAGTCTTGAGCTCAACTCGTTGGGGGGGGGGGGTATTTTTGAGCAACGCCCTTTTTTGACAACAGCAATATTCCGATATTAGAGAAGTTTCTACCATGTAAGTAATTGATCGATTTAAATGAATTTGTGATCCATTTCCTGGAGTTTTATTCCGCGAATCGAATAAAAATATTTATATGACATTCCAGGGTCAACTTAAAATACAAAATCAGGGTCAAACACAAAAAGTACGTTTTTTAACGGTTTTAGTTTTCTTTTTGTACAGAACAAATGCTACTAATAATAAAATATCGCATGTCTATTTTATACAATTAGATGATTGAGTGGTTATTGAAAAAATAATTTAATAATGATATAATTGACATATATCCAAAATGACCGCCACTGACGATAAGCACTATTTAGCCAATAGGCCTCTTCCTATCACCTCTTCCTTAATTGACCTATTGAGATTTCCAAAGCACTATATTATTTTTAGTTTTGATTACATATATATATATAACCTATCCTGCGAAACAGACACCATTATATACCGTACTTAAAATGTTCTAGAACAAGTAGGCCGAGAGTATCAGCATTAGAGCTTACATAGACACATTACTATAAGATAATGTCACAAGTAGGCCAAGAGTATCAGCACTAAAGCTTACATAGACACATTACTATAAGATAATGTCAGAAAAGTAATAAATTTATGTCCACAAGGATTGCATGGCGACCATATAACGTCATCTCATATATGCTACAACGATTATAACGATTCTCTAATTATATACATTTGTGAGACGTGAAATATGAGTGGATATCTGGGCTGTAGTAATTGGGCATGCTGCGAAAATTTGTAGAAGCTGGATATTTGTTTTACTGTATATCGGTTACGGTATGTTAAATGGTTATTTTTGAATGATTTGCGCTTTATTTTGGAAGCTTAAGTCATTTAATCTTTCCAGCAGAATTTAATAATGTAGTGTGGAAATGCGTTTGATACGTCCAGAAAGATGTTCTGCGCTGTGTCACATTAATCGTGTTTATATTGTTATTATTTTGATCATCACTTTAATCTCTCCAGCAGAATTTAATAATGTAGTGTGGAAATGCGTTTGATACGTCCAGAAAGATGTTCTGCGCTGTGTCACATTAATCGTGTTTATATTGTTATTATTTTGATCATCACTTTTTTTATAATATGAAATTACTTAAATTTGCCAATTTCAACATCTAAATAAATTAGGGTAACTATTTGAATCTATACTTAATAACAGACTCTCATTTAAAAACGAAGTGTGTAATGATACTGATCCTTATCAAGCTGGTTTTAAAAGCAATTCGCGAACTACGGACAATATATTCATACTATGTGCCATCATAGATAAACAAAGGTGTCTTTCTAAACCCCTGTATACATGCTTTGTCGATTTCACAAAAGAATTTGACAATATTGATAAAACATCATTATACTACAAATTATTGAACAGGGGAATAGACGGCAATTCGCTAAACGTAATAAGAAGCATGTTTTCTAAAGCAGAGTGTCGTGTAAAATGGGACTTGCGTATCAGTGACATATTAAAAAGCGAATATGGGGTTCTACAAGGCGGTATGCTCAGTCCCAAACTATTCACGGAATTTTTACAAGACATATCCGCAACTTTTGACCAAGATCAAGGTATCCCTGTGGACACCTTACTAATGGTATATCTGTTATTTGCAGATGGCCTTGTCTTTTTTTCAAAATCTGCTGAGGGATTACAATAACAGCTATCTGCTCTGTATTTAAATGCTTCCCTTTGGCATATCATAGTAAGCATTCCTAAAACAAAAGTTCTAATCTTTAATGAGCGTTACACAAAAGTACACGGAAGCTTCCACTATGGTGATAACATTATAGAAAAAGCTGAACAATATAAATACCTGGGTGTGGTGTATAGCACCAAGTCTGCTAATAACGTGTTAAAAGAAACTTTTTCTCATCTTGCTTCCCAAGCTGGGAAAGCAATTTTTTCTCTACGTGAACAGTCCCGTCCTGTGGTCGGTAAATTGTCACCCACTATTGCGTTCAAGGCATTTGATTGTCAAATATTGCCCATACTAGAATATGGAAGTGATATATGGTATACAGGCGATGATGTTAACGATCTGGAAAAAATCCATCTAAAATTTATTAAATCCACACTTGACGTTAGAAAGCAAACACCTACTCCTGCAATATATGGGGACACGGGTCGATTTCCACTGATCATCCGGCAACACATAAAAGCTGTAAAATATTGGTGTAGAATTCTAAAATTATCTCGGAGCCATCCAGTCAGAAATGCCTACAATATGCTACTTGAGCTAGATGCCATTGGCTTCACGAGCTGGTGTTCCCGTATTCGCTCTGTCCTCGAACGAGCCGGGCTTGATCAAACTTGGGAATCACAGAATATTGGGGATACAAATAAATTCATGCTTTCATTTAAAGAATCAATAGTTAGAATATTTACACAGCAGTGGAGAAAAGATATTGAGAGCTCGAGTAAGCTGCGCACATATGCATTAGTAAAAAAATATTTCTGTGTTGAACCATATATCTTGCACATAAGGGGGAACCACCTCATAACAGCAATGGCGAGATATCGAATATGCTCACATGATCTAAATATAGAAAGAGGACGATTCAATAATCCAATCACTCCAAAAAATCAGCGAATATGCACAAGGTGTCAATTAAACGAAATTGACGATGAAATACATCTTCTTCTCCACTGTTGCGCTATGAAGAATGAACGCGAAATCTTGTATGATTCTGTAGCCGCAATTATCAATATACAACCGACAAATGAAATGTTTCTATAAATTATGACATCTAGAGACATAACAGTGGTGAAGTCACTAGCGCAATTTATTTATGGTTGCTTTAAACAGATTAAGGGCTAAAACTACTGAGTATAATAAATCTGTCACCTGTCGCTATATTATTTATATTATCATGCCCTCATGATCTGACTTGGGTATTACCACATACCAAGACGGTTGTTGCTCTCGGATCTTATTATTTGGCTTTTTGGGGCCGGTTAGGGACGTTTCCGTCGCATTTGTTATCAGACGAGGTGGGGCCTTATGGAGGATTTCAGAGTTGCTAAGTCAACTGATTTTCTCCATGAGGTCGGGAATGTTTTTCTTCGATTGTAACTCCGAGTATGTGGTTCTAACTAGGTCGTGATTGAAACAGTATGAATTAAACAATATAGTGAATTATAAAAAGGCTGAATGTTTTTGTGCGAGGGCCATGTCCTGTGTGAATTGCACAAATAATTTTTAACCGCCGTTACTACTGTTATTACGTCGTTAAGTTTGCACCACTAGTCAATCTCAGGGAATCTCCGCGCTCATAGCGACTGTACTTGCATGGTCACATGACACGGAGCTACCTGTTTATGCCATATTTTTTGTACTTGCATGATATTATATTTAATTTTAAAAAATACCATATAATTTTTACCATTGGCTTATTGCATACTCCAGTTACTGTAGCATAATCATGCACTTGTATATATTTTAGGTTTCTACGCTTTCCAGAGTGTCTTTTTTGCTACTATATATAATTAGTATGTCATACGTAGTAGCTATTTTATCTCTGGTTTTGGTGCGGGAAACAAAATGATAGACCTCTATGTTATCTTGGCAATGCCTTTTATTTCATTTTTAGTAGTAGTCATTTATATTATCGAAATACCCAGTTTTTATTTTGGCAATGCCACTTAACATGATTTTAGCTGTGTATGTCATACCATGTATATTATCATATGATTTTAACAAACTAACAATCTTGTATATACATGTACATATATCTCTTTCATTTCTGTGACAAATAAGTCTGTAATGACTTTTCTTTTCTGTCAATAAAATATCTGTCTGTCTGTCTGGTAAACTAATAAAGGAATTATAGACATCAAGTTTGTAACTTTAACTTCCTTAAAACTTGTGTCATGACAAATGTATCATAGAAGTGTAACACAGAAGTGAAACACATACGTGTAATACACAAGTGTAATGCACAAGTGTATATCTAAACATAGGCTCAAGTAGCTACCCAGTCAACAAATATATATTGCCAACAGGGATCTCTAATTATATTGCCATGCTGATATAATTAATGTATATGTCTAATTTTTTTTGAAATATTGCTGTTATTTGACATAATGTGGACGGATCAATAAAATGTAAGATCAGACACTCAAACCGTGCTTTTGATGCGAAAATTTAAAAAAACAATGTTCAATAATACATTTCGGGAAAAACCATGGATTTTACGGCGGCCATTTTGAAATTGGCCATAATGGTCAATTACTCGACGAATCAAGCATTGCTAACCTAATTTTGACTTAAGGGATGTATCTGAACCATATAGTACCGCACGTGCAGAAACGAACCTGTTGTCATGAACTATATGCAAAAAAATGAAAAAAAAAAAAATTCGAAAAATTGAATTTTGTGACATATTAACAATATTCAAAATAACTCTTAGAGGTAGGATGCTAGTGCAAAATTATATTATTTTTTCTATTTTATCTCCACAGATATATGACCGGATCAATAGAAAAAAACAAATCCAACAATATTTCATTTTAGTCGGGGCTGTTAGGGATATTTTGGGGCAAATCCTTCCAAAGCTACAAAATTTGGCACAGATATAGAACCGAATATTCTCATTCGATTTGCGATGGATGCCAAGACGGGAATTGCTCAGGGCCGGTATATTAGCAAAATCAAAGATGGCCGCCATTCAGATTTGAGCTATACCTTACTAAGGATACCCAAAGGGCTGTGACAACGTGATATATCGCTATGTGTTATAGTTTTGGCCAATTTAGCTACTTCTGGTGTTATTTTCTTTAAGTAAGTGGATTTGTTTACAATAATTGGACAAAAAAGACAATTTTGCAGAAAAAAATGCTGAAAATAATTAGGTTTCATACCAGACCAGATGTGGATGGGGGTGAGGTGTCACCCGGAATGGGCATTTAAACCACTTATTTTCACATAGCTGGACTACTCAGGGGCCAAAATCAACCTGTTGATCAGGTAACTGCCGCTGCTTTACTGAAATATGCCAAAAATGTACATGAACTATGTGCGATTTTGGTCCGGATTTGAGAAATCGAGCGTGTTACAAACTTTTGAGTAGTCAAATTTTGAGCTATAGCAATATATTTAATATCAATACAAAGCTACTGACACACGCGTTTACATGGATGTCCCATATTGTGTATTAGATCATTGACGTTGGTATTTCAAACCTAATTTTACCTATTTTTCATACTCTTTTTCTGTAAAGAGTCAAAATATTTTCTCTCAGCTGATTTGTGTATGGTATAAATGTTTATTTTTAATGTTCTAGAACTATTGTTAACTTAAAATAAACAAATTTGAAATGAAAATAATGAGTTATGTGAAGAAAAAAAATGTATTACATCCTTTTTTGGTTAGACGTAAAAATTGGCGCACTTTTCTTCAGTCTCGGGAAAATTGACCATATGTCACATTTGTTCCCAATGAGTAGGCACATTTTGGGCTTTATCAATATATTTGATATCAATGGAAAGCTACTTTCACATGGATGTAATATATTTTGTGTACGATAATTGTCAAATGTACAAGAGAGCTTTATGTTGGTATTAATTTCATCTATTTTTCATACTTTTTCAGTAAATGGTCGAAATATTTTTCTCTCAGCTGTTTTTGTATGTAATAAATGTTTAGTTTTGATTCAAACATGTACTATAACTATTGTTGGCTCAAAATAACCCATCTGGAATAAAAAATAATGAGCTATTTCTACATATTACACACGTTTTTGAATGGACTTAAAATTTGCACACTTTTCTGCCGGCTTGGGAAAATTGACTGTGCTTCACATTTTTGCCCAATGAATACCTAAATTAAAAATGTATCAACATTTTTTATTTCAGTTGAAAGTCACCATCAAGGGCTTTAACGTGGATATATAATATTTTATTTCTGTTAAATATGAAATGTGTAATAAAGCGCTAAGTTTGTATTTTATCCCTCCATTCACAGCCACTTGAAAAAGTATCTAAACCACTACAAAAGGGATCTTAACCACTAAAGAAGTGATCACAGCCGCTTTGATAGTTATCTTAGCCACTAAAAAGGTGATCTTGGTCACTAACAAAATGGTGAAAAAGTTATCTAAGCCAATACAAAATGATCGTGATCACCGAAGAAGTGATCACAGCGACTTTAAAACATATCTAAACCACTACAAAAGTGATCCTAACCACTGAAGAAGTGACCACAGCCACTTTAAAAGTTGTCTGAGCCACTACAAAGATTGGTGTCAGCCACTGAAAAAAATATCTAAGCCACTACAAACTGATTTTGGACACTGAAGGAGTGATCACAGCCACTTGAAATGTTATCGCAGTCGCTACAAAAATGATCTTGGCAACTAACAATCTTATGTTAGCCCATAAAAAGTAATCTCGGTCACTACAAAAGTGATCTTAGCCACTAAAGAAGCCATCATAGCAACTTTAACCCTTTCAGCTCCAACCATTATGACATGTGCCGTACTAGACCAACAAAGGGCTGCCTAGTTACCAATGTTCTATTTAGTTTATGACGTCACAATTTACTGTGCGTCCAGGAACCCCTGTGGGAAACTATGGGAAGGTAATGTTTGTGAATTGTGTCTGAATTGTGACGTTTCCGGCTATAGTTATTACGGGGATAGCTGTTTGTTAAAGGGTTTGTTAAAGGTATGACGGGTATACCCGTCATAATAGTCTATAGGTTGCACAAATCCATGACGGGTGCACCCGTCATGATAGACCTGAAAGGGTTAAAAGTCATCTCAGCGACCACGAACTTGACCACACAAAAATAATCTGAAGAATCCACTAAAGAAGTGACCAGAGCAGCTTTGTAGTGGCTGATATAACTTTTAAAGTGGTTGTGATCGCTTCTTCACTGCACAAAATCACTTTTGCAATAATCAACAACATTCCCCGTATTTCAAAAGTGAGACCATTTGACATGCAACACAATTCTAAGAATAAACCGGAATGAAGTTAACATGCTTAATAGGTTTATAAAAGGGTGTCATAATTAACAAATGTACTACACGTCGAAATGGCATAACTCTTGAACTATACAATAGTTTCAGGATATATGGCAAATGACTTTCTTGAAAATCGCTTGGGAATTGACAGAGTATTCAACGAAAAGCTAACTTTCATTTTGGACCATCCTCCACAGTTGTACAGACTGTATTTTAGGCTCATCTGGCTCACATCATGTAGTGGTCGCATCAAGAGCCTACACATCTAGGCTACATTTTAGAGAATGGTGGTCTTGGAATTATTATAGGAATCAAATTTGGATATTGACCATTTTAAGCCATATATATTAGCCAATATATATTGCCAACAGGGATCTCTAATTATATTGCCATGCTGATATAAGCAATGTATATGTCCAAAAATTATTGAAATATTGCAGTTATTTGACATATTGTGGACGGATCATTCAAGATTTGAGAAAGAAAATAAAATCCCCAGCGCCCAGAGCAAAAACTAAACGATTACAACGTTCACTGATCCCACACGGCCTGGTTCACTGGCAATGACTGAATGACATAAACTATTTATTTTTAAACTATTTTTATTGCAAACACGCTATCTGTATAATTTCTCACATATTTAAAAAAAATTAGTGCTAAATATTTTTACTTCTTCATGCACGTTGTAATATAATCAAACTTTTAGTTGCCAATAAATGCTATTATTATGTTTGGCACATATGCTATAAATAACATTTAATGTGATATTTCGGGGATGAATCTGCTGAAACGTTTGTTACTAGGGTATAGAACTCAAATTTAGACAATAATGTGTGGAAAATTGCAATAAATTAGGATGATCGCGTGGTTCCAGTGACAAGTACTTCCGTATCGTATCATTCCTAATTTCAGGTATTAACTTTATTGACGTCAAAGTACGAAATCAATAATGTTCAATAATCAATTAAACTATTTATCACTGATACTGTTTATTTATTACTGGCGGGCCTGTGATCATATAATTGTTGTTCTTGTGTGGAAATGATTGAAAAACGTGCAGTTATTTGACATAGTATGAACAGATCATGATAATTAGGCGTTGTGCCAATGAATCACATATAAATGTGACATTTTGGGGAGAAATCAATCAAAACTTATGGAAAACATACGGATCATAAATGATGCTTCTCAGTAGCGATTTTTCTTTCGTGTAATTTGGGATTTTTTATTATTATATTGCTTTATTCTTATAATTCTGATATCTAGTGGCGGCCATTCTGGCTTTAGCCCCTACGGTGGCGCAAGGCGATGTCTTTCTTGGCATCCACCCAAAATCGATCAAGTAGGGTTCTGTCGACACATTTGGTGGCTTTGGAACAATTTGCCCCGAACAGTCCATTTATTTCCCTAACAGCCCTGATTATTTACATGGCCAAACATTATAATAGAATGAGAATGACGCGAAAATCATATTTTAGCGAATATTTTCTCTAAAAATAGGGTAGGTGTACAAAAGTGTCAAATTCTTATCCCGCCTCCATTTCTGGCCATGTCATCAACCAGATTCTGCATCTAGAGACCCCTGGAAACAATTCTAGACATGTGGAAAAATATTGTACCGCCGGTTTAGGCCACTCTTTAAATATGGCTCTTTTTTATGCCTGCTGCTGTACTATTAGTCTTAGACTGTCCTGGGGGGGGGGGGGGGGGGGATTGACATGAAGTGAGTGGCAAATGAGAAACAAACATTGTTATTAATGAAACAGTCCCCAATTATAAGTATTTTTCGCTCGTTACATGGGAATTGCATTACCAATTCCGGTTTTAGAAACAAGAAAAATGTCACACTGAACTGACAAAGCAAATGTCCAGTTAAAAATCAATTGAATTTTGGTGACCTCTTTTTTTTATAAAAATAAATATTCTTTGGTCATTTTATGTGGAATTGTGGTCGCAAATAAACAAAAAATACCAACAGACTATGGATTACGATAAGGCCAAGGGTAAAGGATAATTATTTTGATGTCATAATGCTAACATCTTAAACTTCTGAAAGGGTATTTAAAAAAGTTAATTTACACTGAAAATATCGACCTTTGTATTGGTTTTGTATTGGTAAAGGACTATGCCGCCTGTAAAAAAGTTCCTGTTTAAACCAATACAAAGGTCGATATTTGCAGTTTGAATTAACTTAGCAATGTACATCAGGTGATGCGTGACCATCAGATGACCTTACAACTTTAACTCGGACGAACGAACGAGCGAACGAGCAAACGAACGAGCGAACGAACGAACGAACGATTAAGTCAATGAGGAGTGAGTGAAAGAGTGAAAGAGTGTGAGTGAGTGAGTGAGTGAGTGAGTGAGTGAGTGAGTGAGTGAGTGAGTGAGTGAGTGAGTGAGTGAGTGAGTGAGTGAGTGAGTGAGTGAGTGAGTG
The DNA here is from genome assembly GCA_964017125.1 of Flabesymbios commensalis. Lineage (NCBI taxonomy): Eukaryota > Metazoa > Annelida > Polychaeta > Terebellida > Flabelligeridae > Flabesymbios > Flabesymbios commensalis. The sequence goes on along the minus strand of OZ024906.1, from coordinate 1,835,484 downwards.
AGTGAGTGAGTGAGTGAGTGAGTGAGTGAGTGAGTGAGTGAGTGAGTGAGTGAGTGAGTGAGTGAGTGATTGCGTGAGTGAGTGAGTGATTGCGTGAGTGAGTGAGTGAGTGAGTGAGTGAGTGAGTGAGTGAGTGAGTGAGTGAGTGAGTGAGTGAGTGAGTGAGTGAGTGAGTGAGTGAGTGAGTGAGTGAGTGAGTGAGTGAGTGAGTGAGTGAGTGAGTGAGTGAGTGAGTGAGTGAGTGAGTGAGTGAGTGAGTGAGTGAGTGAGTGAGTGAGTGAGTGAGTGAGTGAGTGAGTGAGTGAGTGAGTGAGTGAGTGAGTGAGTGAGTGAGTCAGTAAGTGAATAAATAAATGCATGATTAAGTGAACGTTACTAACGTAAACTGTAGTTAGGCTGTGTATTATTTGAAATGAACATATTATGTAAAAAATAGAAAACTAAATAGCATTAATAAAAATACCATCATTTTGTTGTTTGTATATATTATCTCGAAATTGTAACCCTTTCAGTGCGGGGACCGACTTTATTCGATCCCCGTACTGAAAGTGTAAAATATTTATAATGGCCGGGGACCCACAACACAGGTATTCAATATAGCGGACAGAGCTATAGCTAAGACATTTGTGATGATTTCAAATTGATAAAAATGCTTTAGTATCCATGGTTTATATAACAATACGTCAGCCTTGTAAAGGGGTTCACTAAGCAGAAGACTTAGTGAAATCACAGAATTAGTTTGCATGGCCTTTCGCTTAGAGCACAGTCATACAGAGGATTCGTTCTTCATCAATACTGCTCTAAAAAGCCAAAAGGCAGTATCTGCTTACTTGTAGAGTGAGCAGATATTGCATTTTGCCTTTTGCACGGCAGAATACATGATACTCTGCCACACAATGCGTGCTTTAACACCAAAAACTGTCGAGATTAATTCTATTATACTCAGCGAGAAATGAAATGAATCGGGCTTTAGGCCACCTTTGTGCACATATAGGCTAAACTGGGCCAGGAGAACCTCCTGAGGATGGTGAGATGATTGAGATGACACTGTCCTCCAGACACAGGATTCAAAATTCGAGCACTGGCGGTCTGAGGTCGAGCACGCTACCTCTCGGACACGGAGGCTCCCCACAATACTGACTTTCACGCGTGGATGAGGAAGAAACATTTTTTGTTTCTTTCAAACCGCCGTGATCGGGAACCGAACCTTGAACCCTGGCGTGAAAGGCTAGCCACTACCCTAGGGCCCCCGCCCTACTCAGCGAGAACTTGGTGTGAAGTCAGTGACCCCAAATGAAGTCAGATCTGATGATTATTTTGCACCTCTGTGTTTCAGCTATATATAACAAAAATGCATTACCTGTTTACTTTTCCACTTACCACAGCAACATTGATCAGTTTACTCTACACAAACGCCTACTCCGTCATTTGGTTGCAAAGCAATGTGAATAAATGACACTTGAGGATATAGTTGGGCCTGTCATTTGGGTCCGAAGGAAACCCAGTTTAAGACAAAACCTTTGTATAACATGTGTACGGAATACGGCGTTATTTCATCGGTGTCGGCTCGATCACTGAAATTAAGCAACGCCAGACGCGGTTCATAATTGGATGGGTGACCGTCTGGTTCTACCAGGTGCTGCATACACCAGGACATGCGTGCAGCGAAGTCGTGTCGTGGGGCTCAGAGAACCACGTAAATCAGATGGCTCGTCTGACTGAACTAGAGATGGACGTAAAAAACCTTAATGGACGTAGGCGCATTTTACATCCGGCGAGACCCCAGAAAATCCACAATGTGGCGCGATAGCACCCGTGGCGCGACAACACGATAATGCGTACTGCCACGTAACATACAGATACAGACAGATTTGTATACCGCCGGCCAAACATCGAAGACGCTGCTCCAGCACTGTACAAATGTTATACAAATGTTTTGTGTTTGCTGGGAAGTGTCTAAATGACACTTGAGAATATAGTTGGGCCTTTATTTTTTATTAAAATACACCGTTGACGTCAGTCTATTGTTAAAACAGTAGATTCGGTTCTACGAATCTACTGTTATTTCCCATACTGGCCCGGGCGGGCACAGTGATTATTATGCAGGGTTTACCATGACACTACATGCCTAATGTTTCTTGGTTAGCCACAATGACTATTTCATCTATTAATTCTTGAAACACATGAACCAATTTCGTGTATTTTAAGTCGAAGAAAGAACTCTATTACGATAGATTCATAGATCTGAATATACTCGGCGCTGCGCGCCTCGTACATTCAGATCTATGAATCTATCGAATTTCGTTCTTACTCCTTGACTTAGCCTTCTTTCCTACAGCAAGTGTTGACTTCGCGAGGCCGACGTCAACAAGCCGTGCTGTAGGGAAGATGGTTTCAGCCTATTTCTGTTTGATCTAATGTGAGAGACGTCAACAAGCCTAGCTGTAGGGAAGATGGTTTTAGCCTATATCTGATAGATCTAATGTGAGAGACGTCAACAAGCCTTGCTGTAGGGAAGATGGTTTTAGCCTATATCTGTTTGATCTAATGTGAGAGACGTCAACAAGCCTTGCTGTAGGGAAGATGGTTTTAGCCTATGTCTGTTTGATCTAATGTGAGAGACGTCACCAAGCCTTGCTGTAGGGAAGATGGTTTAGCCTATATCTGTTTGGTCTAATGTGAGAGACGTCAACAAGCCTTGCTGTAGGGAAGATGGTTTCAGCCTATATCTGTTTGATCTAATGTGAGAGATGTCAACAAGCCTTGCTGTAGGGAAGATGGTTTTAGCCTAAATCGGTTTGATCTAATGTGAGAGACGTCAACAAGCCTTGCTGTAGGGAAGATGGTTTCAGCCTATATCTGTTTAATCTAATGTGAGAGACGGGTGAATCAAACTTAGCTCTCTCAGGAAACACGAGGACTTGACCCAATGTTGTTTCAATATTGGTCCAGGACCTTTGGTGGGGGGAGGGGCAATATTGAAACAGCATTGGGTCAAATCCTCGTGTTTGCTGGGCTCCACACAGGTGTCTGTCTACACCCACCCCTCCCCTCTATAATATTTTCGCCAGCCGATCAGGGTACTTTTAGCAAGACAGCCGGCCAATCACAAGCTTACTACAATACTTGAAATTGAGAGTGGGTGACATATGACGTCACCCATCTGTTTATTTTAACATGCGAAGTAGCAGTGTCTACGGCGGGCAGTGTAGCTCGGACTATGCCCTACTCTTATTTTGAATGACTTCAAGGGTTCTCTATAGCGCACAGTACTATAGGCAGCATTGTACACTCCGGGCCTTTGAACAGTTTGGAGTACTGTATATGCACAACCGCGATGACAAATATCCGGCCCGACCGGGATTCGAGCCTGATACCTCCAGGTTACAAGCCCCATTCAATGCGAATGAGCCATCGAACCCAGCAAACACGACATGCAATGTTGGCCCACCGTCTACGACGTTGGCCCAACATTGCTCAAACATTGGGTAGATGTGTCGTATTTGCTGGGTCGGAGCCGGCTGATCCAGAAGGCTTGAATGTTTGGGCCAACATCTGCAACGCTGGCCCACCATTAAACCAGCGAAAAAAATCCAACCATTGTGTGAATGTTTCGTGTTTGCTTGGATGTAGATAGTCATTGGTTATGTTGAGTCTATAGACTATTTTTGTGGACATGTAGGCTAAACTGGACCATGAGAGGCTCCTGAGGTGGTGAGATGAATCAGGTGACATTAAGACATCGATACAACGCTGTATCAATGCTGGGCCAGCGTCGTACACGGTGGGCTGACATTGATCCAGGATTCCATCAATGTTTGCTGTTCAAAGCCATAAGGCCGTAACTGCGCATTTACTGTTCAAAGGCATAAAGCCGTAATTGCGCACTTAATGCTCAAAGCCATAATGCCGTAACAACGCACTTAATGCTCAAAGCCATAAGGCCGTAACTGCGCACTTAATGTTCAAAGCCATAAGGCCGTAACTGTGCAATTAATGCTCAAAGCAATAATGCCGTAACAACGCACTTAATGCTCAAAGCCATAAGGCTGTAACTGCGCACTTAATGTTCAAAGCCATAAGGCCGTAACTGTGCAATTAATGCTCAAAGCACTAATGCCGTAACAACGCACTTAATGCTCAAAGCCATAAGGCTGTAACTGCGCACTTAATGCTCAAAGCCATAAAGCCGTAACTGCGCACTTAATGCTCAAAACCATAAAGCCGTAACTGCGCACTGAATGCTCAAAGCCATAAGGCCGTAACTGCGCTGTTACTGCTCAAAGCCATAAGGCCGTAACTGCGCTGTTATCGCTCAAAGCCATAAAGCCGTATTTGCGTTGTTACCGCTCAAAGCCATAAGGCCGTAACTGTGCAGTTACTGCTCAAAGTCATAAAGCCGTAACTGCGCTGTTACCGCTCAAAGCCATAAGGCCGTAACTGTGCTGTTACTGCTCAAAGCCATAAGACTTTTATTTTGAACATCAGTATTGGTCATAAGCTGAATAAACAACACAATAACACAACACAATGCAAATAGCACAATAACATACCCTGCCTGATACTTGATATCAGTCATGATTATGACGTGTAGGGGGGGGGGGGGGGGTGATGGCTGTGAGTATAATGCCATGCAATGCGCCCATTTACATGTTAGATTTCACTTACTGATACTTATTATATATAAATAGCATGCGTTGGCCAAACTCGGATTACCGTTTGCATCCTGATTTTTTTTAAATTTACCTCTTTTGTTACTCAATCGTGACTTCTGCTACCGCAATTTCCAACTTAAAATAATGAAAATATGGTAATTTACGAAAAATAGGCCGAAATTGAATGACATGATTTAATTAGCTGAACATCTATCACTAACAATTGTATTTTTTTATGAAAAGATTTTAGTTGCCACTTTATAAGGTGGCAGATACACCCTTTCATATCCAAGGGGACGATATATATACAGAAGAGTGAAAAGAATAACATTATCGGTATGTTCCTGGCAATTCGATTTTTTATTGATTTTTAACTGCATTCTAACTGCATTCTAAGCAGTCAAAATATGTGGTGTTTTATATCTCTGGTTGTTGGTACTGCAAACTTACCTTTTACACCGTCATCACGACAACGTCGCTTTTATCTTTATCTCTGGTTGTTGGTGCTGCAAACATACCTTTTACATCGTCATCATGACAACGTCGCTTTTATCTTTATCTCTGGTTGTTGGTGCTGCAAACATACCTTTTACACCGTCATCACGACAACGTCGCTTATATCATTTATCTCTGGTTGTTGGTGCTGCAAACATACCTTTTACATCGTCATCATGACAACGCCGCTTTTATCATTTATCTCTGGTTGTTGGTGCTGCAAACATACCTTTTACACCGTCATCACGACAACGTCGCTTTTATCTTTATCTCTGGTTGTTGGTGCTGCAAACTTACCTTTTACACCGTCATCATGACAACGCGGCTTTTATCATTTATCTCTGGTTGTTGAAAGAGCTAGCTAAGACATTTATGATGATTTCAATTTGATAAAACCCTTTGGTCTCCATGGTTTATACAAAATATTTCAGCATTGCAAGGGTTAACGCCTCGCCCAGTCTAGCCGAATCCGGTCCGCCGCCTATGACGCTAGCCTAACACTGAACCGGCATCGACCAAACACCGCAAATGGTTAAAATTGATTGAAAATAACTGCATAAATCTTTATTGATCAATTGATAAATAAATTGATGCTGCTGTAGTCCGTAAATACTCTGTCTTTGTAATAAACGTCAATATTATACATAAGTGTAAATCTACTTGCCAGACGGGTGAACCCGAAATGTTCTTTACAGCAATTTTTTGATTGGAAATATCATATATAATGTCCGACAACCTTGTTATTATAACGTAAAGGTAAAGGTGCAGGTTTATAGTCTGATATTAAGTCTGAAGACCTATCATCCTACTATACATTTTAAACCCTAGTCACTGGACCTGTTCATTCGTGTGCCATTTCAACGGAGAGCATTATTGATAATGCCAGATGGTTGATCTTTTTTTACTTTGCACAACTAACATAATTTATGAGGTAATTCAATAATTAGCTTATATCTCAATTTCCCATGGAAATAATTATATAATAAAGATTTTAAAACTATATTTGGGGTCTCAAAAAAAAGTCCGAAAAAGACTGAAAGATATCTTGTTAATAACCTGATACACAAATCAAAAATGTCCGTAAAGGACCATTTTTATTGATAAAATCTATCAAATATGCGGAAAGCACATGATGATTTTTTTTTTTTTTTAGTTCTCTCATCAAAGTAAGAATTATAATATTTCTAGAATAACCTATCTCAGGAAAATGTTTTTTCCTTTAATTTTTTTCTACATTGTCGCAAAATGCAATGTGGCTGTCATTTGTGCAAGGTCAAACAATAAATTGCTATCATTTTGAACAGATTCACGATTCGGGTATCTACCATATGGTTGTCAGTTATATCCGACATAGTGACGTGGCTAGAAAGTACTGTAAACATTTCGTTTTGGGTAAAATCCAAGATGGCCGCCATCTGTGTTAGGTCAAGCAGGTATGCCTGTTATGACTCACTGAATGAATGATTGAATATTGTTTTAAGTCGCTTTCTGCGAAATCAGGATTTTGTGGACCATAGAGATTTTCCTGCGCGATCATGGCAATTTGGCGACAAAAAGAAGCCCGAAGTCGAGACTATGCCCTACTCTTATCGAATGACTTCAAGGGTTCTTGCCTTTATAGTAAACAGAACCATGGGCAGCAATGTACAAAGGCCTGGAGTGTGTATTAATGCACACTCCAGGCCTTTGAATGTCTGCCTTAGTGGAGTGTCCATTAGGATGTTGCACTGTGGGTAAAATCCAAGATGGCCGCCATTTGTGCAATGTAAAGAAATGATAGATTTCATTCTCGACAGAATAGAGGCAGATTCATGATTTTTGTGTCTACCTTAGGCTTCTCATATACGCCCCAAAAAATATTAGACATTCAGCTCAAATGAGCCATCGGGGCCGGTGTGCTTGGGGGACACGAAACTCTCTGCTTAAATTACATTGACATCAATCGGTATGCGGTTGTCTCGCTATAGTGACTCAACCAAGCACTGTGTAAAATGGAGGAAATAGATATTTATTGTCAGATTTTTTCGTTGCTGATATTTTAGTGAAATATGAACATATCTACTAATGCCTGAGTGTCAGCTCAGACATGTAAGTGATCGTCAGCGAAATGCATCCTGCCTCTCATGCTGTCGTACTGTCGCAAGGCACATTATTTTCACAAATAGAATCAATTGATTGCTGTGTTCAGCAAAGATGTTTAATTAAATAGATTTAGTCAGGTGATTACTCGGTACTCTACGACATCAGATGGGGCACCCAGCAAACAAGATATACTGACCCGATGTTGGTATAATGTAGGCCCACCGTTTTCGACGCAGGCCCAGCACATTGGCTCAATGAATCATGTTAGTATGTTTCTTTGGTGTTAATTACATGCCCATGCAGAATAAAGGAGCCGCTACAAATATAATCAACGGATCAGAGTAACTTCTGACACGGAACTTTGCAAATAAATTACCAACTGGTCTGATGTAGCACGAAAGCGTATTAACATGATTAAAGACTAACGTGATTAAAGATTAACTTGATTGAGCACTAACATGAATATTATATGACAGATAAACCTGTTTACATCTCATTTAAATTATGTATTGACGTGTGGATTTACGTAGTGGTGTTTATTATTTTCAAATAAACCGAGAGTCTAAAAGTTTTTTTTTGAATTTGAAATCACTATAAATGTCTTAGTTACCACTTTTTGATTCATTTGAAAAAAAAAACCATATCATGGGTCTGCGGCCATTATAAACATTTAATTCTATCAGCGCAGACACCGTCTTTAGACATCAGAATCAGCATCTGACGTCTACTCTACAGACGTCAGATTCTGACGTCTAAAGATGATGCCCGCACTGAAAGTATTAACCCTTTAAGTCCTCACGATGCAATAAACCATCATTTTACATCCCTGAAAACAGACCTAATTTTCCTACAACCAGGGGTTTTTGAATTAAAATCTCCATGAAACTGGTTTACCAATACATGGCAATTTTCTTAAATTTTTAAACCACATCAAATCATCTTCATCATGTTCATCCACTACAAGTCGAGAATTGCGACAGCAATTCGCGGCTTGTAGTGGATGAAGATGACAATGATAAATTCAAACTTGAAAGGGTTAAAGCATGAATTTACCATTTGACAATTGTTAATCACACCATTCACTGATCTCCACCATATAAAAACAGCTTTTTCTTTTCTGTTCAGCTCTGATGCCGTTAAGTGGCGTTACGATCTGTCCTTTGTCCGTCAATTAGATTCTTGTGAAAACAGATTGTGTTTCCACACATGTCCTCACCAGTACCCACAAACTTTTTCCCCTCCCCACAAATCGTTCGAGTCCGATTTTGACGCAGCGGACAGGGGGGGGGGGGAGATTTTGAATGGATTTTGCGAAATTTTAGCCCTTTCAATGCCAATCACGATTTTGTTTCTTTTTCCTCAAGACGAAATCTAAGAATAAAACATAAAACTATGAGGGTGCGAGTACGGACAATAGAAAGAAGGACAGGTCTGAAAGCAAAAAAAAAGAAGAATATTCTTTTAACTGATATCAGTGTGTGTCCGCTCACACACCTAGGAATGGTACACTTCATATTGCCGCTATGACTCAGTGTGTGTCCCCTATGACTCAGTGTGTGTCCTTTATGACTCAGTGTGTGTCCGCTATGACTCAGTGTGTGTCCGCTATGACTCAGTGTGTGTCCGCTATGACTCAGTGTGTGTCCTCTATGACTCAGTGTGTGTCCGCTATGACTCAGTGTGTGTCCTTTATGACTCAGTGTGTGTCCGCTATGACTCAGTGTGTGTCCGCTATGACTCAGTGTGTGTCTGTTATGACTCAGTATGTGTCCGCAATGACTCAGTATGTCACCACTATGACTCAGTGTGTGTCTGCTATGACTCAGTATGTCACCGCTATGACTCAGTGTGTGTCCTCTATGAGGGATGGTACACTGTATACTGCCGCTATGACTCAGTGTGTGTCCGCTATGACTCAGTGTGTGTCCGCTATGACTCAGTATGTGTCCGCGATGACTCAGTGTGTGTCTGCTATGACTCAGTATGTCACCGCTTTGACTCAGTGTGTGTCCGTTATGAGGGATGGTACACTGTATACTGCTGCTATGACTCAGTGTGTGTCCGCTATGACTCAGTATGTCACCGATATGACTCAGTGTGTGTCCGTTATGAGGGATGGTACACTGTATACTGCTGCTATGACTCAGTGTGTATCCGCTATGACTCAGTATGTCACCGATATGACTCAGTGTGTGTCTGCTATGACTCAGTATGTCACCGCTATGACTCAGTGTGTGTCCGCTATGAGGGATGGTACACTGTATACTGCCGCTATGACTCAGTGTGTGTCCGCTCACACACCTAGGGATGGTACACTTCATATTGCCGCTATGATTCAGTGTGTGTCCGCTATGACTCAGTGTGTGTCCTTTATGACTCAGTGTGTGTCCGCTATGACTCAGTATGTGTCCTCTATGACTCAGTGTGTGTCCACTATGACTCAGTATGTGTCCGCGATGACTCAGTATGTGTCCGCGATGACTCAGTGTGTGTCTGCTATGACTCAGTGTGTGTCCGCTCACACACTGAGTCATAGCGGCTGGTACTCTGCATATTCCACACTCTTCTCGCCTCCCCTTTGTGGTCACTGTGAATGCATGAGTAACAAAAAATATTTTAAACCCAGGGAACGCTGTCAATGGCTGGATCATCCCTATATCAGAATGTGTATTGCATTTTGACCATTGCATTTTGACCATTGCATTTTGACCACAAACAAATGCCAAGAGTTTTAAGCATCCACAAAACTTGGACTTCATGACATCTTTACATAAAAAGCTATTACACCATAGTGTGTTTTGTGTAACTTTGTGAAAAGGTGGGAAAGGTGTCCGATTAGAAAAATAAAAAAAATGGGTGTCAATGTTCTCAGCTGGTAGGTGATATATATGGAGGCTTGGCACTATAAATTTACTAGGGTAGTGCCTCAAATTGCAGGCTGGTGACGTCAATATCACTGACCCCGTAGGTGGAGGTGATGAATAGTATATCACCAGTTTTGTATTTCCTTCGCTTTATTTTCAGGCAATTCTGCTAACCATGGACACCACAGTTTCCTACATAACTTCCCTGATGGACCAGACAAATCAGGATGAAGACATCAACACCAGTGACACCAGTAATACCACCCTGTCTGAGTACAGTAATGTCACCCAGGCCGTGGGAGGAGGTGATGGAGGTGCTGGAGGTGGAGGGCTTACAGACTACCACCGCTACCTGCTGAACCAGAGTGAAAACCTGATGACCTACATGAGTCCTGTTCTCATCGTGGTCGGCACGCTAGGTAACGTCACGTCCATCATCATCCTGTGCAGCGCCAGGTTTAAGAAAGCTCCCTCTAGTATGATGATGATCATATTGGCTCTAGTGGATACAGGTAAATATATAGAGTAGTAGTATGTATGACACTTCGCCTACACATTAACATACTCTGCCCCCAACCCCTCCTCAGTGCCAGGTTTAAGAGAGCTGCGTCAAGTATGATGATGTGGTGGATACAGATAAAAATAGCAGATTGCTTTGTCACATAAAGCTAAAAATTGCGTTAGCAATTCCAGATTTAAATGAATAAAAAAGAGAAAAACGTTGGCAGTACAAAAATTAATTCGCTGGTGGAAGATTGTCCAAAGCAAAACCTACTTTTTTGCCAATTATTCAATGAATTCTGCAATAATTTGCATATTTAAGATGGCCGTCGCCAGTACGTTGCAATTTATCAGATCTCACTTACAAGTCATTAATAATCTCTTGAATAATAGCTCTATACCTAGGTTTTTTGGCATGGCGAATTCATTGATGCTATTAGTTTTGTGCTTCAAGGTGAAGGTCATGCACTGGGTCAAGGCCATTAGACATTTCAAGCCTGCTGAAGTAAGCCCCTACTAATTGTGCAGTTTAAAACTTATCTACACTATCCTCGTACATAAAGTGTCACCCCTGACCTATGCACCCCTACACCACGATTAATTGGGTGGTGTTTTTTGCTGAGCTTAAGACGACAGGCACTCTGGGAGTAGCCTCTCACCATGTCGTCCCCTTGGATATGAAAGGGTGTATCTGCCACCTTGTAAAGTGGCAGATACATCCTTTCATACCCAAGGGGACGATGTGTCCTCCAAACCCTCCCACGCCCATCGTTGTAAGACAGATTGAATCTGCTTTCATCTGAGAAGACAAGCATCGCCGGCCACTGGTCATCTAGGGATGAGACTTTATGAGTGATGGTAGTGTACTGAGAATTTCCATACTTGGTGTATCATTTATAAACTAGCACTGCCATGAATAGTAAATGATGGATGCTTAAGCTATAAGGGATTTAACGGCAATACCTAATATTGTATTTCTGTTAAATATGAATGTACACCAAAGCGCTTAGTGTGTATTTTATCCCTCCAGTTTTTTAGTGAATACCAGCAGGATTTCTCGCTTATGCTAACTTTATATAGTATAAATGTTTGTTATTACATTCGGTGAAGCCATTTTTCAAAAGTGATATTGACAACTGAAGGAGTTATCACAACCATATTGAAAGTCATCTCAGCAACTACAAAAATGATCCAGACCACGGAAGAAGTGATTACAACTACTTTAAAAGTTATCTTAGCCACTACAAAAGTGATCTTGACTACTGAAGAAGTGATCATAGCACCTTTAAAGGTTATCTCAACCAATACAAAGGTTATCTTGGTCACTAACCAACAGGTGTCAGCCACTGAGAAAATGATCTAAGCCACTACAAAGTGACCTTGGCCACTGAAGAAGTGATCACAGTCACTTTTAAAGTTATCTCAGCCGCTACAAAAATCATCTTGGCCACTAACAATCCTATGTCAGCCCCTAGAAAAGTGATATCGGTCACTACAAAAGTGATCTTGACCACTAAAAAAGCTATCACAGCCACTTTAATAATCATCTCAACCAACACAAAGTTGATCTTGGCTACAAATAAACTGATCTTGTCCACTGATCACCGCCACTTTAAAAGTTATCTCAGCCGTTACTGAAGGGATCTTGGCCACTAACAATCTTATGTCAGCCCCTAAAAAACTGATCTCGGTGACAACAAAAGTGATCTTGACCACTAAAGAAGCCATCACAGCCACTTAAAAAATAATCTCAGCCACCACAAAGATGATTTTGACCAAAAACAAACTGATATTGTCCACTGAAGAAGTTATCACAGCAATTTTGTAGTGGCTGAGATAACTTTTGAAGTGTCTGTAATCAATTCTGCAGTGGTCAAGATCACTTTCATAGAGGCTTAGAATTTTTTTAAAGTGGCTGTGCTCACTTTTTCAGTGACCAAGATAACTTTGTAATGGCTTCAATAAATTTTTTCAGTGTCTGACACCAGTTTGTTAGTGGCCCAGATCACCTTTGTAATAGATGAGATAACCTTTCAAGTGGCTGTGATCATTTCATTAGTGGCCATGATCACTTCTCTAGAGGCTGAGATAACTTTTAAAGTGACATTGAGCACTTCTGTGGTGGCAAAGATCACTTTTGTAGTGGCTGAGATAACGTTTAAAGTGGCTTTGATCACTTCTTTAGTGGTTAAGATCCCTTTGTTGTGGCTTAGATAACTTTTTCAGTGGCTGACACCAGTTTTTTTTATTTGCTAAGATCACCTTTGTAGAGATAATTTTTAAAGTTGCTGTGATTACTTTTTCAGAGGGCAACATCACTTTTGTAGTGGCTTAATAATATTCAAAGTGGCTGTAATCACTTCCAGGCCGTCAAGTGAGGACAGGTCCCAAAAAAATTGGAAAATAGGATATGGGCCTTTGAAAAAATAGGTATAAAATAGGACAAAATAGCTGAATAATAGGATTTAATTAGGAGTTCACTGCTCTAATGATGCTCTTGCAACACCCCTCACAGCCATCCCGCTCACCCACTTTAGTTGAAAAACATTGCAGTGACTGGTGAATAAGTTTGGTTCATATTGAAGACAGCTGCCTATATTAAATGTAACAAGACTACATAAATCCAGACGCTCCCTATTGAAGCGATTTTGTGTAGTGTTATTAAAGTAGTCCTAGGCTGTGCCAAAAAATTAAGATGAAACCAATTACATGTAGGTCTATGAGGCTAAGTCTAAGATAGACGAGTAAACAACGGTTCTGGGCGAGCACAGTGAACAACAGGCCGGTCAGCACCAAATCTGAGAGTAAGATAAAGCACTAGACAGTCACTCAGAGATGGCAAACCTCCATCGAAATCTTAATATGAATCTTGATCGTAATCTGAATTTGTCCTTGGCCGGAGACACACCTGTGATGAAAAATTCATGCAAATCTGTGAAATCCGGATTCAATCCCAAAAACTAACCGGCTGTTACTTGGCTTGACACACACCTCAGGTAATGTTTTTTTACTTCTTAAGTAATCTGACGGAAAGTCAGAAAGACAACAAACCAACTCAACCAAAAACACAACCTTCCGGGTGGAAGCAAAATGTTAGTCTAGAATAACTACTATCTGTTTCAGAGTAATGGTCTAGAAAACCATCATGGTTTGTCAGATATTATGCATATTAGTACCTATAATGGCAGAAAGTCAGCCATTTTGAATTCGATCAGGATGTTGTTCATTTTGCTTCATAGTAGTGGTCTGGCTATCTAGCATGATTTACCAGATATATTAGGCATGTTAAAGTAAATAATGGCCGAAAATAGGTCATATTGAGTTTTATAAAGTTGAACTTTTCCAGGGTGCATCCTCCCCTGAAAATTCACATTTTGTTTTATAGTAATGGTTCAGATATCTAGCACGGTCTACTAAATATGAAGCATTTCAAAGTAAACAAATTGCTGATTTTGAACAAGTTAAAATTGTTCAGGATGCATTCTCCCCTGAAACCTCAAACTTTGTTATACAATAATGGTCTAGCCATCTAGCACGGTTTACCAAATATCGGGCATAAGAAACTTCAACTAAATAATGGCAGACAGACAGCCATTTCGAATTTGATCAAGTTGATTTATTTTATGTTGCATCCTCCCCTGAAACCTCACATTTTGTTTCATAGTAATGGTCTAGCTATCTAGCACGCTTTACCCGATATCAGGCCTATTGAGGTAAATAATGGCCGACAACACATGTTGGCCATATTGAATTTGATACAATTCAAAATTTTCAGGGTGCATCTTCTCCTGAAACCTCACATTTTGTTACATAGTAATAGTATAGCCATCTAGCATGGTTTACCAAATAGCAGGCATGTGAAAGTAAATACTGGACGATAGGCGGCCATTTTGATTTGTTTCAGGTTGCATTTTCTCCTGAAACCTCACATTTTTTTTTATAGTAATGGTGTAGCTATCTTGAGCGGTTTTCATGATATTCCGCAAAATATTTTAATCGGATATACCGATGTTATAAATTAGGTCAAGGAACAAAAACCTGAAAAGACACAACTTGGGACCTTAGAGATCATGTATACATTTGAAATAATATTGCAGATCTCGAAACTACTTGGCCGAATACAGTCATATTGCAGTCATATTGCAAATATGACTGTAATCGGACCAGTACTTTTCTAGATCTGCTCTGGAAACGAAGTGTGTGTCAAAACGTCTAAATAGGTCATTGTAGGGGCCTATTGAACAAAAAGTAGGTCATAGCTCATATACCCCAAAAAGCACAACTGGACCCCCTAGAAGTGTTGTGTGTAAAATTTGAAGACAATCGGACAAGTAGATCCTGAATAATGCTCCGGAAACGAAATGTTCATGGATGGCCAGAGGACGTAACATCATTCAATCTCTTCTGTGACATTGCATATTGAATTCAGTTAAAAAATATTTCAACCTGTCCATTATCCACCCGGAAGTCACCCATATACCACAAATTGTTATCCTATGTTATTTTCTCACAAAGTTATAGACAAAAGAGGTACAAAAACGGACGGAGGCCTTTTCCATAGATCACTCCGTTGCACCTTCGGTGACAGCGGGGGGCTAAAAATATTTTCATACAAAGCAGGGGTAGAATTAAACGTTGATGGCATGCCAATCCATGGGACTGGCAAGTCAAGGAAACTGCCATTCTTGAGTAAAAATTGTCATTCCTAGAAATTGCCTTTGTCCTAGGATGGCCTTAAATTTGCCAGTTCATCGGAATAGCTAATGACAAATTTTACCATTCCTGCACCTTTTTTGGCAGTACTGGACTGCAGGAATGACCTTATCTCGATCCCTGGAAAGTTTAAAATTACATATAAAAAAAAGAACAAAATTTAATGAAAAATATGCATAGCTCTTAGACAAATTTGAATTCACGACCAAAAAATGTGTGCGGGGAAATAGATTTACGACCCAAAAAGTGCATGCAGGGAAATTCGGGACCCCAAAAAATTATAACTCAGAAAAATAGGACAAATAGGATGTTTGTCTAAAAAATAGAATTTGCTGAAAAATACGATAAAATAGGATAAATAGGACTACTTGACGGCCTGCACTTCCTCAGTGGTCAAGATCACTTTCGTAGTTGCTGAGATACCTTTTAAAGTGGCTGTAATCACTTCTTCTGTGGTCAAAATCATTTTTAAAGAAATGGCTCGAGAGAATTGAAAAGTAATAACAAACATGTATACCATATAAAGTAAACATGAGCGAGCAGCTGGAAATTATTTAAATGGGAGGTTAAAATACAAACTTAGCGCTTTGTTGTTCATTGCGTATTTAACAGAAATAAAATATTATAAATCCACGTAAAAGACATTGAAAGTGACTTTCAACTGAAATCAAAGATGATGTTACATGTTTTTGATGTGGTCTTCATTACGCAAAAATTTGAGACACGGTCAATTTTCAAGAGCCGGAAGAAATATGCGCAAATTTTAGGTCCAATAAAAAAGTGTGTAATTTGTTCAAATAGCTGATTATTTTTTATTCCACATGGGTTTATTTTAAGTCAACAGTAGTTCTAGAACATGCTTGAATCAAAACTAAACATTGATTATATACATGTATAACTCATGGGTCTGTTATCAGGCAATGTTTAGATGTTGGGCCAACATTGCCCCAACATTGAAACAATGCTGGATCAGCAAGTTTTGTTGACTTGGTTGTAAATGGATATTCATTAGAATGATATGTCACTGTGTGTGTACAACTATATCATTTTTGTTGAACTTAATACATTGATGCTAACTTACTTATATTTGTTATTTTTTAGCAAAATTTTAGATTAACGGTCACCTTATAAAGGTCATTTTTTAATATCAAGCTACTACCTAGAAAGGGCCACCAGGCATTTTTATTATCTAGGAATATGTAGCTAAATAAAAGGTAACCTTATAATTAGTCCCTTTGAATGGTACCGATCATCCCAATTTCAGTGCCTGGCTCACGGACTAAATTGGAGTAAAGCCATAAGAAGAATATTTAATCTACCTTATCGGACTGTTGCATTTGAGAACGCATGTGCTACCAATTGATATGCAGTTGCATATATACACCGACAAGTTTTTAAAATCTATTTTATTGAGTAGTAATGATATTGTAAAAATGTTTAAAAAGCTGTGTTTAAATGGTAGTGGTACTACATTAGCTAATAGCTCGCTCCCGTTGCTCGCCAAAGGCGAGAAGTGGAGCAGGATAATAGTAGAAACTTCAACCACAGAAATTTGGGGGTTGCCATTATTGCACTAATTATTACATATAACCTACTTTCTGAATCATTTGCACATTGTCTTTGTGATATGTTTGTCTGTATTTATGATATGCCTTCTGTACTTCGAGTACGTCAATAAACATAGTAATTATTCACGATTATAGTGATTTTTAATCTGTTTCATTAGCTGATTAAATCAATGCTATTTGGAACAAAATGAATATTTAAACCTCGAAATTTGCAAATGTTTGGTATTAAATTAAAACAAAATTAACACACAACTTCAGGCTGGGGGGGGGGGGGAATTTATTTTTTATTAATGTAGCGTTTTCAGGGTTAATATAAATCATTATCAATCATATCTTCAGGGGACTGAGCTCAGAGGGGCACATATAATATATGGCATTGCGATTATCGCAGTAAAAGATTTGTCGTCAGATAAAGAAGTAAAGAAAATGTCGTAGGGATATATACGCATATACAAGTATGATAATCACCCACTGATGTAGTACTTGAAAATCAAAACTGATCGGTGTGACGATCATTTCTTTATTTATTTTTATTTATTTATTTGCCATCAACACAAATAAAAACAATTACAATTTACATGTCTCACATAATCATAAAAAACAGTAAAAATCGTTCGTTTGGTAAAAATTGATGGCTGGGACTGAGAGTGGTATTCAACTACAGTCCAGGAAAGAGGCATTGAACAAGCCCGTGGTTGGATTTTGACGCTATAGAAATCATACAAGGACAAATATAATAGCAAAATAAAACATACCTTGCGCAGTCCCTGTATGTCTGCTAATTGTCGGGTATATTAGTTTACCGATTTCAGCGCTGAGAAGAGAATATTTAAATACAATAGACCAACTACCGATAATACATGTTCGCCATGTGTTCACTGTTGATTGCTGTACGCTGTTATGCGGGCATGCGCTGTGCAATGTCAAAAATCTCTCAGTATACTCTGACTACAGTCATGGCAAAAATAAATGAACCATGTCGAAATATTTATACAAATTGCTCCGGGTGTATTGCCACAGTAGGCTACTTAGCCACGTGAATTCCAGCGTTACGTAATCACGAATTGAACACATTTTTTGAGATTTCTACTCGCACTGCCTGGAGGCATTAATAAAAAATAACACATCTTGAATTAACCGGTATCATTACCCATAAAGGAGTAGCAACCTCTGAGAAAACCGTTATGTTATCACGTGGAAATGGAAGCGTAGAAATTTGTGAATTTTCAGATTTGAAAAAACAGTTGAAATATCAAAGGAATAAAAAACATTTTTTAGTCTTATATTGAAATTAATCTATTGTAGAATACGAAGAACACTATTTTTACCAAAATTGCTCACTAGCATGTTTCCTATGAACAAATAACATTGTTACGTAATCACATCTCTGCGCGTTACGTAATCAGTATTCGTGTTTAGTTTACTATATAATATTGATATGCTAATAACTCAAAAACTAATTGAGCTCGATTCATTTTGTTTTCTCCATATGATGTAAGAATCTTACAGTAGGCCTATGCATTCTGAATAACGTAGGTTTATATGTTTTTTTAATGCAAATTTTCCAATCTAATATAATTTTGTACAAAATATAATAATTTTAGCAATTTAAAAAATGGACATGTCCAATATGGCCGCCATCGCACTGTAAATATATATATTTTATTTTGATTGGACTCACACATGCTCCGAAACGTTAATAATAATATATAGCTCAATATTTTAGACTTATTTAGTATATTTCAAGCAATTTTAAAAAATTAAAAATTCAAGATGGCTGCTTTGACCTAATTTTCAATCATGAAATCGATTAAAGTGATAAAAAAACAAAGGTCATATCTGACCCCTGCATGTAAACGCATTTTATTACACAGTAATTTAATTTTATATCAAAATTAACACAATCTCTGCTTGATATATTGTGACCTATTTGTCATGTATGTGATTACATAACGGTGATTTTTGTGATTTCGTAATGACCACTACTCTCTCTGATTCGAAACAACTTACGCAAGGTAATATTGATATAACTATATCACAACACTCATATGTTACCTCATGCAGCTTCCTGTGCGTACTATGGCAACACAGAACGAATGATATGGAAAATTACATGATCATTGCATAATGTTTGTCATTTTAGTGATTACGTTACGGTGAATTTTGTGATTACGTAACGGCAATTACACTGTTCGCAAGCGATCTAGTACAAAATAAATGTGATAAAGGTAACCACAACATTCATATTTTAGCTCACTTCAGTGCTTTCACACAATTAAAAGCAACACATAAATAATTACATTCAAAAGTTTAGGGTTTCGTTACGTAATCACACTCGGTCATTAAAATTTTGTTTTACTTCTAGAAAACATCAGTTTGTTTGTTGCGATATTTTGTATAACATAAGTTAAGATCTCTATATGGTAGAATTCAGGCCGATTTAAACATTCACGGCTACGATATTAAACATCTAACATAGTTTTATTGATGAAACAAATTACTGACGTTGAATTAAAATAAGACACATCAGCGCATTCGACTGCAAACAAAAAGGCGCAGTTTTTAAAATCCCATAGATCTGAATGAGGTCATTTTTTTCGTAAATATAATAGACGGTTGATATTTTTTTTATTCCGTACACAAGCTCCAATATAATTACTTGGCAGAGAAAGCATTTCGATGGCGAAATATGAAATTTTATTGTTATGTGTTTGGTATCGTTTTTCATAGAATTCACGGCCATCGATCGTGAACTGGTGACAGATGAAATTTTTGTCCGATTCAATCCTTTGGCTTCTTTTTCAAAGTTATCGTTGCATAAGTAACATGTGTCCATGTTTGGACCATTAAAAAACAAAAATAAATATTAGAAATAAAATAAATAACCTATTTGCTCCTAATCGCTCGGCTGTAATTACAATCTCTTGGTTGTTGCGATGTAGGATAATGTTCTGATCAGTTGCGTTTCATTTTATACCGATTTATAACGATTTATGTGGGCTGTAGATTTTGTACTCAGATTTATATAAATATTTCGACATGGTTCATTTATTTTTGCCATGGCTGTAGTCAGAGTATACTGAGAGATTTTTGACATTGCACAGCGCATGCCCGCATAACAGCGTACAGCAATCAACAGTGAACACATGGCGAACATGGTTGAACTGAAGACAGTATTATCGGTAGTTGGTCTATTGTATTTGAATATTCTCTTCTAAGCGCTGAAATCGGTAAACTAATATACCCGACAATTAGCAGACATACAGGGACTGCGCAAGGTATGTTTTATTTTGCTATTATATTTGTCCTTGTATGATTTTTATAGCGTCAAAATCCAACCACGGGCTTGTTCAATGCCTCTTTCCTGGACTGTAGTGGAATACCACTCTCAGTCCCAGTGGGCTAGGCTGGGCCACCAGAAACAGACATATATGTACCGTATTATCTATACAAGTCCGGTAGTCCACAATGTATATAATACTTCAATAAAATATAACAATCATCATAATAATAAAATAAACAATAAAATGTGCTTAATTACAATTTACCGGGCAAAAAATGGCCAGTTGCACTTACAGGTGTAACATTTGCATGTCCCCGACCAATAACACCTATTATTTACATCGAAATCATATAATAAAATTTTAAAATAACAATTAAGCAGACTTTTAAAAAACATACAAAGACTCACTGCTTCTTATATCCTGTGGAAGATTGTTCCACAGGGGCACAACTCTGTTAAAGTAGGATTGTCTGAACGACGTTGTTTTTGAGAGCCTAGGGCGAAAGATGCAATTAGCGCTGGTTGAACGAAGAGATTTGTCGTGTAAATTTGTGTCTAAAAAATCCTCTAATTGTCACTATATCATGTAACTACTGATCATTTAGCCAGACACCAAGTAGAGTATTCTACCCCCTAACTAAAAAAACCCTGAATGACGGCAGTGGTTGGATGATCTCGTTTTATGACATGCTGAGCCGATCTAGCATTGGTCGGGGGTGGAATACTATACTTGTTCCGACTTGTCATTAACAACCATGACGTCATATGCCTACAAATATCCATTCAAAATGTACCCATACTAACATTGTCATCATTCCAAAACTAAACCACTTGGAATAACAATGTTTCTCGTCTTGTGGTATTTCTAGCATCACTTATATTTTTTATATTAAGTAATTGGATTTTCTCCGGATTTTAAACTGTGACTTTGGTTTGAGCGTGGTATGCTTAGTACTAACTCTTGTGAACTAATTTCGAAATGGATATCTGTGCACACAATAAAGACACTGTGTGATGGAACGCGAATGCATCGCCACCCTGGTTTCAACCTTAACTCGACGAGACCGCCATTAACGTGATCACCTAGTCACGTTGAGAAGGTAGAAACAAGGATATTTATTTGAAAACCCCACACAGTTCGCGGGGTTCGAGCCTGTGACGCATGCATGACTGACGAGGCTGTCAGAAGCTCAACCACTGGATACAAAGATGTTATATATATATATTATTATTATGCGCCCTAATCCGTAGCTACGTTGCGGTTTCGAATCCCGCTTGGTGCAGGATTTTCAGAGATATATCATGTTTCTCCCCTCGCGATATTGGGACATTGCTTCGATCTTGTGTCCTTGAGGAAGGCACTTAACCCTCAAATGCTTCACTTGACTCAGGGGAAAATGAGTACCTAGTAGGACAGAGATGGCAATGTGTATGATAAGTTCAATGCGCCGAGATAGCTGCAGGACTGTATGCTCTCCGTGGAGATGAGATGGCTCACAAATGAACAGGTCCAGTGACCAGGGGGTAAAATGTGAAGTCGGATAATAGGTCTTCAGACTTGATATCACACTATAAACCTTTACCTTTACCTTTGCCACAGCAACCCAAAATTAAAAAAAAAACTTCCGCAATTGTAGTCTTTTTACATGTTCACATCACATGGCCATATTAAGAAGTAAAAAAAATACAGATTTGCTTATGATTTTAGCCTGATTGTGTCGCTTTAATGTGGTCTCAGCAGAACATAAATCTGGTATCCGCGGGTAAAGCACAGTTATTTGTGCGTCTCAAACCCCTCCCTATCCATAATCAATCTCATGTCGTTATAGCATCAGCATGAGGTCTAATTACCTAGCTTAGAAAGAGAGAGGCAAATATAGCATCTCGTCTCACAACAGTGGGGCAGCAATTTAATCTGGTTGTTCATGCGGTAATCATTCAAGCTCACATGCGTCTCAAAGCACGTCCATATTCAATCTCCTGTCAATTGTCCGTCAAAAGTCGCCATTATAGAAGCAGCATGAAGTTTGATTTCCACGCTTGGAAAAGCAGAGGCAAATATAGGTGTCTTTAATTTTATTTAGAAATATTGTTAATTTATCAGATGTTTTAATTTCTAATTGAAGATTATTCTACAGATATGGAACTACCACATACAAAGCAGGGGATGGCATTATTGTTCGGGTGGCGCTGCACGCACTCCTTTGTGTGTTTTCTAAAGCTCACGTTACAACAAACGACAATTAAAAATGGCCACCCGGCTTTGATACCAAAAGTAGCCTTGCATAGTTTTGTCAGAAATATCGTTTAGACGGTACATTTTTACCACGTTTCTCATGTTTCAGCACCATCAATTTTAATGAAAAATAATTTTAAATCTAAATTTTCGAACTACACAACTGATTTACATTTTGATGCAGACCATTTACACCCAGCTGCAGACAATTTACACGGTGCTGCTGACCATTTACACACTAGGGTATTATGGCCCAATTTAGCCTGTATGTACACTCAAGTGGCCTGAGCAGTTACGTTCTGCTGCAGACCGATTATGCCATGTTTGTATAAATGTGCAGCAGTGCAGTATATTTTCATAATAATGTGTGATTCATTTCAACAGCGGAAACAAAATACCGTTGTTAATATTATTATAGTGGCGGAAGTACCATGCAAAACGTAGATACTGGCTTGTAGTGGATGAAGATGACAATGCAAAGTCAGGCTTGAAAAGGTTAACAATGTACATAGATAGATAGATATTAATTACCGACGGTAAGTCTATGCAGACTTATGCGTCATTAAAATGAACATATGTACAAGACTATATACAACAGGATTAGTTCGGTAAAATATGCATGCTAAGTTAACTTAAACATGTTAAAATCAAACGACATTATATACTAAAACAAGCACAGGTTAAATAAAATATGCATCAGAACTATTTAAAATTACCTACATTTAAATAGCATTGGCATGATATTTTGAAGTTTCCCGCACTAAAACCAGAGATAAAATAGCTACTGCACATAGCAAAAAAAAACCTCTAGAAAGCGTAGAAACCGAGTAATTACATAATGAGTGAGAGTATGTATAAAGAAGAAAATGATAATATTAGTTACATTTAACATGTTAAAAAACAATCTAAAAATGCATTGACTGACGGCAGCTCGAAACACCAAGATGATTAGAGGAATCACCAGCCGCACCAGTCACTAATACCACAGTGGTGATCCCCCGACAGCATGGATGATTTCATGAGTGGATGATTAGAGGAATCACCAGCCGCACCAGTCACCCTATGCCCCAATCGTTTTATAAAGCGGAGGTACGCGACACGCTTAAGGTTTGAAAACAGCCATAGGTGTATTTTGCTAAGCATATTACTAATGGTCGATGTGTAGATGACATAATATATATAAATTTGTCGTCGTTTGAGAGTGAGTCAAATTCACTGTTGAGTAGTTTGCTTTCGGCAAGTAAACTAGTTCGCTGCGTAGCGAAGTAAGAGCAAGTAATTAAAAATGAATTTCGTCATCAACAGAGTTTAATGTACATCTTTGACATGTGCACTGTTATAGTGGTATTTTCTGCCGCTTGACATGCCTTCCTCGTTCAATTTCTAGCTTATGTGAGCTCATTCTCAATCTTGATAGCATCTTTATCCACCTTGTGTTGGGGATATAAAACAGATATTCTTCTAGCGAGTGGTCAAATTTAAACTTTATGTACGTTCGCAATTCTATGGAGTTTCGGGCTGTGTTAGACCAATCAGCTTTATATATATTTATCAAATATAATTTTACTTGTTTGATGAGACGATTGGCATCTTCGACCCTGTGATTTTTCCAAACATCGCAGTGGTTTGTTCGGAATAATAATGACCTGATGTGAGAGCACCAATTAGTTTCACCAATAAAATCAAGAGACGCCAGTGAGTTGTACACGATTCTCAAATAACAGCTTTTAGGCAAGGAGATCAAGCAAATCCAGTATTTCAACGCTAGAATTTGTTGTTTTAAAAAAGGGGATACCTTCTTGTATCCCCATAAATAGTAACTGATGTGGTTTGTTGTTTGACTCTCAGCATATTTTTCAAGAATGATAAATGAACCATCTCAAAGTCAGATATTTCTTTACCAATAAATAGTACCTCGCTACCATACATCAATATGGGTTCTATTTGCGCTTCAAATACTCTTAAAGATAATTTAGAAGTAAGGTGTCTCAAGCTGTGACTGTATTTTTTTATTATTGTGAAAATTACTTTCCGAGCTTGTTCAGCCAGATACGAATGGTTTTTCACAAATATATTTTCATTATCACTACACCAAAGACCTAAGTATTTATATTTGTCCACTATTTCCAGGGCATTTTCGCCCAGTGTGAAGGAAAAAGAATGCTTGGCATATATCTGGTTATATATCACAATTTTTGTTTTAGCGATGCTTATTATTAGATTCCAAATCTCACAGTACTTATAAAATAATTCAATTTGTGCCTGTAGGTTCTCCGCCAATTCCGAAAAGAGGACTATGTCGTCTGCAAATAGGAGATACGCAAGGTATAAGTCTCCTATCTTGAGACCATATTTGGAATTTAAATATTTCCTGAGATCCTGTAGAAATTCGTTGAAAAGTTTGGGGCTTTATACACCTCCCTGCATAACACCATATCGGTTGTTAATAGGCTTGCTAATCTTTCCATTCCATTTAACTCGACTGCTAGATTTATGAAACATAGATTTGATTGCATTCAGAATTTTTCCGTCGACATTGCGCTGCTGCAGTTTCACGATAAGTGCATCTCTGTTTAAATAATCGAAAGCTTTGGTCAAATCTACATAACAAACGTAGAGCGTTTATTCAACGAGATTGTACAACACAAATAAGTTATCTGATGTCCTACAATCCTTTTTAAAGCCTCTTTGTAGGGGATCATCGTCACAGCACACTAAGTTTTTGTATGACAATCTATTTTCTAGTACAGATTCAAAAACTTTAGCAAAAAAGGGAATCAGAGAAAATTTCTGTAGTTTTGTGCATCTGATTTATCGCCTTTTTTATAAACTGGGTAGATCAACCCCTGCGCCCAGTCTTTTGGGTAGTCTGCTGAATAAAACATTGTATTAAATAAAGTTGTCAGTAAAGGTGTAAAATATTTTATGTCAGAAGAGTAACACTCTATCGGAATTCCGTCAATTCCCGATGCTTTACCTTTTTTTATTTTAATTAGAGCTTTCTCTACTTCGTCCATTTAAATTTTACTATTGAGAATGTCATTGGATATGTCATATTTATATGTATCGATAGGTATTCCTTTTTGAATAATTTTGAGTTTCATACCAGCGTTTTGGCCCGTAGGTGGCACACTTTGTTTTAAAAAAACAATCATAAAATTGGTGTAATTATATTGTTGTATCGCGTCGGTGTTTACGTTGCAGACGTTTCCAGAAACCCCAATAATCTTTAGGATTATTACTACACATCTTTTCAAGATTTAATTTCAAGTTTGTATTATAGTTTTTTTCTTTGAATCATGCCTTTGTAGTCGTTGCACAAGGTATGGTAGTAATTGTTGTTATCTGTGTCTGTTAGGTTAGCTCGCTTAGAATAAGTATTTATAGTTGTTTTAAGCTTATTACATTCGGAATCAAACCAGGCATTGGTTGGCATTTGCTTCTCTGAGCTGTTGTTGGTGTTAATGTTGACTTTTTTGAGAATACCAAAAGATGCATTATGGATCAGATTTTGAATGAGCTCACATATATGATCACTTGATCGATCGGAGGTGGCATTTATTGTCAAATTATCTATTATCTTAATGCACTCATCATTTCATAGAGATAACTTATATTGGTCAATTCGCGATACATTCCAAATATATTTATGATAAGCTTTATACTCAGCCACATGGTCATAAGCTTTTATAGATTTATTTGTATTGCAAAATGACTGAACTTTGAGGCTAAATTCGATTGGGCAATGATCAGATTCGACTAATTAAGGAATAATTGCAAATGTGTTTATCATACTGGGACAGTTTGGTTCAAATAGCATGTAATCTATTACACTACTCCCACTTCTATTTAAAAATGTAAAAGAGCCTCTGTGTTTATCCTGGTAAAGTCTACCATTTGCAATAATAAGACAAATCTGTATTTTTACAAAGTTCTAATAACAGTTTACCGTAGGTATTCGTCTTGGTATCCATGTTATATCGCTGAGAATCAGCTAGGATATCAGAGCATACAAAGTTTGGCTGACCAACATTAAACACAGTATATTCATCTGTTATAAAGTCCGGTAGGTTACTGGTGCGGGCATTGAAGTCCCCACAAAGAAAAATGTCATGATTGTTTACATATTTACTATATTCAAGTTCAATAATGTCAAAAATATCCTGCTTGATGCCAATATAACTGGAATCTATCGGTGGTACATAAACTACACCAACCGTTAGTTTTTTGTTAATATTTATATTAATACAGTCTTTAAATATGATCAACACTAAACACTCGTTAACTCTTTTGATTTCAATACGTTTGTTTAACCAATTAAAATAGTAATACCACCAGAAGAGTGCTTTGCTTTTTTATGTCTCACTGTCCGCGCAAAATTATAAACTGTATAATTAGGAAATAAAATAGACTTCTGTGGATCTAACATACTTTCAACTTAACACACAATATCATGCTGACAAATGTACTCACATAAATGTCTGTTCTGTAATTTATCTTTTATTCCGCGAATGTTCCAGAACAGTATGTTAACACAATGACACTGTGCCAAATTCACAGGCACGGGATTGTCTGAAATGGTTGGATTGCTCATTTACTCCGT
Organism: Flabesymbios commensalis; assembly: GCA_964017125.1. Lineage (NCBI taxonomy): Eukaryota > Metazoa > Annelida > Polychaeta > Terebellida > Flabelligeridae > Flabesymbios > Flabesymbios commensalis. Next base: position 1,808,484 of record OZ024906.1, on the reverse strand, counting down.
TGAGTGTCGTCGTATTTGTGAATGCCATCAAGTCTCTCCCTTGGTTGTTTAAATGCAGTTTGTCAACACTGTAGTGAGTTTTGCGCATCGAGTGAAGATGTTGTTGTTTAAATAATTTATTTTGTCTGTCTTTTTTCTTTATGTTCAAGATATGCATTAAGGTTTAAAATATTTTCATTTATTTCCGGTCTGTCCCAGCGCAGAGGTAAGCCGGCAACATAAATCTGGGCTTCACTTTCGGAGACAACGCCTGGTCTAGTAGATTGTCATATGAAATAATAGTCTTCCCAAGTGTACTATTAGCCAAATCATTTGTTCCACAAATAAGAACTATTTTATCACTGTCCTTGTATCCGTCGTTAATTCCTAGATCATTACTAATTCTGTTGATTGTTGCCCCACGTTTGACATGAGAGCAGGTTTTCCTAGTCCTGTTTTTAAATCTACGTCCTATGCCGGCTCCGAGAGAGCTGCTGATTAAAGTAGTTTTACCTTGTGTTTTATCACCTTCATCCTTCGGTTTCGTTGCTTTTGTATGATCCAAAAGGCCTAGGAGTTACTGATTTTCTCAAATTTGCGACTTCGGTTTTAGGCCTAGTGGTCACAGCGTTATCAGTCAGTACAGGAGTAGATGCCGTAGTAGGTCTACAGGATTGCGGCTGCTTTATTTTTGTCGGTTTATTTCTAGGTTTCTTGCCATTCGTCGTGGCGGAATGTTTTTTGTATAATACTGTTGTGAAAGTCGCGGAATTATCAGTATCCCCAGCATGGTCATTTACAATAATAATACAAGACATATAATACAAGAATAAAGACGGTCCTCGCACTGTAAGAATAAACTCTTATCCTACTGATCACGACTATTGTCTTTTTTAACCTGTTTTATTAGTCAACCAAATCACTGTTATTGGGAATGAAATGTGTGTTTAAACATGAGGAATTGCAAAGGATCAATCTCAAATTAAACAAATCCCAGTAATTTTCAGCCACTTGTAGTTGTGGATGGCGGTAGCTGAAAAGTGGCTGAAAATCTACAAAAATCAACTTGCCAGGATAAGTGCTAAGTATGTAGAATGGCACATAACATAAGTATTCAAATGAAGCGGACAGAGCAAACTAAAACATTGCTAATGATTTTAAATTGAAAATTGGGTGTTGTCTGATTAATCCGAGTTTTTTTGATTTTTTTTAAACTTGACAAGACTCCTTAATGTCCAGAAGGAGGATTCCAATCCCATTTATTTAAACGGAATCTAATTATTTTACAGTGGAATTAACCCTCGTCTTATTCAAATATTTAACTACTTGAAGTTGTGTCATCCACAAACTTCAATTGGCTGAAAATTACCCTTATTTGTTTCATTCCAGATCAAACAATTGTAAATCTTGATATTTAAACACTCATTGTGTGCCCAATATTGACCAATGAAACGGATTTAAAACGAATATAGTCGTTTTCAGCGGGCAAAGGGTTAACCCTTTGACTTCCAGGCCGGAGTGCATGCCAGGATCCAGATATACTGGTGTACGAGTTCTATTTTTCGTCATTTGAAGCTGGAATTGCTAACGCAATTTCCAGCTTCAAATGACGAAAAATACATAAATGTAGTATATATTTGACGAAAATTTGTGTCATTTTATGGTTACGTTCATTGACGAATGACGACGGAAATTTCCGTCATGTATGGTAGTGAAAAGGTTAATTGATTTAAAATAACTGACTAAACTACTTTAGGCATTCAAGTTTCAGAGAAGCAAAATGTTTCTTCTTTTCTCACTCGTATAGATTCAAATTTGTGGGGAGCCGGCATCACAGAGAGGCGGTGCGCTGGGCCTCAGATTGTAAGGCTAGAATTTCAAATTCTGTGTCTGGAGGGCAGCATCATCTCATGCATCTCACCATCCTCAGGAGATTCTCCTGGCCCAGTTTAGCCTACATGTGCACAAAAGTGGCTTAAACTCCATTCATTTCATTGTTACCACTTTTCAGTCATGGTTGTCAAAAATTCTAAACAATGACAATTGGTTAATTTTTGTATTGCATTCTGTGTATTGTTAAACTATTAGACTAGTCCCTTTGAATAAACCAACCCTTTAACAGCTAAGTACGACTACAGCTGTTTTAAAGCCACCTACTTCTAGTCATGGGCATGGTTGTCAACAATTCTAAACCTGTCAGGAGCATTGGTTAAATTGTATTTCTATTGTGTGTTAAAATATTATTAGATTAAATTATTTTACCAATAAAAGCTAAAATCCAATCACTATTGAAGCACCTGCAAAGGTATGAATTTTTTACTTTCATCATTAAATATGCGTTGGACTGGGATGGACACTAGTATTAATATCAATATGTGTTTTATTCCAGGTAATTTAAACACTGGTCTACTCCGGCACTGGGTCAGATACAGGTTCTCTGTGGACATGCGAGCTTTAACCACAGCCGGCTGTAAGGCTCATTTCTTCGCCACCTACCTGTTTGGCTGTATGTGTGGATGGTCTTTAGCCCTGCTAACACTAGAGAGGACTGTATCAGTGCTTTACCCACTGAGAGCAAGACAAATCTGCAGCCGTAAAAACATGACTATTGCTTTCATCATTGTCACTGTACTTTTGTTTCTGGCCAATTCTCACTTGCTGTATTTTAGTCGCCTGTATGATCTACAATATTATGACAGCGATATAGACCAGATGGTGAATTACAGTCAGTGTAAAGTGGAAGAGAAGCATTACGATTTAGTGATGGATATATTGTATTGGCAGGACATGTTGCTAAGCAGTGCAGTCCCCAGTGGCCTTATCTTTATTGGCAATGCTCTGATCATTTACCGTCTAACAATCGCCCAAATTAAGAGACGTAAAAACATGAATGTTGACAGCAGCAAACAAGCTGGTGTGGGCTCCATAAACCTCATGCTCATAGTGATCAGCCTGATGTTTCTGATCACAACTCTACCAATAACTATATACTTCTTTCAGCTGGATATTTGGTTTGATCGCGATACGCTAGATGGCCGTGTCAAGGCACATTTCACCCATTCAGTTGTCACAATGTTCTTCTACGGAAACAACATGATAAACTTTTGGCTTTATTTTCTGAGCGGCAGGAAATTCAGACAGACTTTTGTTGCCATATTTTGTCCGTGTCGCAAACAGGCGCCCCAATCTACCCCCATGGCTTCTTCACTCAGCCAGAGTGGCACAGCTGAGGTGCAGACTACCTCAAAGTTCTGAAGCAGGAACTGTGTGTGGAACAATTGATATGCAGACAACCGCAAATTTCTGAAATAGAAACTGCATATGGAACTATAGAAATGCAGGCAAACTCTAAAGTTCTGAAACAGGAACTGTATATATGGAACAATAGAGATGCAGACAATATGGAACAATAGAGATAGCCTAGAGACAAACTGAAGATTTTGCAGGTACTGTACCACCATGTTCAAGATCCCAGCTTCTTTATCTTGTCCACGCAGGTCTACAACCTCGTAAAGCAAAGCTTTCTCACCACACACAACTTGGTGGTGGGAGATGTGTGAAAACAACTGAGAGACGCAAACATAGTAAACAATAGAAGCAAACACGAAATGTTTCCCCACCGTTGATTTAACTATAAATCAACGCTGTGGAAACGTCACGTGGTCGTTGCGATATGATTCCGGAGGTTTCCTTGTCATTCAACTAGAAGAATCTTATCTGCCCTTGTCTTAAATAGCCATGGTTTTGCCATTTAGTCGGAGAAGGACAGAGCCTCAGACAACATCCTGCCTGAAACAATATTGTTTGTGCAATAAAGATCAGGCAACCACAATATTTTGCAGACGATGGGCTAAGATTAGCTGCGTGCAGCTTAATACACATTCTGGTATCAGCCATAGTGGACCAAAAAAGGATTAGGCTTCATTCACATTCCGTCGAAAGCCAGCGTAGAGCTGTAAATGTTTATATCCAGCACAACTCCATCCCCAGTTGGAGATTCAGGCTGGATAGGGGAAGAGGCTGGCTGACTTAATAAACTAACTGGCTCTCACCAATAGACCTCATTAACATTTTGACAACAACCAGTCTAGAACCATAAAAGGTCCAAAAACGTATGGGTCACAATTGAACTATACATGTCCAGACAATATTAACATGATAACACTAGTCACTGTGGCTTTATAGAGGTTGCACAACCTGCAAAGACTGATAATAGTGAGTATAACAGTCGATGTCCAGACATCATAATCACAACCATACTACAAGGACTGGAGCTGAGGTTATTCGACAAAGTAAAACATCAATAATCTACGGTATCTGGACACAATGGAACCTTGACAATTCAGAAAAGGTACTCACAGTGGCACGTCGGGGACCCAGGCGACTTGTCGATTCTGACACTAACCATGACAGAGTCAACGAGGTTCAGGAGTTCGTTTAATCATAAACTCTCTTCTTAACTTTTATTTATTGTTAAAAAGTTAAGATGATCTTATATTTTAATGATAAATGACTGAAAGTAACATCCGGGCTCTAATACTAGTCTGGGTGGAAGATCTAGAGATTGTTCATATTCTGATGTTAGTCAATGTGGGATCATAACACGACAGGCAATTGTTAAATTTGAACTTTAGTTTCATCATCATGAGTCGATTGCAATGTATTCGTCCGAGTCACACACTTACCATCTCCATCATGAGGTGACGTTGCAACTGCCGCTGTGGACGCTGGTCCCAGGTCTGGATGCCGATCGGTATTCTGCTCAGTAAACACAAGTAGTTGACCCACTACTGGTTTCATGTTGGGACAGCGTCGTAGGTGCTGGCCCACCATCAAAACAAAACAGTGGTTCAGCTCCTCGTGGTCACTGGCGTGTAGGCTCTTCCAATTACGCCCCCGGAAATTGATTCAAATTATCTTGCACATTTTGAGATCATAAAACCTACATTTTTCCAATTAATAAGCGCGTTCATAATGATGAAATCGGTTTGATCGGTCTGAGGTCGTCTTTTAATATGAAAGTAGATGAAAAACAATATTATTATGTACCTGAAAAGGCATCTTGTCGTATCAGGTCTGACCGTCAGACTACCAGTCTGACGGCAGACAACAGGTGTGTGTGAAGCGGGTAGGAAAATGAGGGGTGCGAGCAACATGAATATTAATTATGACGTCACCGATTTACTGACGGCAGCGTGGAGGTCACACTCAGGTCAGATTGTTTGGGCCGCCTGAATCAACTGTGAATTGGCCAGGGAGGAGGAGGGAGGAGGGGGGTTCTGAACTCAATAGCACATATACGGGTTATCCAGGTTCTGCCGGTCGCAGACAACTGGATAGATGAGGCAGACAACTGGATAGATGAAGATGCCGAGAAGGTAAAAGAAATGTATCTGTCAACTTGGTGGATCAACTCCTTGTTTTTACTGAGCATCGAATACCGATTGGCATCCAGACCTGGGACCAGCGTTAAGTCTGCAGTGGCATTTGCAACGTCATCTGATGAAGAATGTCCATATAAAGCTGATGAACACCTAGAACGCACGAGACGTTAAATCAGTGCTGGTTTAATGTTGGTCCACCGTCTACGACGCTGAACCAACATTAAACCAACACATTGTTTAACTTCTCGTGCGTTCTGGAGTTCGACGAATTAAGAGTGCGGAATTTGTTTGTAATAAGCCACATAAATGGCGATAAACTGTTGTCGTATATATTTACATGTCTTAGAATTTGTAATGAGCTTTAAATTTGTAGATCTGCACATAATTATATACAAGTCATCTCACAAAAACTTGGTTTAGAATCCTGATATACGTAATTGTATAAATGCGATACTTATACAGGTAATACTTGTTTATATATATATATATATATAAAATTATATTATATAATTGTTGTTTTATGTAAAAATGATAGAATATTGAATATGTCATGCTAAGGGTAAAAATATACGATTGTTAAGCTGCTTGATGGGTGACGTAACAGTAATGTAATTGTTATGTAGACTTAACGCATGTAACGTGTTAGTGTGGTGCAATAATAGTGTATCTGTTACAAAAAAAACGAATGGTTACATACATATTTAAAAAAAGAGTATATCGTTTTTAGATACTAAATCAAAGTATCATCTTTGTACCATGTTTGTTATATATTTTGAATACATGGTTGATTCAGTTGCATTACCTGTGGTACATTCTGCAAAAAAAACTCCATTTTAAATTTTAGCCCCTGTCACACGACTTCATAACATAATATCCTGCACTAAAAAGTGGCACTTTATCAATTTAATCGGTTAATTTATCTAACACTGTTTTCAGCCACTTGAAGTTGCGTCTCGCTGACGCGATTCACAACTTCAAGTGGCTGAAAATTACTTGGATTTGTCAATTTATGGACCAGGTAGACTTAGTTTTTAATTTGATCGGAGCCCCGTGATTCGGCTTCTAAGCGTGTTATTTAAATTAGAAAATTAGAAATTAGAAAAAAACATTTGTAATGCGCCGTCATTTCTCATTAGATTCATGGGCGCAAATAATTACTAATAAAGATAATAAGCCCCCCCCCCCCTAGCGCCCAGATAGTCCTACTCGTGTCATCACATTGAGATGTGGATTGCTGCCAGTTGGAAAAAAATATTTTAAAAATAAAATAGTCAAGTATATTGTATCAAATGAACGCGCGGCCCTGTACTGAGCTATGTAAAGAATGACGTCTGCTTTAATGATACGACAAGGTGTGGCTTCATAAAGAAAGAACACAATATAATCTACAGAAGAGATAATGTTTTTAAAATGAACAATTATTTATATTGCAATTAATAGTGTTATATTGGTACCGTATTGCTCAAATTTGCTGCGGAGCTTAAAAGTTTTTGGTTGGAATTTGAAATAAAGACAATCAGTCCCTGAAAGTCTTTGTCATTTTGCCAAAGTTTGCACGGTGTTGATATGAGTAGGATATGACTATAATATGAGTAGGATATGAGTAGGATATGAGTGGGATATGAGTGGGATATGACTATGATATGACTATGATATGACTATGATATGAGTATGATATGACTATGATATGACTATGATATGAGTAGGATATGACTATGATATGAGTGGGATATGATTATGATATGAGTAGGATATGAGTAGGATATGAGTAGGATATGACTATGATATGACAATGATATGAGTGGGATATGAGTGGGATATGAGTGGGATATGACTATAATATGACTATGATATGACTATGATATGAGTAGTATATGACTATGATATATATGACTATGATATGAGTGGGATATGACTATGATATGAGTAGGATATGACTATGATATGAGTGGGATATGACTATGATATGAGTAGGATATGACTATGATATGAGTAGGATATAAGTGGGATATGACTATGATATGAGTAGGATATGAGTAGGATATGAGTGGGATATGACTATGATATGACTATGATATGACTATGATATGAGTAGTATATGACTATGATATATATGACTATGATATGACTATGATATGACTATGATATGACTATGATATGACTATGATATGAGTAGGATATGAGTGGGATATGACTATGAGATGAGTACGATATGGGTAGGATATGAGTAGGATATGACTATGATATGAGTAGGATATGAGTAGGATATGAGTAGGATATAAGTGTGATATGAGTAGGATATGAGTAGGATATGAGTAGGATATGAGTGTGATATGAGTAGGGTATGAATAGGGTATGAGTAGGGTATGAGTGGGAATGAGTGCGATATGGGGAAGTATCACTGCACATCAAAGGTAATATACACTCATTTCCCAGCTTGTTTGACAATTACATAGTAACACATCGGAGGATGAAAGGCGAAATGCCACATCATTAACCTCTTTACCTGACCCTCTAAATTATGTACATACTGGAGCGTACAGCCGGCCGTGTAAATAGATCGAGTGATAGCCAGGTTCATAGCATTTTGTTAGAAATACAGTAATTGAACGTGGCAAAGGTATATGCGAAATATAATACATTTTATGAGTTTCTAGGCTGATAACATTGTGTAAATTACACATAACTTATATTGCCTGATGCTTCTGAGACAGTTTGGCGACGTCAGCTCTTCAAGTGCTGGAACAGAACTGGCTGTACACACAGTATGGGGGTTGAACTATACCCACTCAGTTTAATTCTGGTCAACCGTCTGCGACGCTGGCCCAGCATTAAACCGACATTGAATTGCTATCTCGTTTTTACTGGGTATGCAGTAAAACGACAGTCCATGTACGTGTGGTACGTACATTTGTAGCACACATCGGATTTTATAACGCTTCTGGTCAACTTAAATCTGGGTACACTGGTCATTACAAGTCAGATTTAGAGCGGGAAAATTACAAGGATAATTATTTAAACAATCACATAGGATAAACAATGAAATGAATTGAAATGAATGGGGTTTTAAGCCACATTTGTGCACATATAGGATAAACAGGGTACGGAGAACCTCCTGAGGATGGTGAGATGACACTGCCCTCCAGACACAGGATTTGAAATTCGAGCCCTGGTGGTCTGAGGCGAGCACGCTACCTCTCGGTCACGGAGTTCCCCCACCATGTTGAATCTTTTATGAGTGAGCGGGGCAGAAATGTTTTGTTTCTTAGAAACTTGAAGGCCAGAGTGGGGCTCGAACCCGCGATCCCCGACTTACCAAACAGGCAGCTCTAACCACTGCACCAGTGCCCCTGCCCAGGATCATCAAGGATTGAACCCAGGACAGTCAGCCTCTATGTCAATGCGCTATGATCCCCTATCGTTCTGACAACAAAAGTCGAACCCAGGACAGTAGAATTTAAGACATTCCCAGCAACAATTGCTTCATTCCTAAAAAGAAAATGATTTGATGAGCTAATAAAACAGATTAAAAACTATTATGGTTGAGCGCTGTGCTCTCTCTGGCGCTACAAGACTGCCGCCAATTATTAATGTATAAGCGTGCTGATTGTGTTCAAGTCTCCCGTGTCAAAGATGATCAAAAGCAGTGAGTGTGACTAACGACAAATATGACTTCCAGTCAATTCACTGGGTAACTATGACAACGTTTTATTATTTCTTCCATTCAGCATAACTATTTTTAAGAATCAGCTCAGTATAAAAAACGCATACTTTTCAGTAGTATTAGATATGTTAGAAATCAACTCAAAATCTGATAATGTCTACGATCAAATCCAAGAGGCCATTAATAGTTGTAGGTACGGTACGGTTAATTCTTCCTTATTTAGCTATTTTTCTGTGATGAATTTGTATAGATCATAATTTTCACAACAAAACATTGTTGTTCTCTTTTACTTTACTTTTCAACATCTGAAATTCGAATTTATTTCTTATTAGAAATGAGATGATTTTATGATGATTTACTTTCGCGTGAGATGTTTGCTTACTGTTATACTGTAGAAATCCACATCAATCCAAACTCACTCACTCACTCAAGAAAATCATTAGTGTGACAGTAATATATGAACTGATTCACCGATAACTAATCACTATTACAGAATACAACAGAGTAATTGTGGCAATGTGCGGAATGTAACGTAGAACAATATTAACTCACTCACTCACTCACTCACTCACTCACTCACTCACTCACTCACTCACTCACTCACTCACTCACTCACTCACTCACTCACTCACTCACTCACTCACTCACTCACTCACTCACTCACTCACTCACTCACTCACTCACTCACTCACTCACTCACTCACTCACTCACTCACTCACTCACTCACTCACTCACTCACTCACTCACTCACTCACTCACTCACTCACTCACTCACTCACTCACTCACTCACTCACTCACTCACTCACTCCCTCACTCACTCACTCACTCACTCACTCACTCACTCACTCACTCACTCACTACTCACTCACTCACTCACTCACTCACTCACTCACTCACTCACTCACTCACTCACTCACTCACTCACTCACTCACTCACTCACTCACTCACTCACTCACTCACTACTCACTCACTCACTCACTCACTCACTCACTCACTCACTCACTCACTCACTCACTCACTCACTCACTCACTCACTCACTCACTCACTCACTCACTCACTCACTCCTCACTACTCACTCACTCACTCACTCACTCACTCACTCACTCACTCACTCACTCACTCACTCACTCACTCACTCACTCACTCACTCACTCACTCACTCACTCACTCACTCACTCACTCACTCACTCACTCACTACTCACTCACTCACTCACTCACTCACTCACTCACTCACTCACTCACTCACTCACTCACTCACTCACTCACTCACTCACTCACTCACTCACTCACTCACTCACTCACTCACTCACTCACTACTCACTCACTCACTCACTCACTCACTCACTCACTCACTCACTCACTCACTCACTCACTCACTCACTATTTTATCAACTAGCCGCTTCCTACAATTAGATCTAATCCTATTCTAGCGTGCTTCCTGTCAGACAGCTACAGGTTTTTTGATGTTTTCATGTGTGAGATTTCTCAATAGATCTGCCTACATCGAGTTAAATATTCATCAGTGAGACTATTACATGGCGACTTCTATGGAGGTCATATGAGAGCGGCCATTGCTACAAATCTCACTGTAATCACGCGTGACATCTCGCCGCCATCTTGCTTCATTCATACCTCACGTCTCGCCTAATCTTTGCAATCGGAGGCTGGCATACAGTCGTCACGATAGCTGCTTAATAATTCACGATGGAGCCTACCGGCAAACACGATACATTGAAATAATGTTGGTTTAATGTTGGGCCAGCGTCGTGGACGGTGGGCCAACATTAAACCAATATTGTTTCAATAACTTGTAGCTGCTTGTTATAAATTTGGCTCTCCAAACAATCGTTAAAGATCCTAATAAGTGTCTATTTCAACTGAAAGTGTGCTAAATGCAATTTAATAAAATGATGATCGGCACCTTTGAAACAGTGGGTACATTATACTTCTGTAATAAAAAAATCTTAGTTAAATGTTCTGTCTTGACTTCCCCCAAATCTTAAGATCGCTGATAGGCTCGGTCTGTTTTAAGCTGTCTGATTGGTCCAGAGTCTGCGTGAGCCTCAGCTCAGGTGAATCAACAAACGTCTGTTCACTGATTGGCCCAAAATTTGTCTCTGATTGTCTGAAGTTCGCTAATTGACTTAAAGTTTGTCTTGAGCTCGCTTATTGGTCCAGAGACTAAAACATATTGATTTACCTAGAGTATGTTTTAGGCCAGCAAATTGATCTAATCACGGGTTTATCCTATTGTGTCCAGTAGGACACGAGTCAGTTTTTAAACTGGTTTACTGTTATATATTCGGCTTAATATTGACACATCTCGTTTATTTGCGAGTCGGTCTAAACCCTTGTCCCGCTGAATGGTTTGTTTCTGGTTTTCACTCATTTAAAGCTAGAATTACTAACGCAAAGTCCAGCTTGAAATGATGAAAACAACATAGATAGGAAGGGTATTCCCCCTGGTCTAAGCCAGGGGGAATACCCTTCCTATCTATGTGTACTTCACTCATTTAAAGCTGGAATTACTAACGCAAATTACAGCTTGAAATGACGAAAAAGATGTATGTGCATGTGTAGGAAAAATGACATTTTTTTAATTGAATGATTTTATAAACTAGCAGCTTTTTAAGCTACATTTTTTTGGTTTGCAACTTGCTTGAAGCCGTATATTATACGGCCCTAGCAGTGAAAGGGTTAAAATAACTGATTGTACCTGGGACGCTTAACCTTTGTATCGCTATGCGGGACTTTTATCGTTTTAATCTGTTTTATCAACACTGAACAGGTTGATTCACAGTTATTGAGAATGAAATGAGTGCAAATGATTGGTCTCAAATTAAGCAAATAGGCCTATGGGTAATTTTCAGCGACTTGAAGTTGTGGATCGCGGTAGTGAGACACAACTTCAAGTGGGTGAAAATTTAAATGAGATGACATGGCGGATACAGGGTTGAATACAATGGTGAAAATTAATATTATCACTCTTTGTGATAAACGCGAAAAACGTGATAATTATTGTGAAGATGTCGTGATTCAAACCGTGAGAGAAAAAGATAAATCGATTAAAATGATTATTTTTAGCCTACTGTGTGCCGCTTTTTAATCATATGGATCTGGTCAGATCCATAATTATAAAAGTTATACTAAATAGAAATATGAAGACAAAGACTTCACGCGATGTGACACCGGTCAATATCCGTTCCTTTGTGTTTTATTTAAAAGAATAATCAATAAATATGTAAAAAAGGAGAATTTACAAATCACTGCCAAACGTGAAATGACATGGTCCGCCCCTGCCATGCGTGAAAGGAGGGGTCCGCCACTGCCAAACGTGAACGGAGGGGGTTCCGCCACTGCCAAACGTGAAAGGACGGAATCTGCCACTGTCAAACGTGAAAGGTGGGGTCCGCCACTGCCAGACGTGAAACGTGGGGTCCGCCACTGCCAAACGTGAAAGGAGGGGGTTCGCAACTGCCAAACGTGAAAGGTGGGGGTCCCCCACTGCCAAACGACGGGGTCCGCCACTGCCAAACGACGGGGTCCGCCACTGCCAAACGTGAAAGGATGGGGTCCGCCACTGCCAAACGTGAAAGGTGGGGTCCGCCACTGCCAAACGTGAAAGGAGGCGGTTCGCAACTGCCAAACGTGAAAGGTGGGGGTCCCCCACTGCCAAACGACGGGGTCCCCCACTGCCAAACGACGGGGTCCGCCATTGCCAAACGTGAAAGGTGGGGGTCCGCTACTGCCAAACGTGAAAGAAGGGTGTCCGCCACTGCCAAGCGTGAAAGGTGGGGTCCGCCACTGCCAAACGTGAAAGGACGGGGTGTGCCACTGCCAAACGTGAAAGGTGGGGGTCCCCCAGTGCCAAACGACGGGGTTCGCCACTGCCAAACGACGGGGTTCGACATTGCCAAACGTCAAAGGTGGGTCTCCGCCACTGGCAAACGTGAAAGAAGGGTGTCCGCCACTGCCAAGCGTGAAAGGATGGGGTTCGCCACTGCCAAACGTGAAAGGACGGGGTGTGCCACTGCCAAACGTGAAAGGTGGGGGTCCCCCACTGCCAAACGACGGGGTTCGCCATTGTTAAACGTAAATGGAGGGGGGCCGCCACTGCCAAACGTAATTATTGGAGGTTCACCTCACGCGTCATGTGCACACTAACGGGACATTATTAAGCCACCTTTGTGCACATAGAGGGCGGGGGCCCTAGGGTAGTGGTTAGCACCGCTGCCTTTCACGCCACTGCCAAACTTGAAAGGAGGGATGCGCAACTGCCAAACGTGAAATGTGGGGTCCGCTACTGCCAAACGTAAAAGGACGGGGTTCGCCACTGCCAAACGTGAAAGGTGGGGGTCCGCCACTGTCAAACGTGAAAGGTGTGGGTCCGCCACTGCCAAACGTGAAAGGACGGGGTGTGCCACTGCCAAACGTGAAAGGTGGGGGTCCCCCACTGCCAAACGACGGGGTTCGCCACTGCCAAATGTGAAAAGACGGGGTCCGCCACGGCCAAACGACGGGCTCGCCACTGCCAAACGTGAAAGGTAGGGGTCCGCCACTGCCAAACGACGGGCTCGCCATTGCCAAACGTGAAAGGTAGGGGTCCGCCACTGCCAAACGACAGGGTTCGCCACTGCCAAACGTAAATGGAGGGGGTCCGCCACTGTCAAACGACGGGGTTCGCAACTGCCAAACGTGAAAGGTGGGGTCCGCCACTGCCAAACGTGAAAGAAGGGTGTCCGCCACTGCCAAGCGTGAAAGGATGTGGTTCGCCACTGCCAAACGTAAATGGAGGGGGTCCGCCACTGCCAAACGACGGGGTTCGCCACTGCCAAACGTAAATGGAGGGGGTCCGCCACTGCCAAACGACGGGGTCCACCATTGCCAAATTTAAAAGGACGGGGTCTGCAACTGCCAAACATAAAAGGTGGGGGTCCGCCAGTGCCAAACGACGGCTTCGCCACTGTCACACTTGAAAAGATGGGGTCCGCCACTGCCAAACGTAAAAGGAGGGGGTCCGCCGCTGCCAAAAGTGAAAGGAGGGGGTCCGCCGCTGCCAAACGTGAAAGGTGTGGGTCCGCCGCTGCCAAACGTGAAAGGACGGGGTCTGCCACTGCCGAATGACGGGGTCCCCCACTGCCAAACGACGGGGCTCGCCACTGCAAATCGTGAAAAATGGGGTCCGCCACTGCCAAACGTGAAAGGAGGGGGTTCGCCGCTGCCAAACGTGAAAAGATGGGGTCCGCCAATGCCAAACGTGAAAGGAGGGGGTCCGCCGCTGCCAAACTTGAAAAGATGGGGTCCGCCGCTGCCAAACGTGAAAGGAGGGGGTCCGCCGCTGCCAAACGTGAAAGGAGGGGGTCCGCCGCTGCCAAACGTGAAAGGTGTGGGTCCGCCGCTGCCAAACGTGAAAGGACGGGGTCTGCCATTGCCAAATGACGGGGTCCCCCACTGCCAAACGACGGGGTCCGCCACTGCCAAGCGTGAAAGGATGGGGTCCGCCACTGCCTAAAATGAAAGGTGGGGGTCCGCCACTGTCAAACATGAAAGGACGGGGTTTGCCACTGCCAAACGACGCGGTTTGCCATTGCCAAACGTGAAAGGTGGGGGTTCGCCACTGCCAAACGTGAAAGAAGGGTGTCCGCCACTGCCAAGCGTGAAAGGATGGGGTCCGCCACTGCCAAACGTGAAAGGACGGGGTGTGCCACTGCCAAACGTGAAAGGTGGGGTCCCCCACTGCCAAACGACGGGGTCCGCCACTGCCAAACGACGGGGTTCGCCATTGGTAAACGTAAATGGAGGGGGGCCGCCACTGCCAAACGTAAATATTGGAGGTTCACCTCACGCGTCATGTGCACACTAACGGGACATTATAAAGCCACCTTTGTGCACATAGAGGACGGGGGCCCTAGGCTAGTGGTTAGCACCGCTGCCTTTCACGCCACTGCCAAACTTGAAAGGAGGGATGCGCAACTGCCAAACGTGAAATGTGGGGTCCGCTACTGCCAAACGTAAAAGGACGGGGTCTGCCACTGCCAAACGACGGGGTTCGCCACTGCCAAACGACGGGGTTCGCCATTGCCAAACGTGAAAGGTGGGGGTCCGCCCCTGTCAAACGTGAAAGATGTGGGTCCGCCATTGCCAAACGTGAAAGGTGGGGGTCCGCCACTGCCAAGCATGTAAGGTGGGGGTCCCCCACTGCCAAACGACGGGGTTCGCCACTGCCTAACGTAAATGGAGGGGGGGCGCCACTGCCAAATACGGGGTTCGCTACTGCCAAACGCGAAAGGTGGGGGGTCCGACACTGCCAAACGACGGGCATCGCTACAGCCAAACTTTAAAGGAGGGTGTTCGACACTGCGAAGCATGAAAGGTAGGGGTCCGTCATTGCCAAACGTGAAAGGTGGGCGTCCGCCGCTGCCAAACGTGAAAGGTGTGGGTCCGCCGCTGCCAAACGTGAAAGGTCGGGGTCTGCCACTGCCGAATGACGGGGTCCCCCACTGCCAAACGACGGGGTTCGCCACTGCAAATCGTGAAAAGATGGGGTCCGCCACTGCCAAACGTGAAAGGAGGGGGTCCGCCGCTGCCAAACTTGAAAAGATGGGGTCCGCCGCTGCCAAACGTGAAAGGAGGGGGTCCGCCGCTGCCAAACGTGAAAGGAGGGGGTCCGCCGCTGCCAAACGTGAAAGGTGTGGGTCCGCCGCTGCCAATCGTGAAAGGACGGGGTCTGCCATTGCCAAATGACGGGGTCCCCCACTGCCAAACGACGGGGTTCGCCACTGCCAATCGTGAAAACATGAGGTCCGCCACTGCCAAACGTGAAAGGAGGGGGTCCGCCGCTGCCAAACGTGAAAGGATGGGGTCCGCCACTGCCAAACGTGAAAGGAGGGGGTCCGCCGCTGCCAAACTTGAAAAGATGGGGTCCGTCGCTGCCAAACGTGAAAGGTGTGGGTCTGCCACTGCCAAATGACGAGATTCGTCACTGCAAAACGACAGGGTTCGCCAATGCCAATCGTAAATGGAGGGGGTCCGCCACTGCCAAACGACGAGGTTCGCCACTGCCAAACGTGAAAAGATGGGGTCCGCAACTGCCAAACGACGGGGGTTCGCCACTGCCAAACGTAAAAGAAGGGGGGGGGGGCGCCACCGCCAAGCGACTGGGTTCGCTACTGCCAAACGTGAAAGGTGGGCGGTCCGCCACTGCCAAACGACGGGCATCGCTACTGCCAAACGTGATAGGAGGGGGTTCGACACTGCCAAACATGAAAGGTGAGGGGTCCGCCACTGCCAAACGACGGGCATCGCTACTGCCAAACGTGATAGGAGGGGGTTCGACACTGCCAAACATGAAAGGTGGGGGTCTGCCACTGCCAAACGACGGGCATCGCTACTGCCAAACGTGATAGGAGGGGGTTCGACACTGCCAAACATGAAAGGTGGGGGTCCGCGATTGCCAAACGTGAAAGGTGGGCGTCCGCCACTGACAAACGTGAAATTTGGGGGTCCGCCAATGCTAAACACGGAAGGATGTGGTCCGCCACTGCCAAACGTAAATATTGGGGGTCCGCCACTGCCAAACGTGATCTGTAAATAGCTCCCCTCACACGTCATGTGCACACGAGCGGGACATTATAAAGCCACATTTGTGCACATACAGGGCTGGGGCCCTAGGGTAGTGGTTAGCACCGCTGCCTTTCACGGCAGGGTTCCGGTTCGGTTCCCGGTGTTATATTATATTGTCTATTGGCGGTTTGAAAGAAACAAAAAATGTTTTTCCCCCATCCATGTGTGAAAGTCAGTATTGTGGGGAGCCTCCGTGACCGAGAGGTGGCGTGTTCAGCCTCAGTCCGCCAGTGCTCGAATTTCATATCCTGTGTCTGGAGGACAGTGTCATCTCAGTCATCTCACCATCCTCAGGAGGTTCTCTTGGCCCAGTTTAGCCTACATGTGCACAAAGGTGGCCTAATGCTCGATTCATTTCATTTTGTGCACATACATGCTGAACCGAGCCAACAAATGCCGTGTAGTAACATAGCTGCTCTATTCACCAAATCCCATGAATGGACTTTTTTCAATTTTCTCGGATGGGATTGAAACTTTTTGTGTGAAAAAAAGGAAAATATCATATGAAAAAAATGTCACACACAAATTTAAAACAACAGTCGAGAAAATGAAAAAAACGCTATTCCCACGATCTGGTGAAACATACCGTAGGATACAAATACGCTGTGGAACCCTCTGTGCTGCTCAATTATCTGATACTATTTTTCATTCATTTGAAACTGGGATTGCAAACGCAATTTCCAGCTCCAAATGAAAAGTTGTGGGTCTGCCACTGGCAAACATGAAAGGACGGGGTCTGCCACTGCCAAACATGAAAGGTGGGGGTCCCCCACTGCTAAACGATGGGGTTCGCCACTGCCAAACGTGAAAAGACGAGGTCCGCCACTGCCAAACGACTGGCTACAGCTTTCACAGGGTGAGGACGTGTTTTCTCGAGCTCCCAGATTATATTGATATTTTCTGCATTGATCAACACAAAATCATTGAGATGAGTATATTTTCATATTTCTTATCCCCATTGGGGCCTTATAGATAAAGATTTTTCAAAAAACAAGTGCCTACATTGTGAAATTTAGGCAGTATATGATTGAAAAGTTTGGTGGACGATATTACATGTAGATAGTTGACACGTTGCCAAAGCCTGTGTGTACAAACAGCGAACAGGCCTACTCAGTGAAATATTCCAAGCGATTCAATTATAATTTAACTAAGCAGTCTTATATATATCTATCTTTAAGTAATATATCCTGAGTGTTTAGACATAGTTCTGCCGCCAGTTTTATTTCTGTTGACAGGACCACGGAATTTGGGTGAACATAAGGAGCTAGAAGGGACAGATTGGACGCCATTTTCACTATACAAGCCAGCAAACCAGGACCAACCGTTCACGGAGGTGTGATAAACATTCTGACACGACATGAACACCCCTCAACAGCCACCAACTTTGGATTAACAACTTGACCTGGAACTGTTTACCTGATAACTTCTGGAGTCGGCTATAGACCTACGTCAGTGCTTGTGTACAGCTGTGTCGTCATACATGTATCATGACGTCACACGTAGCCTGAGTGACCTGACAATTCCGGGCTCGGACCACCTGCCTGTCTGTCAACAGCCACATACCAGAATGTCGCCTAATCAAAAAACAGCACGCCGCTCCACAAGAAACAAACCAAATAGAAATGATTCACGCTTCATCTACTCACCGTCAATAGAAACAAGAACACGAAATAGACAGAGAAAAATAAAGAATAAAGAAAAACAGAAGATGTGTAAGCGACCAGAGACAATCTTCTATGACTACAAATATGATTGTGACACCACTGATGTGATAGCCATGGACGATGAGCCTACCAACGCTAAATTTTGGACAGAGAGCCCTGACACTTGGTTCAAATCGTCACTCACATATTATAACAGACAATATGACACGGGAATTCTAAAGAACAAGCCAGAGGTACGATTCCCTGCCAGAGGTCAAATCGGCAAACAGATAATAGTGCCAGATAACCGTAATCCTGATGAAGACTGCTACGTTACTCTATTCTTCTATAAGACTGGTGTGGTAGTAATACAAGGCCGAGGTTGTGGTGAATGGGAAGAGAAAGATATGATGGATATAAAATCTGTTGTAAGAACATTCAACAAGTCAACCGCATCTCTGGACGGCTGTATTAGTCCAACAGATATGAGTGAAGGCGCTACAAGTGTGACTGAAAATAACACAGCCAGCCTCATTCACGCTACCAAGCCAGCCACTCACCCATCCCTGGCCGACAGATTGTATAAAGCAGCCAGTTTTCTTATTCCACGTTCAAACAGCACACCCAAGAACAATCAATCTGTCAACTCTTCAAAGAAATTGACTACATTGTCTCCACAGCCAGCTGATGATAGTGACGTCGCCTGCTCAGATCTCACCAAGTGTAGTGAAGACTTGTGCCTAGAGACTAACTCCAGTCAGCAATTACTGTTTGAAATGGACTCTCGTAATAGCGACATGGACGAAAGCTCTGCTGATGAAAGAGAGATAATCACCACTCCATCTGAAATGCATTCCAGCCAACAGCTTGGCTTGCCCCAACCTCCCCGTCCACAACTGGCAAATGATAAATTGTTGGATGCAGAGCGCACCATAAGTATTCTGACAAGAGAAATTGAACAGCTTCAAACCAACAACGAACATATAAATGCAGAAAAGACAACTCTACAAGCTCGCTGTGATGAACTAAATACTGATAAACAGATTCTCCAAGCGCAGCTACTGAGCCTCAAAAGACATGATAAGAATACCGATTCCTCTGTCGCACGTCCACCTGTACCAACCCCAAACAGTGATAAAGACATACTAATTGTGGGGACAAGTATGGTAAGAGGACTAGCCACTGAATTGAATCGCAGCCACAGAGTAAAAGCCACTGGTTATATTTACCCAGGTGGAACTACTAAGCGACTCATAGACTCTCTACCTGGAACTCAGCGTGATAATAAACACTACAAACCACACTTCGTGATTGTTGACGCCGGTACCAACGATGTGTCAGCTGGTACAACAGCTGGAAAGATAGCAAATGAGGTTAATGAGCTAATGAACGTTGCAAAAGATACATATCCATCCGCTGAAATTTGCTATAGTAGTATTCACCATCGAAATGACATTTCACACGTTAACAGGACAATTGACACTATAAATCACAAAGTCAAAGAATTCTGCAACACCCAGAATTTCAGATTTATAGATAATGGTACAGACGCTAGTGACCCTCATACAACAAGACTGAACAAAAGTGGTCTTCACTTGAACTCAAAAGGAAAACGTGATGTCGCAGACCGTATCATAACAACTTGCCTCTCAAACGGACAAGGAGCACGACCACGTAAGCTAATCACCAACACTACAGTTAAGCCGCAGCGACCTACCCGATCTGCCCACCCTCACTACTCCAGGCGCCCGATGAGAGACAAGCCGTCAATTCCTGCTCTGATGGACCTGCCCATGATTCCTCCTCAGCAGCGACGCCCACGTTGCCCACCCCATGGACTGTGGATGTGCTGTCCCCAGGTAAACATGCCTCATCACTGAACTTTTTAGACTCGCTGCCTTCCCTTAATGAAGTTATTAAAGAACTAAATAACGAGGAGCTTTATAATGAGCCAGACCTCATTGGACATTCACCTTATCTAGATGATCATGATTTTATTGGTCAATCTCGATTCTTATCTGACAAATTCACTATCCTTAGTTTAAACTGTCAAAGTTTGAATGCAAAAATAGACGATATAAAAGCGAAGTTATATTACTTTGGACAACATAATATACATTTTAGTGTGATATGTCTTCAGGAAACCTGGTTAGATGAAAATTCAGACACTTGTTTACTAGAATTAGATGATTATACCTTGATTTCTCAAAGCAAAAGTTGTAGTGCACACGGTGGGCTACTAATATACATTAAAACATCGTATAAGCATACAACTTTATCTTTTCATAAACCGTCTAACATATGGGAAGGTCAATTTGTAGAAATTGTAATAAACGAGGTGACTAATAAGAAATTGATCCTCGGTAATATATATAGACCACCAAAGGATCTAAATCAAAACTATCATACGTTCATAAATGAATTTAGTGAAACTCTAGATTATTTGCACAACCAAAAAAGTGAGATTATAATTGCGGGTGATTATAACATAGACCTATTAAGGCTTAAAGAGAAACCCATGTTTAATGAGTACTTTGACTCTGTTCTCGGATTTGGGTTTTTCCCCAAAATAACTTTGCCAACAAGACTCTCGAACCAATCGGGTACACTTATTGATAATTTTCTATGCAAACTATCCCCATATTATTCAAATACCAAAACAGGTGTTCTATTAAGTGACATATCAGACCATCTCCCATACTTTATAAGCCTGAATCAAACAGTAAATAGAAAACCAGGCCCCACATTTGAAACAATCAGGGACAAAAGCATATCGGCCATAAATAATCTCCAAGTCGAATTGCAAAGAAATAATATAAGTGAACAACTTGATAAGAAGATAGACGCTGATCCAGAACTAAATTACAATACTCTCATAAAGCATATATGTCAAAGCGTTCATAAATGTCTACCTCAAAAATCTGTAAAATTCAATAAGCACAAACACAAAAAAGCCAAATGGATTACAAATGAAATTGTCCGATCAATAGCATCTAGAGACAGACTTTATGCAAACTTAAAGAGGAATTCACTGAATTCAAAAGAGAAAAATAAACTTAAAAGTAATTTAAAAACCTGCAATGCACTACTAAGCAAACGTATTCGCGAAGCGAAAAAAATCCATTACCATTCATGTTTTAATAAATGTAGACACGACATTAAGAAACAATGGTCTACAATAAAAGATATATTAAATAAGCCAGACAAAAATAATAAATTTCCAGATTTTCTAAACATCAATGATCAAAAAGTATCAGAGAGCAATAAAATTGCTGATAGTTTTAACGATTTTTTCACAAACATTGGTACTAAGCTATCTTCTGAAATTAAAAGTAGCAATATCTCGTTTAAACATTTTCTAAAACATCCCTCTCCATTCAACTTTGAATTTAAAACAATCGAGGAAGGGACAACACTTAAAATTATTGATAGTCTACAACCTAAAGATACGTGCGATTCAGATGGCCTATCAACAAAAATGCTGAAAATGATCAAGAATGAAATAAGCCAACCAATTACCCTCATCATAAACCAGTCTATACTTTCTGGAACATTTCCTGACAAGCTAAAACTAGCTAAAGTGATCCCGATACATAAAAAGGGGGATGATACTAAAATCGACAACTACAGACCCATTTCTATATTGCCAGCTATCTCAAAAATATTCGAACGTGTTTTATTTAATCAAATTGACGAATATTTCTCCTCTCATAATCTATACAACGACAGTCAGTATGGGTTTAGGAAAAAACACTCTACCGAGCATGCAACATTAGAATTAGTGGATAGAATTTCACAGGAACTAGATAAAGGTAATGCACCATTAAATATATTTATTGACCTATCAAAGGCATTTGACACATTAGATCATAAAATTCTACTACACAAATTGAATCACTATGGTTTCAATGGTCCAGCGCTAAACATAATGAAAAGTTATTTGACAGATCGAAAACAATACGTAGAATTTAAAAATGTTGCATCCACACAAAACAGAATTATTACCGGAGTACCACAAGGTTCAATATTAGGTCCCCTATTGTTTATAATATACATTAATGATATTTCAGAAGCGAGCAAACTTTTTAATTTCATAATCTACGCGGACGATACGGCCCTTAATAGCACCCTGAATGTTTTTAAGTTTAATGAGCAATTCTCCGAAAATATCAATACAGAATTGAGCAAAATAAATGACTGGCTAAGAGCCAATAAACTTTCCCTAAATGCAACGAAAACAAAACTAATGATATTCCACAAGCCTCAAAAAAAAGTTGAATGTCCTCTTCTACAGATTAATGGGACAGAAATTGAACGTGTTCAAGAATTTAATTACTTAGGCATTCCACTAAACGAACATCTTACTTGGAAAAACCATGTGAATAAAATTGCCAATAAAATTTCTAGATCTATTGGGATATTAAACAAATTAAAACGTTGCCTACCACAAGATACCCTATATCTTTTGTATAACTCTCTTGTACTCAGTCATTTAAATTATGGTATCTTAGCCTGGGGATATCAAACTGATAGACTCTACAAGCTACAGAAAAAAACAGTTATAATAATTTGCCTTGGTAAATTTAATTGTCATTCAGAACCATTGTTTAAAAAACTTCAACTACTAAAGATTAAAGATATACACACAATCCAAGAGCTTAAATTTTATCATCAACTGAAAAATAACCAGCTGCCGTCATATTTCCGCAACATGACCAACGACCATGGCCTGGATACTCACCCATATCCTACACGCCACAAAAATAAATTACGCTTGCCCAGTACAAATCACGAATTCGCAAGGAAATGTATCCGATACAGTGCAATAGAAACAGCAATAAATACTTCAAACCATATTATCGAAAAAGTAAACACCCATAGCCTACACGGTTTTATGACTTATTTTAAGAAAATAACTATTGACCAATATGAGTCATCGTGCAGACTAAACAATTGTTACGTTTGTCATAATAGGTGATTAGTTAAATAAATCTTTTTATAGATGCATCTAATATATGTATATAGGAACAAGTTATATTGTCTATGTTTCGAAACTAATTCAATACAAATTATATAATATAATTGTATGTACTGTATAAATGTCGACTGTCATAACTTTTATATTGCTCTGCAATTAATAATTTTTGTTTTTCATACATGTATGTATCATTATATAGAAGGGTAAATTCGCGTCGATTTATATTTATATGAACAATTTCTTTATGATTATCATATTGTATGCCATATTATGTAAGCATAATAATAATGTATATTTATTTAAAACCATTTGTTCATTGTACTCATAAATGATTTAATCTTATTATATTTTTGTATAAATGAATATACTAAACATGTTAAATATAGTGATGTATTCCCGGCAAACACCGGACGCTGGGCCGGTGTTGATTTATTGTTGGCACAGAGTCGGAGACGATGGGCCGGCATCGGATCAACAGTGGTTCGTCGTCTCGTGTTTGCTGGGGAACCGCTATGTGTTTCTTCCCTATAAAATATATATGAATCTGATGACTTTAACCCATGGAACCACTTTTCTCGAACATGTTAGTATCAAATATGTCACGCGTTTTTATTGTATTTCTATGATATATATTCAGCCTCATCTCATCATCTGTACATCATTCATTTCTCATCTACAGTTTGCACTGTTTTTAATGAATAACAAAGTCACTTCCCTGACCGTCCCTTTCAATAAGTGACGTTAAGCAACCTTCTTACTCACATTACCGGCCGATATGTATATTTTATATAAAATGTAATTCATTGCTTATCATTGTTGTAGGGTGGCTCCTTTGATAGCGACATGTGCTTATGTCTTAAAAGGAGTCTCCCTCACCATATTGTATTATATATTGGTGGAATAAAGCTATCTGTCTGTCTGTCTGTCTGTCTGGCTCGCCACTGCCAAACGTGAAAGGTGGGGGTCCGCCGCTGCCAAACGACAGGGTTCGCCACTGCCAAACGTAAATGGAGGGGGTCCGCCACTGCCGAACGACGGGGTCCGCCACTGCCAAACGTGAAAGAAGGGTGTCCGCCACTGCCAAGCGTGAAAGGAGGGGGTCCGCCACTGCCGAACGTGAAAGGACGGGGTCGGCCAGTGCTAAACGATGGGGTTCGCCACTGTCAAACGTGAAAGGTGTGGGTCCGCCACTGCCAAACGTGAGAAAGGTTGAGGTCCGCCACTGCCAAGCTTGAAAGGACGGGGTCTGCCACTGCCAAACATGAAAGGTAGGGGTCCCCCACTGCCAAACGACGGGGTTCGCCACTGCCTAACGTAAATGGAGGGGGGGGGGGGCGCCACTGCCAAATACTGGATTCGCTACTGCCAAACGTGAAAGGTGGGGGGTCCGACACAGCCAAACGACGGGCATCGCTACTGCCAAACTTTAAAGGAGGGTGTTGGACACTGCCAAGCATGAGAGGTAGGGGTCCGCCATTGCCAAGCGTGAAAGGTGGGCGTCCGCCACTGACAAACGTGAAATTTGGGGGTCTGCCAATGCTAAACACGGAAGGATGTGGTCCGCCGCTGCCAAACGTAAATATTGGGGGTCCGCCACTGCCAAACGTGATCTGTAAATAGCTCCCCTCACACGTCATGTGCACACGAGCGGGACATTATAAAGCCACATTTGTGCACATACAGGGCTGGGGCCCTAGGGTAGTGGTTAGCTCCGCTGCCTTTCACGCCAGGGTTCCGGTTCGGTTCCCGGTGTCGGCGGTTTGAAAGAAACAAAAAATGTTTTTCCTCATCCACGTGTGAAAGTCAGTATTGTGGGGAGCCTCCGTGACCGAGAGGTAGCGTGCTCAGCCTCAGACCGCCTGTGCTCGAATTTCATATCCTGTGTCTGGAAGACAGTGTCATCTCAGTCATCTCACCATCCTCAGGAGGTTCTCTTGGCCCAGTTCAGCCTACATGTGCACAAAGGTGGCCTAAAGCTCGATTCATTTCATTTTGTGCACATACATGCTGAACCGAGCCAACAAATGCCGTGTAGTAACATAGCTGCTCTATTCACCAAATCCCATGAATGGACTTTTTTCAATTTTCTCGGATGTGATTGAAGCTTTTTGTGTGAAAAAAAGAAAATATCATATGAAAAAAATGTCACTCACAAATTTAAAACAACAGTCGAGAAAAAGAAAAAAAACGCTATTCTGACGATCTGGTGAAACATACCGTAGGATACAAATACGCTGTGGAACCCTTTGTGCTGCTCAATTATCTGATACTATTTTTCATTCATTTGAAACTGGGATTGCTAACGCAATTACCAGCTCCAAATGACGTAAAATATTATTATTTTCAAAAAAATAAATCTTCGCACACATTTCATTTATTACCTGATCATCCTGCGCCAACATCAATTTCAGTATTTTTTTTTAATTTGAAACTATAGCTCGAAACCGTATGCCTAGGGGCCTAGCAGAAAAACCGTATGCCTAGGGGCCTAGCAGAAAAACCGTATGCCTAGGGGGCTAGCAGGAAAACCGTATGCCTAGGGGCCTAGCAGGAAAACCGTATGCCTAGGGGCCTAGCAGGAAAACCGTATGCCTAGGGGCCTAGCAGGAAAACCGTATGTCTAGGGGCCTAGCAGGAAAACCGTATGCCTAGGGCCCTAGCAGGAAAACCGTATGCCTAGGGGCCTAGCAGGAAAACCGTATGCCTAGGGGCCTAGTAGAAAAACCGTATGCCTAGGGGCCTAGCAGGAAAACCGTATGCCTAGGGACTTAGCTTGAAAAGGGTGGAGGAGATAAGATCCATATCGCTGAGCTGTGCAGGAAGTCGCACAAAGCAGCGTATCTTCCTAACACACAGTCTGACAACTAAACCACCTGCTGAGGTTTTGTTTCTCACATTCTATGGCACCCGCTCAGATAATGAACGCGTGTAATTCAGTCGATTATTTCCCGTGACGAGGCATAGAGACAAGTAAAAGGCAAGCAGCAGTTTGCGTTTGCTGTGCATGCCATAACGATCTTTGCAAAGTCATAACTCTAAGCCCCAGTGGCTGAAACATGTTTCAGCCATAGATTATATTGACCGCGTACAAGATCGTGGGACATTTCTTTGGACTGTCATATCCGAAAATAGCGCTGAATAATCAGGTCGAAAATAGTTTTTTTGGAATCAGTAGCATTTCAGTTCCATGCCCGCATGCTCAGCTCACAGGTTGCACAGTCATTAAAAAGTTGTGTACATTTTTGGACCTTGGGGGTCTAGACCGCTCTCAGTCACCGCCATGTTGGATTTTTCGGGTAAAGCAAATATATAAATCCACGGCCTCGGAGAGGACAATACGGCTGAGTCATAACGGTCTGCAAAGACAAACCACATTAACTGCTTACTTCTTAAGTGATCTGTTACGGCTGTTTGCCTCGGCTCGGCGGCATAATGCTCTGAGTGGCGTGAAATGCAAGACACGGGAAATATGTATTGTCCGCACTTTAAGCCACCAGTTCAACTCGTGTTAATAGTTTTTGTAACTCTTGTTAAATTGTTTTTCATTCTTTTTTTTTGATGGAATTACTGACGCAAATTACACATCAAAAAAAAATATTACAATTT
Source organism: Flabesymbios commensalis (assembly GCA_964017125.1). Taxonomy (NCBI): domain Eukaryota; kingdom Metazoa; phylum Annelida; class Polychaeta; order Terebellida; family Flabelligeridae; genus Flabesymbios; species Flabesymbios commensalis. The sequence continues at coordinate 1,781,602 of OZ024906.1, read as the reverse complement.
TTGTAAAAATATATACCTCCTGATTTGTATTTTTTACTCAACTGATCACCTCTCACAAGCTATTTCACCAATTTCCTTAATATTTGACCCTTATAAAGCACTGAATTATTTTTGTATAAACCATGGAAAGCAAGTGGGTTTTTTCAATTTTAAATCGTCCTAATCGTCTTAGTTAGGTCTTTCTGGTTAATTTGAATACCTATGTTATGGGTCTACGGCTATTAAAAATATTGTAATTGTTACAGAGAGGAGATCGTCTTTATACGCAGAATCTGACGTCCACAGACGTTAGATTATGACGTATAAAGACGGTCCACACGCTGAAAGGGTTAGCGTGGTTTATAAGTCCAGTTTGAGACCATTTATATACGGGCCTAGCGGTACAAGGGTCACTGATGGATCATCGCTTTGTCAACCATTTTACGGCTGTAAGTTTATCACACGTCGATAGTTTTTTTTATTAATTAATCCTCACAATGGACTGATCCCACATGGGGTTAGTCAGGCCAGTTACAGGGAGTGTACACAGTAAGAGGATGTCCGCTCTGTGAATCAATCACGCCATCAAAAAATGTCTACAATCTACATGGATTGAGATAGAATTCTGTATTTTATTATATTTAGCTTTTGACCAATACATATATTTTATACAGATAAAAAAGTCTACACATTGTAGCATTATAATAGCATGTGCAACATTGGTCACGCCGCGCTAGAACGTATATTTTAACAGTTATAACTTTGTCACCAAAATATGAGCTGACATTGATATTGTTGTGTCAAGGAGCCAAAATAAAAGTGAGCAATCGTGTTCAAACTTATTATTTCAGATTAAAAAACATGTTTTATGGTCAAATGTGTGTCATAGCAGTGAAGTGCAGATACGTGGCCCCCAATTTGACAAACCTCAATAATTTCATTAAGCTGAAGTGACGCGATCCACAGCTTCAACTGTATGAAAATATGAACTACTAGCACACTACTGCATAAATATAAAGTAATGTGCGAGACACCTGGTGAATGGCGTGATACTTCCGAAAGGTTTTCTGGTACTGAAAATATATTCACCAGGTGTCCCTAGCATCACATTTTATTACTGTTTACTAATTTTAACAACAAACAACTCTCCAATAGGATGTTTTAATTTGTTGAGCATACTCACCAGGTGTCCCTCACATCTCATTGTGCATATTGTCCAGATGCTCCTCAGACCACCTCCATTGTAACCACGTTTGATAAATTGGGATAATCTAGGATCAACCTACTCGTCTAGAGAAACTGAATACTCTAGGATCGACTTACTCGTCTAGAAAAATTTAAGAACACATTTATAGCAGTATGTATTAACAGACTGTATGCCTGCACGATACAGGAGGCAGTAATACTTATCATTCAAAAAACTGTCCAAATTTGCCTTGCACGACTGATCAATTGCGCAATGAATAAAGGCCTGAGTTGATTGATTACTGATTCTTATCCTAACTGCTGATACAAAATGATCAGCCCAACCGAAGTGCAACGGAAAGGCTTCACTCTGGAGGAGCCTACTACGTTATCACGTTGTCCAATGTACTGGATAAGTATTCTTGATTAACCCTTTCAAGCCTGAATTTACCATTGTCATCTTCATCCACTACAAGCCGAGAATTGTAGTGAAAGTAGATGATTTGAAGTGGGTGGAAAATTAAAAAAAATTGCCATGTATTGGTAAACCAATTTCATGGGGATATTCATTCTAAAACCCTTGGTTGTAAGAAAATTAAGTCTGTTTTCAGGGATGTAAAATGATGCTTTAATGCATCGTGAGGGCTTAAGGGGTTAAGGTGGCGATCACCGGCACTAGCCAAGTATGTGTAAAGAAAATATGGCTCATCACGCCATAGAAAACCCTGTTGTATTTGCTAATAAACATAATAAATCGCACCGGAAGTTTCAAGTATACTGCCAGGACCATTGCCAACTACATTATAGCGTTCGTAGACTGCTCCTTGTTCGTATTCACCTACAATCCTCGTGCGAACAATTTTCGCAAAGCAGTGTGTGGGGAAGGGACTCGAAAGTATGCACTGTTGTATTTTCTGGCTTGGTATTTCATGTTAAATCATGTGACATTATAGTCAAATAATTGAAAAATACAAATCATAAGTAGATGGTGTGTCAACATCTCTCCTGCCAGCTGGGTATATGGAAATTATAAAAAACTTCGAATTCGTCTTCCACAAATTAAGGCCAATGTAATAGACCATAGTCAAGCTGAACGATTGGGCTGTTGTGACATTGTGGACCCTGGGGTGACTCAGGTCAACGTCCACAGAAGTGGGGTCCACCACAATGTAAATAGTACGGTTCAGTAAAGCAAAACAACCCAGTTGCTTTGAGTTTGCCAACACTTTATCACAAATAGTCGATATTGACACCTAAGATCTACTTGGGTCATGTCTCAAACATCCGTATATTAAAATAAGATTAAACAAAAATTTCGAAGATTAATATCAGAATATGACGTCCACAGAGGTCCGATTCTGACGTATAAAGTTAAGCCAAACATTAGATCAAGCCAATGTATCGCGTTTACTGTGATCAGAAAAATTCTTTCATTAATCTGACGTCAAATGTCGATCCACGCACTGGAATAATTTAAAAAATTATAAATGATCGTATATCAACAAATGTGTATTAAAATGAAACAGAACTAAGCCATTTATTACGCTGGGAAAATGAATAACCCTTTGGTTTCTAGTGTAACAAATTATTTGTGCACCGTAATGCTTAAGCTTGGAATGGGCCATGTTCTGTAGTTTATTGAGTTACGTCAGCATATCTTGTAAACAGGAACTTCCATGGTGAATCAATGGGGCACCATAAGTGTCAATGATGCTCATCTCAGTAAGCACAAGGTATTGACCCAATGTCGGGTTAATGTTGGCTCATTGTCTACGACTTGAATTATTTTGGAAGGTTCTATATCTGTGGATCTTGGTTCAGTGTGTGAGCAGGCTAGTCAGTGTAATTAGCGATTTAAGACACCCACCATTAGACTCCTGGGTTCATGTTGGCTCATATTCTACGACTTGAATTATTTTGGAAGGTTTTATATCTGTGGATACCAGTTCAGTGTCTCAGCAGCTATAGTAACTTAGTATTTAGCAATTTACGACAACCACCACTCATGGTCATAGCTACTGTCAAATGATATTTATGGATGTAGCCTAAGCTGTACAACAATTTTTTTTTAATTATTTTGTAAGATATTAATTCTAAAAAAATGTAAATAATTGTCAAAATAATCATTAAATTGAAACTGTTTATATTTTCCAAAGTTGTATTTTATTTACACATTTTTATTTTTTTTGCATGGAAAGTAATAGGTCTTGTCTATCTTGTGTTGTGATCACAGGGTTGTGTAATGATTAAACCTACAATCGGTCATGTTGAGTAATTTATTGAGTGGATTGTCGTCAGGGTGGCTTGGCAAACATAGAATCCATGGTGAATCAATGAGTCACCATATTAATATTTTGTCAGTGATGTTGATGTCAGTAAGCACAAGGTACTAACCCAATAAAAGGTAAAGGTGCAGGTTTATAGTCTGATATCAAGTATTTCATCCGACTTTCATACTTTTTACCCCCTGGTCACTTGACCTGATCATCCGCGTGTCATCTCAACTGAACGGAGAGCATACAGTCCTGCAGTTATTTCTGCGCATTGACCTTATCATACACATTGCCATCTCTGCCCTACCAGGTACTCCTTTTAACCTGAGTCAAGTGAAGCATTTTAGGGTTAAGTGCCTTGCCCAAGGACACAACATCGAAACAATGTCCAAATATTGAGAGGGGAGAAACATGATATTTCTCTGAAAAGCCTGCACCAAGCGACATTGACAAAGCGCCACGCTCTAAATAAATGAAATGAATTGGGCTTTAGGCCACCTTTGTGCACATATAGTCTGAACTGGGCCAGGAGAACCTCCTGAGAATACGAGATGACACTGTCCTCCAGACACAGGATTCGAAGTTCGAGCCCTGGCGGTCTGAGGCCAAGCACGCTACCTCTCGGCCACAATACTGACTTTTACACGTGGATGGGGAAGAAACATTTTTTGCTTCTTTCAAACCGCCGAGACCGGGGACCGAACCTTGAACTCTGTGGTGAAAGGCAGCGGTGTTAACCACTACCCTAGGGCCCCCGCCCACCGCGCTCTAACCATTGTGCGATGTCCCTCTCTACTCTTGCGTTAATGTTGGCTCATCTTCCACGACTTAAATTGTTTTGGCAGGTTATCTGTCTGTGAATCTTGGGTCAGTGTGTGAGCAGGCTAGACAGTGTAATTAGCGATTTAAGACACTCACCATTAGACTCCTGGACATACTGCCGAATGATATTGATGGATGTAGCTTAAAGTTTAACAAGACTACATAAGTCCAGGAGCTCCCGCTCCGAATTAGAATTTGATTTAAGCAATTTTGTATAGGGTTATTAATGTAGTCCTAGTCTAGGTCAAAAATCAAGACGCAAGACAACTAGGTCTAAGAAGCCCAGTCTAAGAGTAAGATAAGAACTAGACTGTCTGTCAGAGATTGCAAACCTCCATTGAAATTAATGATCCTAATCAGTATCCCAGTAATGGTCTACCTATCTGGCATGGTTTACCCGATATCAGGCCAATCGAGTTAACTAATAGCTGATTTACGGTCATTTTGAATTCGATATAAATTAGTTAAAAACTTAGGGTGCATCCTCCCCCGAAACCTCAAATTTTGTTTTATAGTAATGGACTAACATCTAGCAGTTTGCAAAATATTGGGCATGTGAAAGTAAATAATGGCCGATAGGGGGCCATTTTGAATTTGATCGAGTCAGAATTTTTCAAGATGCATCCTCAGCTGAAAACTCACATTTCATTCTATAGTAATCGTCTAGCTATCTAGCACGGTTTACCAAATATTGGCCATGTGAAAGTGAATAATGGCCTAAAGGCGGCCATTTTGAATTTGATTAAGTCAAAATTTTCCAAGATGCATCCTCAGCTGAAATCTCACATTTCATTCTATAGTAATAGTCTAGCCATCTAGCACGGTTTACCAAATATCGCCCATGTGAAAGTGAATAATGGCCGATAGGAGGCCATTTTGAATTTGATCAAGTCAAAATTTTTCAAGATGCATCCTCTCCTGAAATCTCACATTTTGCTTTATAGTGATGGTCTAGCCATCTAGTACGGTTACTAAAAACCGGCCATGTGAAAGTGAATAATGGCGGATAGGCGGCCATTTTGAATTTGATCGAGTCAATTTTTTTCAAGATGCATCCTCTCTTGTAATCTCACATTTTGTTTTATAGTAGTGGCCCAGCTGTCTAACACGGTTTACCAAATATCAGCAATGTGAAAGTAAATAGTGGCCGATAGGCGGCCATTTTGAATTCGATTGAGTCGAAAGTTTTTAAAAGGCATCCTCTCTCGAAACGTCACATTTTGTTTTATAGTAATGGTCTAGCTATCTAGCACGGTTTACCTGATATCAGGCCTATCGAGGTAAATAATGCTGATTGTCGGCCATTTTGAAATCGTAAGTTAAAAATTTTCAGGGTGCATCCTCCCCCGAAAACTGACACTTTGTTTTATAGTAATCAGGTAATGGTCTAGCCATCTAGCACGGTTTACCAAATATCAGCCATGTGAAAATGAATAATGGCCGAAAAGGCGGCCATTTTAAATTTGATCAAGTCAATTTTTTTCAAGATGCATCCTCATCTGAAATCTCACATTTCGTTTTACAGTAATGGTCTAGCCATCTAGCACGGTTGACCAAATAACGGCCATGTGAAAGTGAATAATGGCCGATAAGCGGCCATTTTGAATTTTATCGAGTCGAATTTTTTCAAGATGCATTCTCTCCTGAAATCACACATTTTGTTTTATAGTAATGGTCCAGCCATCTAGCACGGTTTACCAAATAACGGCCATGTGAAAGTGAATAATGGCCGATTGGCGGCCATTTTGAACTTTGACAAAATCATTTTTTTCAAAATACATCCTCTCCTGAAGCCTTACAATTTGTTTTATAGTAATGGTGTAGATATCTTGAGCGGTTTTCATTATATTCCACAATATCAGGCCTGTCGAGGTGAATAATAGCTGATAGGCGGCCATTTTGAATTTTATCAACTTCAAATTTTTCAGGATGCATCCTCTCCTGAAACCTTACAATTTATTTGATATTAATGGTGTAGCTATCTTGAGCGGTTTTCATGATATTCCGCAATATCAGGCCTGTGGAGGTGAATAATGGCCGATAGGCGGCCATTTTTAATTTTATCGACTTAAAATTTTCCAAGATGCATCCTCTCCTGAAACCTCACAATTTGTTTTATAGTAATGGTGTAGCTATCTTGAGCCGTTTTCATGATATTCCGCAAAATCTTTCAGTCGGATTTACCGATGTTATAAATTAGGTCAAAGTGCTGGGTCAACTTCAAGGTCAAGGTCCAAAAACCTGAAAAGGCACAACTAGGGACCTTAGAGAACATGTATGTGCAATATGTCATCGGCCCAGTACTTTTCGAGATCTGCTCCGGAAACGAAGTGCGCGTCAAAACGTCTAAATAGGTCATAGTTCTGAACCAGAAGTAGGTCAAAGTTCAAATACCCCAAAAGGCACAACTAGACCCCCTAGGGGTGTTGTGTGTAAAATTTGAAGACAATTGGACGAGTACTTTCAGAGATATGCTCCGGAAACGAATTGTTTACGGATGGCCCAACGGCCCAACGGCCCAACGGCCCAACGCTGTAACATCATCATTTTCTCCTCTGCAACCTTGCGTATTGCATTCAGATTAAAAATATTTTAACCTGTCCAATAGCCACCTGGAAGTAACCCACATACCAAAAATTGTTATCCTAGCTTATTTTCTCACAAAGTTATAGGCAAAAGAAGAGGCCAAAAAAAAACGGAGGTAGAATCCATAGCTCCCTTCGTCTCACCTACGGTGACGGCGGGAGCTAAAAATAATATGGTCATAATCATCAAAGTAACACATAAAATAAGAAATTGATGTTATTTCGTAAGCTATTATTAAAAAAATAGTAAATAATTGTAAAAGTATTCGTTCATGTGAAACTGTTCTTACAAAAAATAGTAAATAATTGTGAAAGTATTCGTACATGTGAAACTGTTATTACGCAAAATAGTAAATAATTGTAAAAGTATTCGTTCACGTGAAACCTTTAGTACAAAAAATAGTAAAAAATTGTAAAATAATTCGTAGATGTGAAACTGTTATTATTTTCCAAAGTGTTTTTTTTTTAAATTTTACTCACACATTTTGAATTTGTTTTGCATGAAAATTAATTGGTCTGGTCCATATTTTGTTGTCAACGTCTGGTGTTTGCTGGGTCATGGTGTGTTTGTTTATTGAGTGAGTTACGTCATGTCTTCACAAACAGCAGATTAATCCATGATGAATCAATGAGGGACTTTTGTCAGTAATGACCCAACGTTGTGTTAGTGTGAGGCCACCGTCTACGACGCTGGCCCCACACTATCACAACGCTGGTTCAATATATTGTGTTTGCCTGGATGTCAGCACTGCTGTAGTCACATGATCCACCTTGCAACCATCCGCATCAGGCTAGTTACCTAGTTACCAGCATAACGAGATCTGTGTGTGTAGCACTGACAGTAGCTGAGTGAACCTACACTTCATCAATTAACACTGACAGTAGCTGAGTGAACCTACACTTGGTCAATTAACACTGACAGTAGCTGAGTGAACCTACACTTCGTCAATTAACACTGACATTAGCTGAGTGAACCTACACGTCGTCAAATAACACAGACAGTAGCTGAGTGAACATACACTTGGTCAATTAACACTGACAGTAGCTGAGTGAACCTACACTTGGTCAATTAACACTGACAGTAGCTGAGTGAACCTACACTTCGTCAATTAACACTGACATTAGCTGAGTGAACCTACACGTCGTCAAATAACACTGACAGTAGCTGAGTGAACATACACTTCGTCCATTAACACTGACATTAGCTGTGTGAACCTACATTTCGTCAATTAACACCGATAATAGATGAGTGAACCTACACTTCGTCAAGTATCACTGACAATAGCTGAGTGAACCTACACTTCGTCAATTAACACTGACATCAGCTGAGTGAACCTACACTTCGTCAATTAACACTGACATCAGCTGAGTAAACATACACTCCGTCAATTAACACTGACATCAGCTGAGTAAACATACACTCCGTCAATTAACACTGACATTAGCTGAGTGAACCTACACTTTGTGAAGTAACACTGACAGTAGCTGAGTGAACCTACACTTCGTCAATTAACACTGACATTAGCTGAGTGAACCTACACTTCGTCAATTAACACTGACATCAGCTGAGTGAACCTACACTTCACCAATTAACACTGACATCAGCTGAGTAAACATACACTCCGTCAATTAACACTGACATTAGCTGAGTGAACCTACACTTTGTGAAGTAACACTGACAGTAGCTGAGTGAACCTACACTTCGTCAATTAACACTGACATTAGCTGAGTGAACCTACACTTCGCCAATTAACACTGACATTAGCTGAGTGAACCTACACTTGTTCAATTAACACTGACAGTAGCTGAGTGGACCCACACTTCGTCAATTAACACTGATATTAGCTGAGTGAACCTACACTTGGTCAATTAACACTGACATCAGCTGAGTGAACCTACACTTCGTCAATTAGCACCGACAGTAGCTGAGTGAACCTACACTTCGTCAATTAACACTGATATTAGCTGAGTGAACCTACACTTCGTCAAGTAACACTGACATTAGCTGAGTGAACCTACACTTAGTCAATTAACACTGACATTAGCTGAGTGAACCTACACTTGGTCAATTAACACTGACATTAGCTGAGTAAACCTACACTTCGTCAATTAACACTGACATTAGGTAAGTGAACCTACCCTTCGTCAATTAACACTGACATTAGCTAAGTGAACCTACACTTCATCAATTAACACTGACAGTAGCTGAGTGAACCTACACTTCGTCAATTAACACTGACATTAGCTGAGTGAACCTACACTTGGTCAATTAACACTGACATTAGCTGAGTAAACCTACACTTGGTCAATTAACACTGACATCAGCTAACCTACGCTTCATCAATTAGCACTGACATCAGCTGAGTGAACCTACACTTCGTCAAGTATCACTGACAGTAGCTGAGTGAACCTACACTTGGTCAATTAACACTGATATTAGCTAAGTGAACCTACACTTCGTCAATTAACACTGACTATAGCAGAGTGAACCTTCACTTATTCAATTAACACTGACAGCAGCTGAGTGAACCTACACTTGGTCAATTAACACTGCCAGTAGCTGAGTGAACCTACACTTCGTCAAGTAACACTGAAATTAGCTGAGTGAACCTACACCTCGTCAATTAACATTGACATTAGCTGAGTGAACCTACACTTGGTCAATTAACACTGACAGTAGCTGAGTGAACCTACACTTCGTCAAGTAACACTGAAATTAGCTGAGTGAACCTACACCTCGTCAATTAACATTGACATTAGCTGAGTGAACCTACACTTGGTCAATTAACACTGACATCAGCTGAGTGAACCTACACTTCATCAATTAACACTGACAGTAGCTGAGTGAACCTACACTTCGTCAATTAACACTGACAGTAGCTGAGTGAACCTACACTTCGTCAAGTAACACTGAAATTAGCTGAGTGAACCTACACCTCGTCAATTAACATTGACATTAGCTGAGTGAACCTACACTTCGTCAAGTAACACTGAAATTAGCTGGGTGAACCTACACTTCGTTAAGTAATACTGACATTAGCTGAGTGAACCTACACTTCGTCAAGTATCACTGACAGTAGCTGAATGAACCTACACTTCTTCAGTTAACACTGACATCAGCTGAGTGAACCTACACTTCGTCAAGTATCACTGACAGTAGCTGAGTGAACCTACACTTGGTCAATTAACACTGACATTAGCTGAGTAAACCTACACTTGGTCAATTAACACTGATATTAGCTAAGTGAACCTACACTTCGTCAATTAACACTGACATCAGCTGAGTGAACCTACACTTCGTCAAGTATCACTGACAGTAGCTGAGTGAACCTACACTTGGTCAATTAACACTGATATTAGCTAAGTGAACCTACACTTCGTCAATTAACACTGACTATAGCAGAGTGAACCTTCACTTCGTCAATTAACACTGACATTAGCAGAGTGAACCTTAACTTCGTCAATTAACACTGACATTAGGTAAGTGAACCTACACTTCATCAATTAACACTGACATTAGCTGAGTGAAACTACACTTCGTCAAGTATCACTGACAGTAGCTGAGTGAACCTACACTTCGTCAATTAACACTTACATCAGCTAAGTGAACCTACACTTCATCAATTAACACTGACAGTAGCTGAGTGAATCTATTCTTCGTCAATTAACACTGACATCAGCTAACCTACGCTTCATCAATTAACACTGACAGTAGCTGAGTGAACCTACACTTCGTCAATTAACACTGACAGTAGCTGAGACTGGCGGGAATGTGTGTCTGCACCACCTTGGTTGACAGTCTTCGAACCAGAAGAATTACTTGATCAAACAGAATATTCAGGTGAGACAGTGTTATCTTTGATTACAGAACTATTATGATGTTCATATACTGTGATCCCGACTGTTCCGATGCTTTGAGAGTGCAGTACACTCTATTGTACTGTGCACTATGAAACACTTTTGAATTATTTCGATAAAAGTAGGGCGTATTAATCTCCCTTCCTTCTTTCGTAATATTGCCATGATTGTGCAGAAATCGAAGTAAATCTATCTTTACTCACTATTTCTCTGATGTATGCAGCTCGGGTCATTAGGAAAATAATCTTATAATCAGGGATAAGACAATGTGTGATAGAAAAACAATGATTACTAGCTTGAAATCATATCCCATGGGTCGGTTGGTTATCGTACGGGGTTAAACTCGTGTGACGTCAAAGCTGCAGCCAGCCTTCTCTAGGCTTCGCTGGAAAAGGTAAAAACAAACAAATAGATTAGTAAACAGTTTAAAGATGACAAAAACGTGATGACCGCGATGATCACCATTGTCAGCTAAATAACGGGTGAAGCATGCATTTGTCAGAATAAAACATAAATCATGATAGTAAGAAAGTCAGCTTGACTATCAGATAAAATTAATTCGTGAACGGAATGTATTAAAATTATTATTCATATTTATCTATTTTTAGGTGTAAAACTTTGTCATTTATTGAATTCCTACTTTTTAAATTTGAAATGTACATATTGTATATTTAATTTGTATATATGTTTAAGAGGCAAATTAGCAAAAAAACTTGCTTAATGGTTACCCTCTTGAAATAAAGTTTATTATTACTATTATTATTATTATTATTATTATTATTATTATTAATATTATTATTATTATTATTATTATTATTATTATTATTATTATTATTATTATTATTATTATTATTATTATTATTATTATTATTATTATTATTATTATTATTATTATTATTATTATTATTATTATTATTATTATTATTATTATTATTATTATTATTATTATTATTATTATTATTATTATTATTATTATTATTATTATTATTATTATTATTATTATTATTATTATTATTATTATGTGTACAGTCCTGGCAACTTACTCTTAAAGCTATACATTAGCGTAAAATGCTTGAATGCGATGTTACACCTGAAGCTAAAACTTTAAAATGTTTGGAGCTAAATGTAAACACTTTTATGACCTGTAATTTATACAATGTGAATAGAAAATGACGCGCCCCACTTTAAGCTGGTGATATTTCTAGCCATCTGATTTGACAGATTTTTTTGTAGTTGTCATTTTATTTACCTATTATCGTCCTTCAAGCTGGCGATGTTTTTATGGATTTGCAGCCTATGTACAGGATAGATTTGTTTATTGTAAATGGTGCTGATCTAGAATATACTAAGGGGGCCACCATTCAATATCCAGGGCAGACTGGAGTTTTTGTTGCGGGCAAATAATTAATTTCAACCCGGCTTGGCGGGGAGCTGAAAATGCAAAATTTTATTGCATGTTTATATAGAACAAGAATAATTTTTTTATTTCATACCGGAATTATTAAAGAAAAAAACTTCAGCCCCACCTTGGAATTCTGGAATGCTGGCCTCCTCAAAAGAAAAGAAAAAGATAATTCATGGTGAATGATGCTGTATTTGATTTTATATAATAAAAAGAACAGAAATTAAAGTCAGAATAAAACATAAATCATGATAGTAAGAAAGTCAGCTTGACTATCAGATAAAATTAATTCGTGAACGGAATGTATTAAAATTATTATTCATATTTATCTATTTTTAGGTGTAAAACTTTGTCATTTATTGAATTCCTACTTTTTAAATTTGAAATGTACATATTGTATATTTAATTTGTATATATGTTTAAGAGGCAAATTAGCAAAAAAACTTGCTTAATGGTTACCCTCTTGAAATAAAGTTTATTATTACTATTATTATTATTATTATTATTATTATTATTATTATTATTATTTATTATTATTATTATTATTATTATTATTATTATTATTATTATTATTATCATTATTATTATTATTATTATTATTATTATTATTATTATTATTATTATTATTATTATTATTATTATTATTATTATTATTATTATTATTATTATTATTATTATTATTATATTATTATTATTATTATTATTATTATTATTATTATTATTATTATTATTATTATTATTATTATTATTTATTATTATTATTATTATTATTATTATTATTATTATTATTATTATTATTATTATTATTATTATTATTATTACTATTATTATTATTATTATTATTATTATTACTATTATTATTATTATTATTATTATTATTATTATTATTATTATTATTATTATTATTATTATTATTATTATTATTATATTATTATTATTATTATTATTATTATTATTATTATTATTATTATTATTATTATTATTATTATTATTATTATTATTATTATTATTATTATTATTATTATTATTATTATGTGTACAGTCCTGGCAGCTTACTCTTAAAGCTATACATTAGCGTAAAATGCTTGAATGCGATGTTACACCTGAAGCTAAAACTTTAAAATGTTTGGAGCTAAATGTAAACACTTTTATGACCTGTAATTTATACAATGTGAATAAAAAATGACGCGCCCCACTTTAAGCTGGTGATATTTCTAGCCATCTGATTTGACAGATTTTTTTGTAGTTGTCATTTTATTTACCTATTATCCAAGCTGGCGATGTTTTTATGGATTTGCAGCCTATGTACAGGATAGATTTGTTTATTGTAAATGGTGCTGATCTAGAATATACTAAGGGGGCCACCATTCAATATCCAGGGCAGACTGGAGTTTTTGTTGCGGGCAAATAATTAATTTCAACCCGGCTTGGCGGGGAGCTGAAAATTCAAAATTTTATTGCATGTTTATATAGAACAAGAATAATTTTTTTATTTCATACCGGGATTATTTAAAAAAAAAAACTTCAGCCCCACCTTGGAATTCCGGAATGGTGGCCTCCTCAAAAGAAAAGAAAAAGATAATTCATGGTGAATGATGCTGTATTTGATTTTATATAATAAAAAGAACAGAAATTAAAGTCAGAATAAAACATAAATCATGATAGTAAGAAAGTCAGCTTGACTATCAGATAAAACTAATTCGTGAACGGAATGTATTTAAATATTTTTTTAAAGTGTAAAACTTTGTAAATTTAATGTTCTCCACAACCCATCTAGCTTCCAGCAATGATACGCCCCACAATAGCTTCAGGTGTAATTGAATCCAAACATTTACGTGAATGTTAACCTTTAATATATAGATGTTTATGTGGGGTTACAATGCAGCAGGATTGATCTACTTTCTTGCGGCAGACTTACTGATCGACCTCCGTAAGGGCAGCTGATTGCAGAGCTACACATTTACAATGTTTCAATTGAAAATCACCTATGTAGCTCTAAATCGCCCACACTTATGGTCAATGGACCACGACATATTACTTGTGTTTATTCCTTGCAACATTAATCATGGGATATGCAGTTATTGGATAATGGGGAGCAGAGGTTCCTGTGCTTTAACTGTGTATACGTAATATAAAAATTCTCAGCTTACTGGCACTAGGTTGATTTTCGTCTACATTCAAGCTAGAAGCTAAAATTCAATCGATTATGCTATTCATGCGCCTGCCCAATACCTCAGTCGTGACTGAAGCAGCTATGAGCCTGTTATCATTAATTGTAATTAATACGCCATTCACGTATGTGTGATTACAAACATCAGCCATGGCAGAGGCCGCCATCAACCTGAAGTTATCATTAATTGTAAATAATACCATTCACGTTTGTGTGTTTACAGACATCAGCCATGGCAGAGGTCACCATTAGCCTGATGTTATCATTAATTGTAATTAATACCATTCACGTTTGTTACAGACATCAGCCATGGCAGAGGTCACCATTAGCCTGATGTTATCATTTATTGTAATTAATACCATCCACGCTTGTTACAGACATCAGCAATGGCAGACGCCGCCATAAGCCTGATGTTATTATTAATTGTAATTAATACCATTCACGTTTATATGTTTACAGACATCAACCATGGCAAAGGCCAACAAGTTCATGAGGCAGCACCAGACACTATCTGTAAGTCAGCAGTTTAAAAAACAAATGGAACAACAATGTCCGAGACACAACACTAACCAGCTAGATTTGTTTTGTGAAGACTGTAATTTATCTATATGTTCTACGTGTTTTTCTAAAGAACATAACAAACATAAATGTTGTGGTTTGGAAGAGAAGATGGAGACTTTTAGCAGTGAGGTGGATCGTGTGTTGATTCAAACTGACCGAGCTCTTGAGGCCATACACAATGACCCAGGGGCAGGCTGTCAAGGTCAAGGCTGACATCACCAATTTAAAACAGAAAACATCAGCTGCTTACCGCGCCATCCAGCGACATGTAGAGGAACTAGAAGAGTGTCATCTGTCGAGTATTGATGATTGTTACCAACGAGTAGAGAAGGTGATTGCTGAAACCAGGAATAAACAGGAAACTTTACAGGCGGGTTTACACAGCATACAGCTTTATGGTCAACACTTGCCGAAGGGGTCAGAACATGACCTTACTTTAAGGATAAGGTCACTTGTAAAGAGATCAGAGGAGGAGATGAGTAAGTCAATACCAGAGCTGAGGTGGAAGGTGGACCTCACCTGGTCTGACTGGGAGGTAAAAGGTGAGGTAGACAGAGTGAGTCTGGTGAGGGAGGGTGAGGTTAATGTAGAGAATGACCAGCAACTGACCTCTGTCAGTCGTCAGTCTCTTACAGGTAATCGTACTGTCAGACACATCAAAAAATTTGATACCACTCAATGTGCGCAGAATGATAAGCGCAATACAGATGTTAGAGGGATGGTGTCATATTATAATCATCTGTTTATAGTTCATGATACAGATGACAACCTGTATGTTTATGATAAAGGAGGGAAGTTGAAGAAATCAGTTAAAATTAATCGTCAGAAAAACAACTGTGCCATGAAGTCACCACAAGGCATGTGTCTGGTTCATGGTGGAGGAGACACATACAGTCTAGTCATCAGTGATCAAGATGGTAAGTGTTTGTGGTGGTTGGCCACAGAGAAACATGCAGGTGATGTAAAGCTTGGTCAGCCACAGCAACAAAAGCTACATTACAGTCCATATGGAATAAGTACTGACAGGTCAGGGCGAGTTGTGGTGGCCAACATGATCACGTCCGTATTAATGTTTATAGTCACTTTGGGGAATATGTCAGACGTATACAGATTTCAGCGGGTTTGCATTATCCAATGCAGGTGCTGACTGACCAGTCAGATGGTTTTGTTGTCACAAATCTAATTAAGGGCGGAGTGGGGTTAACATGGGTGAACAGTACGGGCGAGAAAGTTCGTAGTTACGATGAGAAGCCACGAGTGCAGCCTGATGATATTGTAAATGATGGCACAGATTTAATAGTCTCAGATCGTCAAAGCTGCTGTGTACACATAGTGACAATGCAGGGCAAACATGACGGTCACCTGATCACTGACATAGATCCGACATGTGTCTGTCTGGATCCTGTCAGCCGACGTCTGTGGGTGGCTTGGGGTCCAGAAGATTGTGAGGTGCAGGTTATTGAGATGTCATATACACCTAGATCATCACCTGTCACCTCATCTGTCCCCTCACCCGTCACCTTGCCTGTTGCCTCAGACAACTCAAATGTAACCCTCTATATCAAGCTTCCGAGAATAATGCAATAAGTATATATAGATGTATGGATTTGGTTCGAATCTAAGCCGGTGGGAGTCTCTGATAGTGCTTAGAACAGATCGACCTTGTCTCATAACCCATTAGCTGTATTTCATTATTTTTAGTAACACTTTGCATTCTCTACTATTTGTGTAGTTGAGTTAATGTATTTTATTGTCGATCAATTCCACGACAATAACGTCGAATTCGTTGAACTGAGAATATATCTAACACCATGTGTCTGTTAAAATAACTTTTTTCATTGCACTACAAACTTACATTTTGAGATTTCTATTTATATTCTCAGATAAACACGGTTAAATATCGGGTTTAAAATTTCTGTGATACAATGTCCGCGATCTGACAGGCAGCATGGCCCAGTCAACAGGGTAGGCCTATGCATGTATAGGTCTACCTCCTTCACTGTTGACAAGGGAGTGGATGAGGTCAGTTCGGTGACGTCACACATGACCCTGGTGTGACCTTATCAGTACACATTGACTTTTGACCTATCTACCACTGAACAATAACAACTACAGCAGGGCTACCCAGAAAGCCTGGTGTGGCATATAATACAGTGTGTGGTTGTACACAGTGTCTTCCCTAGATCTGTGTCAGTGTCGGTCCAATGCACACAGCACTGGGCCAGCATTGGACAGCGCTGGCAGCAATTACAGCAAGTGAGAGTAATATAGTAAAAGCGAGTGAAGTCACCCACAACAGTGTTGTCACTCACTACGTGTCATTGCGGGGGTGATAAATTAACATACTTACTAAAAACAGTTTTCAAACAAGCTTCGTTGCCTTTATCTCACTCTCACCACCCTTCGAGTGCTAGGGTTCACTCTCTCACAGTGTCTTCTCTATTGATAGACTAGCCTACTGTTGGCACTGTTAATTTTGGTCATTCTCTTCAGCATGACAGGTAGATTATAATTAAAAGAGACATGTTCGTATGTGATAGAAATGTTATCAAACCTGACAAAAAACAGCTGTGCATTTGTCTACATTCATCGTCACCATGTCAGGCCACGATGGGAAGTAGAGTGAGGTCGGGCAAAATGCCCAGGTAGGGCAAAATTCCCATCGCTATTTTGACGTCATTCCACGTGGTTTTAAAGTCTCATGTGTTTCTTAAATAGCTGCTGCTACATTTTGAATGAACTACTGAGAACGCCAACCATTTAGAACAAAATAGTGTTGTGCATACATGCTTAGCTAACAAACCCTTTACATTTTATTCAACCAATGTTGGGTTAATATTGGGACAGGGTATCGTGTTTGTTGGGTAGCTAAGTACATAACGTAACACTATCCTTATTAGTAAATCCGGTCAGTAGTGCAGTCTCTCAAGGCCCAAGGAATACTGAGAACGACTAGTAACCGTGGACCATTTAAAGCTACTAGTGTTGGTTACCAATGCAATATGGTTTCCAGTGAGAGGTATATACATTGTCACGTGACAACATTTAGAAACTTCCACAGTTATCAATTGGGGCAAAGCGCCTACTATGGTGTGAGACAAAACCCAGGCATGTGGGCGTTTTGCCCCTTTTGACTATCAGTGTTGTTGGATAAATAATTTACTGGATGATCATGATCTGGATTCGTCATCATCTAGTATTTCCGTGGTTCCAGTAGGCCTCAAATCTCACAACCGTCTGACACGTCGCTGATATCATATGACTAGGCCCACTACTGAAATATATATTTAGCAAGCTTAGTTGAGTGATTTATCATTTTCAGCAACTTGTCTTAGACTATTTCACTGAGATGAGACTAAATTGCATCCACTTGATCAATTAATTTGAATATTGTTCTAGATTTTGCTGCTGCAGTTGTCACTGATGAAGCTAAGCATGTCAACCACTGGTCCATCTCACACAAAGGCTACTGGCCCACCTCACACTCAGGCCAGTGGCCTGTCTCACGCTCAGGCTACTGGTCCATTTCACACTCAGGCTACTTGCCAATCTCACACTCAGGCTACTGGCCCATCTCACACTCAGGCTACTGGCCCATCTCACACTCAGGCTACTGGCCCATCTCACATCCAGGTTACTGGCCCATCCCACTGTCTCACACTCAGGCTACCACTGACCCATCTCACACTCAGGCTACTGGCCTGTCTCACACCCAGGCCACTGGCCCATCTCACACTCAGTATACTGGCCTATTTCAAACTCAGCCTACTGGCCCATTTCAGATTCAGGCTACTGGCCCATCTTACACTCAGACTACTGGCCCATCTAACACTCAGGCTACTGACCCATCTCACACTCAAGCATGTTTAGTACAGCTGCGAACAAGATCTCTAAAAGACCTGAAACTATGCAAGATCAAATTGACAAGGATTCTAACCATTTCAGTTGATGCCGAGATAATTGATTTATGTGATGATATTACTAGGCAATATATAACCTAGGATTTCATGAATGAGTTTATAAATTCTGAAAATTATCCTGATCTGTGCATGCAGAACTACTGTTTTGTTTTAATGTTGGGTCAACGTCTATAACGCTGGCTGTTCAACCATGGTTCAATATTAAGTGTGTCAGTTATTAATGTTTGCTGGGTGACCTGGAGTATCAATAGTTTTACATCAGCTGACTAGCTATCAATACATTGTTTACAATAAATCATGAGCTGAATAAGACAAATATAACTGTGCATCTGCTGTCAAGGAGCATTAGTTACATGAGCTGACTGATAGTGCTCATTACTTGAGCTGACTAATAGCATTACATGCACTAAATTGAGAGCATATCACCATACATGTGAATATTATTAGCACATTAGTTTAAATTTGCATATTGTCTGCTACATTATATTTTATCTGAGTAGTCATCTGATATTAATAACACATTTATTGCTTAAATGAGTAGTCCACTGTGTGTAAACAGAGGGACACATCTGTACCCAGAAAGCACCACGCTGATCACAGAGATAGAGGCAACTGGGGTACAACTAAAACCGGAAACACACATGGAGTGTTCTAAAGCTTTAATTGTGAAACAGCTGCATTTCAGCTTTCTCTGAAGCCCAGCGCAGGCTCTAATTCAGTGCTGTCGGACTCTAGTTTTCCAGTAGATTAATCTTAGGGCTAGTATGTGTTCTGTTTGTCCATCAACATTCAGGCAGCTTGCAGTCACTGATACTATGCAGAGTTGATGAAATTGCAGATCAAAATCGATGGTAATTATTCGGTATTGTTCGATATTATTTAGTATAATGTACAATTATATATAGATGTACATCTGTATATATGCAGATTTTTTTTATGTATATATGTATGCATGGGCTAGATTATCCCATACATGCTACATAATAGGAAATAAACAATAATACAGTATTCATTACTAATGTCCTAAATGGAAAAAAAATACCACAATACAAATAAATTTAATATCTTAAAATGCTATCCAAAATCATTTCGATAATAATGAAATGGGTTTTAAGACTATGTAAGTTAGTTGATGTGTTTGAGTCTATGTTAAGATTATTTATTATTTGGAGGTTCTACTCAGTTGAATTCTACGATTTTCCTTACCATTTACTTTGTAAATACAATAATTTTGTTTCTGTACATCAATCACTTTGTATTTAATGTTAGCTTGTGCTTGTGAATGTGTGTTGTGAATATGTCAAATAATATGTAATCATTTTATGCCTGATGTTGAACGCATACGTCTGGACACTCGTCCTGTCGGCAATACATATCCATCTATATATGTAAAATCAGAAATAAATATTTTGATTTTATAGTGAAGTTGACGATTATGAACTTTTGTTAGAATAATTATATAGATGAGATATATAGTGATTATAATATCACTGATATACAGATACATGATTATTACAATATCAACTGGTAAAATGTCAGGTACTGTTTTTACTTCAAGTATTTAGTTGATAATAATGATAACGAGACAAATTGAGTATGTAGTTATTTAATGCCTCGTAGAAATGAAACGATTGTGTTTTAACTTCATGAATGTACCATTTCTTATTCTATTTGTAATATTTTTAAAATTCTATCCACGAGAGCTTCTAGAAAACATTCTGACTAATTACAAAACTAAATATAAGTGATACCAAAAATATCATGATTTTTAATTCACAATATTCAGGATAGGCTATGTATCGACGGATATCAAGCTGTATATTATAAGCCAGCCCCCCCCCCCCCCCTGTTATATTACATCAACAAATGTTATGTATTATTTGAAAAATAGCATCTATAGAATATATTAAATATGAATATTCAAGTTGAATTAAATTATTGTCATTGCTTATCATATTTTGGGGAACTCTACAACGTAACAATACTATACTGATCTTAATATATCTACTACATAAGACACTCTTATATCAAACCTAGCTAGGCCATGTCACAACTAACAAATAATAAGCACTCAAGTTTGGTTTGAGCTGCTAGCGATTTTGTGTTATCGTTTTCTTGTTAACCTTAGTTGGTCAACTCAACTTCATTGTTTAACACTGGTCATAAAAAATAAATAGATAAATGTAATTTGTAGGCATGTAATTGAGGCATATAACAATTTTTTGCGTGTTATTCGAAGTACAAACTCTATTATATTATACAAACTTGTTGTCTTGATGTTTTCTACTGTTGAAATTAGTCCAGGATTTTCCGTAAAGACCTGTACATGTTGCATTGCCTTTGACTGTTGTTTTGAGTATTTAAGCCGTTGGTGAGATGCCAAGTTTGTAAATGTTCACGAATCGTGATAAAAGATAGGTCACATTTGCTATGTTGTGACTCACGATATTGTGACTCACGATATAGCAAGTGTGTACTATGTCGTATTAGAATGTACAAGAGATTAGCGAAATTAGATTAATTAAATTGAACATAATATAAGAAAAAAAAAAAAACTATAAGCAATGTACAGTAGCATCTATAGATACTCGAATACTCATATGTGCTCACTTTATATATATTAAGTACACGTTTTGTTCTCCATTTGATATTTGTATTGCAGGCCGGCACCTTTACTTTATTGTGATCAACTTAGTTATTGTGGAAAAAAATTATTCTCAGAAATTGTGTAGGGATAATTCTCAGAAATGATGTTGTTATATTTTTTAAAGAATATATTTTTAGAAGACATTAACATAAATTATGTTATAAATATTTTAAAATTATGTTAAATATTGTTTTAGTTAGCTAAACTTACGTGTTAACTGGTCCGATGTTACCACAGTAGTGGCGCCAGGATAGCTTATTGGTAGCATGGTTGATTCAGAGCTCGGGGGTTCGAGTCCCGCTGCGGCCGATATATTTCCTTGGTATACACAAACAGTACTGCTATTCCAAAGTTGAACACCCCATCGACCCGGGGTGTACCCCGCAGATTACTCCGTGTCACCCCGTGTTACAGCCCGGGCTAAGCCCGGGTTAAAAATAAATATCACCCGTGACATTTTATTTGGGTTAAACAAACCAACAAAATGATGACCCGAAATGGCTTGATCCGAGGCAATCTGTGGGGCAATTTCACGGGCTACTTTTCCGGAGCAATCTGTGGGGCAATGTCACGGGCTACTTTTCCGGAGCAATCTGTGGGGCAATGTCACGGGCTACTTTTCCGGAGCAATCTGTGGGGTAATGTCACGGGCTACTTTTCCGGAGCAATCTGTGGGGTAATGTCACGGGCTACTTTTCCGGAGCAATCTGTGGGGTAATGTCACGGGCTACTTTTCCGGAGCAATCTGTGGGGTAATGTCACGGGCTACTTTTCCGGAGCAATCTGTGGGGTAATGTCACGGGCTACTTTTCCGGAGCAATCTGTGGGGCAATGTCACGGGCTACTTTTCCGGAGCAATCTGTGGGGTAATGTCACGGGCTTCTTTTACGGAGCAATCTGTGGGGCAATGTCACGGGCTACTTTTCCGGAGCAATCTGTGGGGCAATGTCACGGGCTACTTTTCCGGAGCAATCTTTGGGGCAATGTCACGGGATACTTTTCCGGAGCAATCTGTGGGGCAATGTCACGGGCTACTTTTCCGAAGCAATCTGTGGGGCAATGTCACGGGCTACTTTTCCGGAGCAATCTGTGGGGCAATGTCACGGGCTACTTTTCCGGAGCAATCTGTGGGGCAATGTCACGGGCTACTTTTCCGGAGCAATCTGTGGGGCAATGTCACGGGCTACTTTTCCGGAGCAATCTGTGGGGCAATGTCACGGGATACTTTTCCGGAGCAATCTGTGGGGCAATGTCACGGGATACTTTTCCGGAGCAATCTGTGGGGTAATGTCACGGGCTACTTTTCCGGAGCAATCTGTGGGGCAATGTCACGGGCTACTTTTCCGGAGCAATCTGTGGGGCAATGTCACGGGATACTTTTCCGGAGCAATCTGTGGGGCAATGTCACGGGATACTTTTCCGGAGCAATCTGTGGGGTAATGTCACGGGATACTTTTCCGGAGCAATCTGTGGGGCAATGTCACGGGCTACTTTTCCGGAGCAATCTGTGGGGCAATGTCACGGGATACTTTTCCGGAGCAATCTGTGGGGCAATGTCACGGGATACTTTTTTGTGGTCATTACCCCGGGTTAAAGCTGCATAACTGTTTTGTTTATTTCATTTAAAATATCAATTAATGGAGAATGGTTATTATGTATTGATTCGTACCATGATATTTTTGAAGCCTCTGAATAACGGATATACTTGTCCATGGTAGGAGCCGTAATTTGTTGTGCGTCTATCGTGTCATGCATATTGCCAGTGTGATAGGTATATAATTTTAAAATGTTATTATTATAGTCCAGTAAATCTGAAAACCAACCTAAAAGAACAGCACCGATTATTTTGGTTTTTTTAGTCATACTTTATTATCCAGCTAAATTATTCATTCATTCATTCATTCATTCATTCATTCATTCATTCATTCACTCATTCATTCATTCATTCATTCATTCATTCATTCATTCATTCATTCATTCATTCATTCATTCATTCATTCATTGTATGAAATTTGCCACGGGTTAACTTTAACCCCCACAATGCTGTATATATATACGGCCCTAGCAACACAAGTGTTACTTTAACCCCCACAATGCTGTATATATATACGGCCCTAGCAACACAAGTGTTACTTTAACCCACACAGTGCCCGCTAAATTCACGCTCTATTGAATCTATCAATAATAATATCAACACAACCATGTTACAATACAGCAACACATTGACTCAACCCTTGAGACTTCAGGACTATTTACAATTAACGGATTTAAATTAGATCTCAGACATATCACTGTCTACGCGTAAATCATCAATTAAACTAATCAATCATATGTATTAATATCTACTATGTGAAATGATTTGAACCACAAACAAATACGGATAAATACGATGCTTAGTTCAAGTTATTTAAGCTTGTACCTATAAAGACTAGTCATGGGCGCTACCACAGTCACCAAAAGCTCAATCGCTGCTAAGACTGGCTCACCAAACCTATTAATAACAAATAAAATGAAAAGCTTTAATGAACTAGTTTATTTACCGTAATTTGTCTCTTATTGATTTCTCATAATATGATAATATTAATATTCAGCACTGTTATACTCCAGCGTCCAAATATTGAACTTTCAGTTGACAGAGTTTAGTTGGTCTCTAAGTTACGAAAAAATACTTCACTATCATTTATTCAAGTTATTTAAGCTTGTACCTATAAAGACTAGTCATGGGCGCTACCACAGTCACCAAAAGCTCAATCGCTGCTAAGACTGGCTCACCAAACCTATTAATAACAAATAAAATGAAAAGCTTTAATGAACTAGTTTATTTACCGTAATTTGTCTCTTATTGATTTCTCATAATATGATAATATTAATATTCAGCACTGTTATACTCCAGCGTCCAAATATTGAACTTTCAGTTGACAGAGTTTAGTTGGTCTCTAAGTTACGAAAAAATACTTCACTATCATTTAAATGATAGAAACACCTGTCACCTCACCTGACACCTCACCTGCCTCCTCACCTGCCTCCTCACTTGTCACCTCACCTGCCTGTACCTTGTACCTATAAAGACTAGTCATGGGCGCTACCACAGTCACCAAAAGCTCAATCGCTGCTAAGACTGGCTCACCAAACCTATTAATAACAAATAAAATGAAAAGCTTTAATGAACTAGTTTATTTACCGTAATTTGTCTCTTATTGATTTCTCATAATATGATAATATTAATATTCAGCACTGTTATACTCCAGCGTCCAAATATTGAACTTTCAGTTGACAGAGTTTAGTTGGTCTCTAAGTTACGAAAAAATACTTCACTATCATTTAAATGATAGAAACACCTGTCACCTCACCTGACACCTCACCTGCCTCCTCACCTGCCTCCTCACTTGTCACCTCACCTGCCACCTCACCTGCCTCCTCACCTGTCGCCTCACCTGTAACCTCACCTGACACCTGACCTGCCTCCTCACCTGTCGCCTCACCTGTCACCTCACATGACACCTCACCTGTCACCTCACCTGTCACCTCACCTGTCGCCTCACCTGTCATTCCACCTGTCGCTTTAGACATCACAAATCTCACCCTCCATGTCACACTTCCCAGAATTAAAAAATAAATATATATATAGATATATGGATCTGATTCGAATCTAGGCTGGCGGCAGTCTCTGATAGTGTTTGGAACAGATCGACCTCGTCACACAAACCTGTAGTTGTATTTCAGGAATTATATCCAGAAGATCTATTTCAGGGCTATGCGGTCAGTTTGTCCATCAACATTCAAGTATATAGACCGTAGGCCACCCGTAAGCCCCCCTCCCCCCCCCTGGGGATTTTTCACCGTGGTTATTTTTTAAGTCTCTGAATATGGACCTATGGAAATCCGGTTGTTTGCATTCAAGCTGTTGGGGCTAAATATGCTAAAATATGCAAATTAGGCAGCCATTACTGAAAATCCAGTTTTAAGCAATATCTCAGAAACTAATCAAGTTAGAATCCTGAAAATAGTGTCTATCACACGGTTTTCATGGACAACGAATGCAATAAAATACATCTAATTAGAATCAGCATAATAAATTAGCATAAAATATGCATATTAGGCAGCCATTACGCGAAATCCAGTTTCAAGTGCTATCTCATAAGCTAGTCTAATTAGAATCTTGAATAAACGTCTACCCTATGGTTTTCATGGACAGAGATTGCAATAAAAAATATATCATCAAGATCATGAAAACATATTGGCATAAAATATGCAAATTAGCTAATGATAAGTATTATAGAAAATCAGGTTTCGAACAATATCTCAAAGACCAATCAACTCTCCCATTTTTGTGGGCAAACTTTCATTTGAAAATATGTTAAGAGTTCTTAAATGCCCACATTACATGTAAAATATATATGTAAAATATAATATTTCAAATATATTATATTTATAAAATATATATGTAAAATATAATATTTCAAATATAATATTTGCTAATTGTGTACACACATGTAGTTAAGGCGTTGTGAAATAGAAATTCGTATTAAAGGACTGTATTATCAAAACCGTTGTATTGCCACACACAACCTCTCACTAAGCCCCATGACCTCTCAGCTAATGCACATGACCAATTTACGTTTACTATGCTAGGGTAACCCTATAACCCAGATCTCGTGGAAGTTACTTTATTTAAAATGACACCTATCTGCTTTATAATTATTTTGGTTTGGGCAACTATACTTACGATAATACCAAAATGTGTTTTTATTGTGATTTTTTTACTTTGGATTTTTCATGGCTACCAGCATGGTACATTAGCCTATATGATTGCCTGATAACACATACATAAAGTGTCCAATAAAATAAGCATGTGTCTGTAGCATTTGTTTCATTTCATTCTGGTACCAGTTCAGAAGTCTAGGCTTCTTAATTCTGCATAATAGTTCAAAAAATATGGAAAAGTTACTTTAGAACATAATGTTGGTAAAAGGCTGCCCACATATCCTAATAAGCTAGCTAGCAAGCGTCGAAATATAAATATTAGATATCAATATGTATATTAGGGATATCGGGAATTAAAAATAAACACATAGCCTGAACATTTTTAAGTTTGAGTCACATGTACTCAAAAACTCACCAAAAATACTATAATTTGTTTAGGCCCTTCGTGATTTCTGAAATTATTTTATGCCCATACCTTATAGATGCCATTGACATTATGAAACTATTATTTTATCACGCCTTGGTTAAACATAACTGACTTGTAATATAGGAGTTAAAGGGCTACTACATGTAATACTAAACCCATATTTGTTCGTTTAAATTATTTTTTTATTTACATAACATATTCTACTAACATATGTAGGGTGATTTCAATTTGTAATCCTTGGGATAAATAACTGGAGTTACAAATAGATAAAACAAATAGATAAAACCAGTCTTTTCTGACATTAAATTTACTGTGTAAAATGTCCGATTAATTGTTCTTGTCCTAAAATCTTGGACCATACTACCAGATATTGAATAAATATATAAGAACGTGTCTAAAAATTATTGTCTTAAAAAATCCTGCCCATGGGGAGGGGGCTGGGGATGTTTTTCATGTCTGGTTTTCATATACACATAGCATGAAAGACGTGTACTTTGGGATTTAAAGGGCCATTATATATTATGATGAACCCCATATTTGTTATTGTTTTTTTATTTTCTTGTTAAATAATATCTTCTATTAACATAACTAGTGTTTATTCCATGGAACACATACCTGGAGTTAAAAAACATGTCTACTAGGAAAATAAATCCACCGCCTTAAATTCAGGGGGTACATATGTTTGATGACCCGTTATTTTTTCCAGCCTCAATATTTTGCAAACAAGCAGATATAGAATAGATGAATAATAAGGTGTCTAAAAAGGTATTGTCTTAAAAAATCCCTCCCCGGAAGAGGCGAGTGGAGAAGGTTTATATATCTGGTTTTCATATACACGTAGCATTGGAGGTGTGCAATTTGGGATTTAAAGGGTTATTACATGCATTAATGAACCCCATATTTTTTTCAATTTTAGTTTTTCATAACGTCTTTTAACAAAACTATTATTTAATTCTTGCAATAAATACATGCAGTTGAAAAAAATATATACAACATGCCTTTTAATAAATTAAATTTACCGCTTAAAATTCAATGGGGTACATATGTTTGATGATCCAATATTTTTCCTGTCGCAATATATTGAGTGCAAACAAGCAGATATTGAATGGCTATTGAATAAGGTATCTAAAAATTATTGTCTTCAAATATGTTGCCCCCGAGAAGGTGGGAGGGAAAGGTTTTCGTATTTGATTTTATTGTAAACGTAGCGAACGATATGTGGAATTTGGGATTTAAAGGGGTATTACATATTTTAATGAACTCCATATTCATTTTTAAGAAATACTTTTCGTTTTACATAACATCTTCTTGTAACATAACTAGTGCTTAATTCTTAGAATAAATATCTGGAGTTGAAAATATATATACAATATACATTTCAGTAAATTATAATCACTGATTAAAAGTTAAGGGGGTACATATGTTTGATGACCAAGTATTTTTTTGTGTCGCAATATTTTGAGTGCAAAGAAGCAGATATTGAATGTATATTGAATAATGTGTCTACAAATTATTGTCTTCAAATATCTCGCCCCGGAGAAGGGGGTGGGGAGGGTTTTCATATTAGATTTTCATGTGAACGTAGCAAACGATATGTGGAATTAGGGATTTAAAGGGCTATTACATATACTAACGATCCACACATTCTTTTAAGGGGGTGCATATGTTTCATGATAAAGTATTTTTTTTTCTTGTCGCCAGATTTTAACTGCAAACAAGCAGATATTAAATGGATAATAAATAAGGTGTCTAAAAATTATCGTCTACAAATATCTCGCCCTGGAGAAGGGGGTGGGGAGGGTTTTCATATTAGATTTCCATGTAAACGTAGCAAACAATATGTGGAATTTGGAATTTAAAGGGTTATTACATATATTAATGAACCCCATATTACTTTATTTTTTTCCTTTTCATTTTACATAGCATCTTCCTGTAACATAACCAGCGTTTAATCTTTGAAATAAATACCTGCAGCTGAAAAAATACTTTTATAAAATTAGATTTATTGCTTAAAATTCAGGGGGGTGTATATGTTCAATGACCAGGAATTTTTTCTGCCCCAATATTTTGAGCAGATATTGAATATTCATATAACAAGGTGTCCAAAAATCACTGTCTTCAAAAATCCCCAGGGGGGGGGGAGGGTTTTATATCTGGTCCATAGACTAATACTATTAAATGCGGATAACCTCGCAGGTCAAAACTCTGTTAGTTGTTCTGTATTATTTGGTATTCTTTGTTTGGTTTACTTCCCTATGTGAATAGACTTCACATGTTGTATAATTCATGGGCTTGGGAATCTCATACATATTAATAATAGCATGGCATCAAACAATGTCCTAAACAATGAAGATATCATAATACAAAAACATAATTCATTCATAATATTTTGAAGATTAATGAAATGTATCTAATACTGTTTCAGTCAGAATATGAAGTTATTTAATGTATGCCTATGTCAATCTATATTACGTTGATAAAATATCTAGAGGTCTTGCTTCCTTTAATTCTATACTTTAGTTTCCAGAGTCGTTTTTGCTAATAATATGTAATTATTTGATGTCTGGTTTTGGACCTGTATACTTGCTTCATGTACATTATCAAGATAACGTGTACTTTTACACTTTAACCCTTTAAGCCCCCACGATGCATTAAAGCATCATTTTACATCCCTGAAAACAGACTTAATTTTAGGTCAACTAAAGGTTTTAGAACGAAAATTTCCATGAGACTGGTTTATCAATACGTAGCAATTTTCTTTAATTTTTAAACCACATCAAGTCATCTTCATCCACTACAAGTCGAGAATTGCGACAGCAATTCGCGGCTTGTAGTGAATGAAGATGACTATGGTAAATTCAGGATTGAAAGGGTTAACTTGATTCAAAGTGTGTTTGCCAACAGAGCTGCAACTATGTAATATTAACATATCTAATTTTCAGTAAGAGTGTAATAAGGTCTATGTGTAATATTACATTCTATTCATCATATCTCCCACTACAATGATTATCGTGATTACCCTAGAATGGTAATATCTGCATATGTAATATTAACATATCTAATTTTCAGTAAGAGTGTAATAAGGTCTATGTGTAATATTACATGTAATATTAAAATGTCTAATTTTCAGTAAGAGTGTAATAAGGTCTATGTGTAATATTACATGTAATAATAACATATCTAATTTTCAGTAAGAGTGTAATAAGGTCTATGTGTAATATTACATGTAATAATAACATATCTAATTTTCAGTAAGAGTGTAATAAGGTCTATGTGTAATATTACATGTAATAATAACATATCTAATTTTCAGTAAGAGTGCAATAAGGTCTATGTGTAATATTACATTCTATTTATCATATCTCCCACTACAATGATTACCGTGATTACCCTAGAATGGTAATATCTGCATGTATACATTATATCTCTAACAATATTTATTACGGTGTACACTGTACAACAACTGTATTACTAGGTTTGTTTTAATGTGTGTTGTTCGGGGTGATATAGACCCACACATTGTGATTGGCGATCAGCAGGGTCGGTGTTGCATGAAGTCACCAGATGGTGTGTGTGTTGTTCGGGGTGATATAGACCCGCACATTGTGATTGGCGATCAGCAAGGTCGGTGTTGCATGAAGTCACCAGATGGTGTGTGTGTTATTCAGGGTGATATAGACCCACACATTGTGATTGGCGATCAGCAGGGTCGGTGTTGCATAAAGTCACCAGATGATGTGTGTGTTGTTCAGGGTGATTCCATGGCGATAACCTGATCACTGACTTGTGTCTGTCACCATATGTTTACCTCTGGCTCTGCCTCACATGTAACATCACGTGTCAACTCATGTGTCACAATCCTTGACATCATAATGTTGTAGCAAAATTTGGTGTATAATTTAAGATAGGCTTGATACATAATAAACCTGGTGTATTGCTGGCACGTTGCATGCTTGTAATGCCTGGAAAGTTATCAGGCCTGTTCCCAAGTTTTGTTAAATTAACCTGTACTATTATTTCCGGTTTACCACATATGCTTGTGTCTTCAGTATGTGAATATCATACAATCCATAGTATAGCCATTGTATAGTATCAGAAATGCATAACAAGAAATGTATAACTCCGGCCTGTTGATTTAAGACAGTACGTTCACCAAATTGCATGTAACTCAAAAACTATTTCACCTATAAACATGGTTATGGTGTCATCGGAAAGAGCGATCATGTATCTTTTAATTGCGGCTTTTAATAATATTAGTAATGTTGTATGGTAGTTGCTGGATAGTAATATCCATCAAATATCGCCTTATTTACATGTTGACCAAACCATGAGCAGGTACCATCTGCATGTTTTCTCACAACATTGCCATGTGGTTCTGAGGAGAAACAAGCTGTACACAAAATTTCACCAAGCATGACAGGCTACACAAATTCATGGAAATTCTATGATGGCTTGTTCTTGTCGTTTTATTTCATGGCAACATATGACTAGGTTAATCGATGTCGTCTTATTTAATTCTAATTTATTATTAATTTAAATAAATAACTAATTGATTATTAATTAATTTAATTAATTAATTTAATTAATTAATTTAAATAATTAAAAAATATATCACCATAATTGACTGACTGACTGACTGACTGACTGACTGACTGACTGACTGACTGACTGACTGACTGACTGACTGACTGACTGACTGACTGATTGACTGACTGACTGACTGACTGATAGATTGATTGATTGATTGATTGAATGATTAATCGATTAATCGATTGTTTGATAAATTGATTGATTGATTGATTGATTGATTGATTGATTGATTGATTGATTGATTGATTGATTGATTGATTGATTGATTGATTGATTGATTGATTGATTGATTGATTGATTGATAATTTAATTTATTGATCAATCATAGGTGTACATTTATAATCTCTCAGTGGAGAACATAATAATCACGTACGATAGTGTATAAGCGCTTATAATAGTTACATTTGCGGGCATCCTCCTAGCAAACACAAAACGTTATATCTATGTTAGTTCAATGCTGATTGAGCTCCGTAGATGGTGTACCAACATTAAAACAGCATTAGTTGAGCGTCTTCTGCTAGCTGTCAATTGGTGTAGATGGGCGTGAATATCATATGAGCTCCCACTTCCCCTTCATCATGAATTCCAGGGTGATTTTTTGTTTGTTTAAATTCATTTATTTATATATACATGTAATTGCAAACCTCCACATGACTACTAGTTGTCTTAAAAAATATATATATAAAAGAAAAAATAAACAATGTACACTGACAACATTATTACAGGTTATTCTGTATCCTAGATCATAAAGGTGATTTGTCGTCTGCACAGAGATGTGGGTCGATAATAGATCTGTAATAATGTAGTCAACGGACAAAAATGGGCCCAATAAAGAAACCTAGGACACTTCTAAAGATTTCTTATATGACCCATTGTTTGCTATGAGCAATATTATATAGTAGGCCTACCATTTAGCCACCCGACAACAAAATTATAGGCTTTAATGCAATCAGCCAATAATTTGTTAATAATGTAGACTAACTGTCGATCAGTTAAAACAATCGCTGATCTGAGTTAAAATGGCCACCATTCACACCTTTTCAACTAGAAATTCCAAATCTATTTTTCTGGTTTATTATATGCGTGGCGGGATTTTCAGATGTCAGGAGGGTAACAATCTGCCACTCCGCCCGTGGCCACCTTGCCCGCGGGGTGCGGCACCCTGCCCTTGGCCAACCTGCCCGCGAGGTTTGGCGCCCTGCCCTTGGCCATCCTACCCGTGGAGTGCGGCACCCTGCCCGTGGGGTGCGGTGGGGTGGTCGTTCCTTCAGAGTGTGTTTTAGACTTTGCAGGACGTTGGGTCTCGGTTTTAAATAAAAACCTCCTAGATCATTTTAGTATTAGACTGTCTACTGTTCTGTATCCCAAATACAGATGCACATATAAGCTTAACTGGGCTAGGAGAACCATCTGAGGTGAACGAGAAGACACTGCCCTCCAGACATAGGATTCGAAATTCGAACCCTGGCGGTCTGATGCCGAGCTCGCTACCTCTCGGTCCCTGTCCCCACAATATTGAATATTTACGAGTAAGCAGGGACGAAACATTTGGTTTCTTTGTAACTTGAATGATAGAGCGGGGTTTGAACCCGCGATCTCCGACTTTCAAAGCAGGCCGGCAGCTTTAACAACTGCACCAGGTCCCCCGCCCTGTATCCCAGCTAGAGAACGTTCCAGTCAATGAACAGAACTAATGGACACGAGGCGTTGAACCAACGTTGGCATAATGTTGAGCCAGCTTTGCAAATGTATACTTATAATGAATTAGTAATACATTTGAAACGTTTGAGTGTCATAGAAAATGGTGATTTTGTTCAATCACAGACGTATATCAGCCTTTCCAGCTCAGTAACCCAGTAAACACCAGACGTTGAACCGATGCTGGTTCATCGTCTGCAACGCTGGCCCGATAATGTACCAGGATTAGTTATGAATGTTAACATGGGAATCATTGAATTTATGTTCCTTTCATGGCTCAGTGTTGTAGATGGTGGTTCATAATTGAACCAGTTTTGAGGTTTGTTGTAAAATGGTTTGAATAGTTGACAGGCCTACAGCACCATTGATTAATTAATAAATA
Source organism: Flabesymbios commensalis (assembly GCA_964017125.1). NCBI lineage: Eukaryota > Metazoa > Annelida > Polychaeta > Terebellida > Flabelligeridae > Flabesymbios > Flabesymbios commensalis. The sequence goes on along the minus strand of OZ024906.1, from coordinate 1,748,399 downwards.
AATTAATTAATTAATTAATCAATTAATTAATTAGTTAATTATTAATTAATTAATTAATTAATTAATTCATCCATTCATCCATCCATCCGTCCGTCCGCCCGTTCGTTCGTTCGTTCGTTCGTTCGTTCGTTCGTTCGTTCGTTCGTTCGTTCGTTCGTTCGTTCGTTCGTTCGTTCGTTCGTTTGTTCGTTCGTTCGTTCGTTCGTTCGTTCGTTCGTTCGTTCGTTCGTCCGTCCGTCCGTCCGTCCGTTCGTTCGTTCGTTCGTTCGTTCATTCATTCATTCATTCATTCATTCATTCATTCATTCATTCATTCATTCATTCATTCATTCATTCATTCATTCATTTATTTATTTATTTATTTATTTATTCATTCGGTGTGATAGTGTAGTACAGTGCAGTACAGAACATTTCACAGTCTGCAAAATCAGTCCAAAGTATTGTTTATCTTGACCGTGGGGGGTGGGGCTGAGCTGTGGGCTATATTGTGGGGTCTACATGTCGCCTATTACCTGGAACACCTTAAATAAATTATTGTCATTTCCCAGGAAAGTTCAAACAATGCTGTTTTAATGTTGGCTAAGATTCAAGACGCTAGCCCAACTTTAAAACATCATTGTTTCAACGTGCTTGGTTACCCCACGCTCATATCAGGCGTTGACCTATTAAATGTTGGGCCAGAATCGGAGATAGTGGTAAGCGGAGGAAAATGTCAACTTGAGACCACCATTGAGTTTGAACTTCAAAGATTCAAATATGCTGGTATCCCGCCTGGACACATAGCATTGGCTTACACTAGAGATTGAGCCAAATGTTGTTCCAGCATTGTAGATGGTTGGCCATCATTAAACAAGACAATTGGTTCAACGTCTGTAATTTAGCCTTAAATGGCCCTCTAGTCAAATGAACTCGTCACTAACCGTCTCCCCGCTCTAAAAATGCTGGTTTATTGTTGGTCTCAAGTCAATGACGCTGGATCAATATTAAGCCACCATGGGATAAACGTGTCGTATTTACTTGTAAATTAAATGTTGACCTACAGATAACAATTTCCATATAACGTTAGTGCTGTTGTATATCATTATAAATTTTAAGGATAATATGAATTTACACAATCAGATGATCATAGCTATGACAGCTCTTTAAAAACTAACGATTATATACTAGTTTCATTCAATTCTCATTCAAGTAATAGCCTATAATGCACCTAGACAAAAATGACAATCATATTATTTTCTTAATCTTCATGATATTTTTAGTGACATATGAGCATGTTTAATTATTTTAGGCCATCCAATTGTCCGATGAAAACATATGATTCCTAAGAGCAAACATATGCTTCTCTATATGTACTCTATAATAATAGTATGTATGCTATATGTATGCTATATGTGCTATTTTATCTGATCTTTTCCGCTGCTTGGATGAGAGATATTCGAGACACTTTCACCCAGGTGTTGGTCGCTAACACACAGTATTTTGTGCCTCAAGCCATCTTAGATTTTCTACCCAAAATAAATACAGACATACCAGTATATTTCCGGTGTGTATTGTATAACATTACTGTGCACTTATATTCGTTTGAGAACCACATACTGGTAATAACACAGTTTCTAGTTCTCTAAGATAAGATAAGATAAGATAAATTTTATTTTAGATCGATTCATTTCACAGAAAACTTTAGCCAGAGGCTAGTCAGCCGATCGTTATTTAATAATCAACACTATGACAAACATAACACATCATACATCACAGATAATTGCACATATAAAACATTAAACATTCCTTAAGATTCAGATTATAAGTCTTAAAATACACATCAGATTAGTTTAAAAATACTTGTCATTTTGCAACTTCGCATTTTATCACAGATAGCTTCGTTTCCCTCTTTATGATTATATATTATATTAATTTGAAATACATTTGTATTATTTATATAAAAAGTTATTTATTTACATTTAAAAATTGTTATTTCATACAAATGTACCTACTTACATTTTTATAATTTAGTTAAATTAAATTAAAAGTACATCATAATACATTGTATAGTGAAATTTTAGGATCCAATATGGGTGTACCCATTCCATTTTGTAATAAGGACCTTGAAACCTGGTAGAGATGAAGCTGTTCTGGTTTGTATGGGGAGTGTATTCCAAATCCTCGGTGCTTTGTACATAAATGAATTTAGACCATGTCGTGTAGACCTAAAAGAAGGCAAAAGTAATTTTGAATTTCTGGTTGAGGTGATTAGATCTTTTAAATAAGAGGGTGCAAGGTTGTGCATAATTTTATAAGTAAGAGTTGCAATGCTTCTTTCTCTACCAAGTTTCAAAGAGGGCAACTTAGATATGGACAGGAGGCCATTATAATCACTAGTATAGTCTCCATGTACAAATCTAAAAGCCCTTTCCTGTATTTTTTCCATCTCTGTCATACTACCTAATCCACAGAAGTGCCAGACTACACTACAGAACTGAAAGTGGCATAGAATAAATGCTCTAAATATCGCCATTCTATCATTTTAGTTTATGAATTTAGAAAGTCGTTTGTGAACATTAAGATGATTTCCAGCTTTTTTGCAAATGTGTGATATGTGGTTTTAAAATTTAATTTAGAGTCTAAGTGTACACCAAGAAGTTTCACAACATCGTCTGGAATTATAGTAACATTATCAAGATCAAATGTAAAATGTTCCTCTTTACAGTTCAGGAATAAAGCCTGGAACTTCTGTGGATTAGCAAGCATTAGATTGCGGGTGAACCATTCTATTGCAAGATTTGATTCAGCCCGCAAAACTTCAACCACCTGTTGTTTTGTTGGTTGTTCTGAGCATATAGTATTATCGCCAGCATAGTTAACTAGATCAGCCCTGGTGATTTGTTTGTGGTTATTCCATATGCATCAAGCTTTGTTATCAACAAATCATGATGCATACAGTCAAGCGCTTTGCTAAGATCCATAAGAATGGCCCCGGCACATTTATTATTTCTAAAAGTGGACTTCCACTTCTCCACCAATTTGGGGCCGAGCAATTTTTATCAATTTCGGTGGGATTTGGTCTGGCCCGGTAGCCTTTTTAGGATTTAGTGATTTTATAATTTTAGTAATTTCTCCTTCTGTAGTATGCCTGAACGTGAGAGATGAGTTAGGTGCCAAATTGTTTTTTAAAGCCTTTATGCTGGGGTGATCAACAAAGCCATCTTGCTTGATAGTTTTGTTTCCTATATGAGCAGCCACATTGATGTAATAGTTATTCATAACTTCGGCAACCTCCCCGTGATCTGTTATAATTCTCCCGTCCTCAAGAAGAGTTAGATCCGAACCATCCTTTGTTAGTAATAAAAGGTTTAACTACTTTCCAAAAGATGACCCATTTGTTCAAGGGAAAATTTTGATTTAAAATAAGATCGTAATGATTTTCTTCTAATTTCGACACACATGTTTCTTTGTACTCTGTATATTTCCCAGTTTGTATCCGTTCGATTTCTAAGGATTTTTTTAAAAAGCCTTTTTCTTTTCCAGATGGCCTGTTTTAAGTTTTTATTTAAGTAAGGTGCCTGGTTTGATCGAACTCTTCTTTCTTTTATAGGAGCATGTTCATCGAGGGTATCAGTAAAACCATCACAGAATAATTTCCATGCTGCATTTATGTTTATTAAATTTGTACAAGTTTGCATGTTATTTCGTTCAAGATCTTCAATAAATATTTGTTTATTAAAAAGTTTATATGATCTATTTCTTAAAATTTTAGTTGTTGGTATAATTACAACTGTAGCGTGGAAATCACTGACTCCGTCTAATATTGTTCCTGTATACTGAAAGCAGCGTGGTCTGTTAGTCAGTATCACATCCAACAGACTGGGCGAATCACCCTTAAAACACGTGGGATTTTTTACTATATTTATCAAACCAAAAGAATCCATGATGTTTCTAAGACTTTCAGTTTGCTTGGA
>OZ024906.1:1674931-1744246 GCA_964017125.1 Flabesymbios commensalis | reverse complement strand
AACAATGTGTTGGTTTAATGTTGGTTCAGCGTCGTAGACGGTGGACCAACATTAAACCAGCACTGATTTAACGTCTCGTGCGTTCTAGGTGTTCATCAGGTTTATATGGACATTCTTCATCAGATGACGTTGCAAATGCCACTGCAGACTTAACGCTGGTCCCAAGTCTGGATGCCAATCGGTATTCGATGCCCAGTAAAAACAAGAAGTTGATCCACCAAGTTGACAGATACATTTCTTTGACCTTTTCGGCATCTTCATCTATCCAGTTGTCTGCCTCATCTATCCAGTTGTCTGCCACCGGCAGAACCTGGATAACCCGTATATGTGCTATTGAGTTCAGAACCCCCCTCCTCCCTCCTCCTCCCTGGCCAATTCACAGTTGATTCAGGCGGCCCTAACAATCTGACCTGAGTGTGACCTCCACGCTGCCGTCAGTAAATCGGTGACGTCATAATGAATATTCATGTTGCTCGCACCCCTCATTTTCGTACCCGCTTCACACACACCTGTTTTCAAGGTCAGACTGGTAGTCTGACGGTCAGACCTGATACGGCAAGATGCCTTTTCGGGTACATAATAATATTGTTTTTCATCTACTGTCATATTAAAAGACAACCTCGGTCCGATCAAACCGATTTCATCATTATGAACGCGCTTATTATTTGAAAAAATGTAGGTTTTATGATCCCAAAATGTGCAAGATATTTTGAATCAATTTCCGGGGGCGTAAATGGAAGAGCCTACACGCCAGTGACCACGTGGAGGTGAACTACTGTTTTGTTTTGATGGTGGGCCACCGCCTACGACGCTGGCCCAACATGAAACCAGTAGTGGGTCAACTACTTGTTTTTACTGAGCAGAATATCAATCGGCATCCAGACCTGGGACCAGCGGTAAGTCCACAGTGGCAGTTGCAACGTCACCTGATGAAGGAGATGGTAAGTGTGTGACTCGGACGAATACATTGCAATCGACTCATGATGATGAAACTAAGGTTCAAATTTAACAATTGCCTGTCGTGTTATGATCCCACATTGACTAACATCAGAATATGAACGATCTCTAGATCTTCCACCCAGACTAGTATTAGAGCCCGGATGTTACTTTCAGTCATTTATCATTAAAATATAAGATCATCTTAACTTTTTAACGATAGATAAAAGTTAAGAAGAGAGTTTATGATTAAACAAACCCTTGAACCTCGTTGACTCTGTCATGGTTAGTGTCAGAATCGACAAGTCGCCTGGATCCCCGACGTGCCACTGTGAGTACCTTTTCTGAATTGTCAAGGTTCCATTGTGTCCAGATACCGTAGATTATTGATGTTTTACTTTGTCGATTAACCTCAGCTCCAGTCCTTGTAGTATGGTTGTGATTATGATGTCTGGACATCGACTGTTCTGCTCACTAATATCAGTCTTTGCAGGTTGTGCAACCTCTATAACGCCACAGTGACTAGTGTTATCATGTTAATATTGTCTGGACATTTATAGTTCCATTGTGACCCATAAGGTTTTAGACCTTTTATGGTTCTAGACTGGTTGTTGTCAAAATGTTAATGAGGTCTATTGGTGAGAGCCAGTTAGTTAGTTATTAAGGCAGCCAGCCTCTTCCCCTATCCAGCCTGAATCACCAACTGGAGATGGAGTTGTGCTGGATATAAACATTTACAGCTCTACGCTGGCTTTTGAGGGAATGTGAATGAAGCCTAATCCTTTTTTCGTCCACTATGGCTGATACCAGAATGTGTATTATAGCGTATGTATTTATGCAAATAAGGCATATAGTTAATATATATTTTGATATCTTAAAACTACCATATTAAAGAAAAATAAATTACCTTCAATTTGACACATTGTTTGTGTTCTTATGTTGCATAGATGAAAAGTAACATAGAAAACATTATCATTTGTTATAGCACAATAATTGGTAATAACGCAGTTGCCATGGCAACACTTTAAATGTGAAAAACATTCAGAATTATACAAATTATGTTTTTGTTGTGAAGAATGCATACAATATTGTTATTTTATACGATCAAAATCAATTATTGTGGAGATATGCTGTAAATGTTTCTTTGACAACAAGTGAATTACATGGGAGAAACTGGTCAGTTATTAGGATTAGGAGGGTTTTGAAAGGGTCTGTTTACACCCCCGTTGCCATGGTAACCCCCGGGATGTAGAAATGCCAACAGGGCAAAAACTTACCAGTGGGGTCTACTCTTTCATTCGAGACATATTGCAGCCTGATGCCAGGAGTGCTAATTAAACTCGAAAAATACGCATCTTTTAGCTAGTTGGCCGCTCCCCTATAATGTTAGCCCATCGTCTGTAAAATGTTGTGGTTGCCTGATCTTTATTGCACAAACAATATTGTTTCAGGCAGGATGTTGTCTGAGGCTCTGTCCTTCTCCGACTAAGTGATAAAACTATGGCTATTTAAGACACGGGCAGATAAGATTCTTCTAGATGAATGACAAGGAAACCTCTGGAATCATATCGCAACGACCACGTGACGTTTCCCCAGCGTTGATTTATAGTTAAATCAACGGTGGGGAAACATTTCGTGTTTGCTTCTATTGTTTACTATGTTTGCGTCTCTCAGTTGTTTTCTCACATCTCCCACCACCAAGTTGTGTGTGGTGAGAAAACTTTGCTTTACGAGGTTGTAGACCTGCGTGGACAAGATAAAGAAGCTTGGATCTTGAACATGGTGGTACAGTACCTGCAAAATCTTCAGTTTGTCTCTAGGCTATCTCTATTGTTCCATATTGTCTGCATCTCTATTGTTCCATATGCGGTTTCTGTTTCAGAACTTTGGAGTTTGTCTGCATCTCTATTGTTCCATATGTAGTTACTGTTTCAGAACTTTAGAGTTTGTCTGCATCTCTATTGTTCCATATGCAGTTTCTGTTTCAGAACTTTAGAGTTTGTCTGCATCTCTATTGTTCCATATATACAGTTTCTGTTTCAGACCGTTGGAGTTTGTCTGCATCTCTATTGTACCATATGCAGTTTCTGTTTCAGAGCTTTAGAGTTTGTCTGCATTTCTATAGTTCCATATGCAGTTTCTATTTCAGAACTTTGCGGTTGTCTGCATATCAATTGTTCCACACACAGTTCCTGCTTCAGAATTTTGAGGTAGTCTGCACCTCAGTTGTGCCACTCTGGCTGAGTGAAGAAGCCATGGTAGTAGATTGGGGCGCCTGTTTGCGACACGGACAAAATATGGCAACAAAAGTCTGTCTGAATTTCCTGCCGCTCAGAAAATAAAGCCAAAAGTTTATCATGTTGTTTCCGTAGTAGAACATTGTGACAACTGAATGGGTGAAATGTGACTTGACAAGGCCATCTAGCGAATCGAGATCAAACCAAATATCCTGCTGAAAGAAGAATATAGTTATTGGTAGAGTTGTGATTAGAAACATCAGGCTGATCACTATCAGCATGAGGGTTATGGAGCCCACACCAGCTTGTTTGCTGCTGTCAACATTCATGTTTTTACGTCTCTTAATTTGGGCGATTGTTAGACGGTAAATGATGAGAGCATTGCCAATAAAGATAAGGCCACTGGGGACTGCACTGCTTAGCAACATGTCCTGCCAATACAATATATCCATCACTAAATCGTAATGCTTCTCTTCCACTTTACACTGACTGTAATTCACCATCTGGTCTATATCGCTGTCATAATATTGTAGATCATACAGGCGACTAAAATACAGCAAGTGAGAATTGGCCAGAAACAAAAGTACAGTGACAATGAGGAAAGCAATAGTCATGTTTCTACGGCTGCAGATTTGTCTTGCTCTCAGTGGGTAAAGCACTGATACAGTCCTCTCTAGTGTTAGCAGGGCTAAAGACCATCCACACATACAGCCAAACAGGTAGGTGGCGAAGAAATGAGCCTTACAGCCGGCTGTGGTTAAAGCTCGCACGTCCACAGAGAACCTGTAGTTGATCCAGTGTCGGAGTAGACCAGTGTTTAAATTACCTGGAATGAAACACATATTGTTATTAATGCTAGCGTCCACCCAAGTCCAACGCATATTGAATGATAAAATAAATTTAAACCTTTGCAGGTGCCTCAATAGTGATTGGATTTGAACTTTTATTGTTAAAATAATTTAATCTAATAATATTTTAACACACAATAGAAATACAATTTAACCAATTGTCCTGACAGGTTTAGAATTGTTGACAACCATGACTAGAAGTAGGTGGCTTTAAAACAGCTATAGTCGTACTTAGCTGTTAAAGGGTTAATTTGTTTAACCCTTTAATCCCGCACGATGCATCAAAGCATCGTTTTACATCCCTGAAAACAGACCTAATTTTCCTGCAACCAAAGGTTTTAGAATGAATATTTCCATGAAACTGGTTTACCAATTCATAGCAATTTTCCTTAATTTTTAAACCACATCAAATCATCTTCATCCACTACAAGTCGAGATTTGCGACAGCAATTCGCGGCTTGTAGTGGATGAAGATGACAATGGTAAACTAATAGTAGTTTAACAATACACAGAATACAATACAAAAATTAACCAATAGTCATTGTTTAGAATTGTTGACAACCATGACTGAAAAGTAGGTGGTAACAATGAAATGAATGAAGTTTAAGCCACTTTTGTGCACATGTAGGCTAAACTGGGCCAGGAGAATCTCCTGAAGATGGTGAGATGCATGAGATGACGCTGCCCTCCAGACACAGGATTCGAAATTCTGGCCTTACAATCTGAGGCCCAGCACGCCTCTCTGTGATGCAGGCTCCCCACAAATTTGCATCTATACGAGTGAGAAAGGAAGAAACATTTTGTTTCTCTGAAACTTGAATGCCTAAAGTAGGTGGTTGGTCAGTTATTTTAAATAAATTCACTTTTTCACTACCATACATGACGGAAATTTCCGTCGTCATTCGTCAATGAATGTAACCATAAAATGACACAAATTTTCGTCAAATATATACTACATTTATGTATTTTTCGTCATTTGAAGCTGGAAATTGCGTTAGCAATTCCAGCTTCAAATGACGAAAAATAGAACTCGTACACCAGTATATCTGGATCCTGGCATGCACCCCGGCCTGGAAGTCAAAGGGTTAACCCTTTGCCCGCTGAAAACGACAATATTCGTTTTAAATCCGTTTCATTGGTCAATATTGGGCACAAAATGAGTGTTTAAATATCAAGATTTACAATTGTTTTATCTGGAATGAAGCAAATAAGGGTAATTTTCAGCCAATTGAAGTTTGTGGATGACACAACTTCAAGAAGTTAAAAATTTGCATAAGACAAGGGCTAATTCCACTGTACAAAAAAATAGATTCCGTTTAAATAAATGAGATGGGAATCCTCCTTCTGGACATTAAGGGGTCTTGTCAAGTTTAAAAAAAAAATTAAAATCCGAAAAAAAACTCGGATTAATCAGACAACACCCACCCACCCCCATAACCACTTTTTTTTTGGAGGGGGAACATTTGAAAACATGAAAACAACACAAAAAACACAACATTTCCCAAAAAAATTATAATCCGAGTTGGGACTTGACCCACCCACCCACTTCCGAGTTTTTCTCGGATTTTTGGATTTGTTTTAACTTGACAAAACCCCTAAGGCAGATGCTGGACTCATATTGTTTACCACTGACAGCACCGAAACGTGTTTGTATAGATCATTTTTTCAATTTAAAATCATTAGAAATGTCTTAGTTTGCTCTGTCCGCTTCATTTGAATACTTATGCTATGTGCCATTCTACATTCTTAGCCCTTATCCTGGTAATTTGATTTTTGTAGATCTTCAGCCACTTGAAGTTGTGTCTCGAGATTTATCCTTTGCAATTCGTCATGTTTAAACACACATTTCATTCCCAATAACAGTGATTTGGTTGACTAATAAAACAGGCTAAAAACGACAATAGTCGTGATCAGTAGGATAAGAGTTTATTCTTACAGTGCGAGGACCGTCTTTATTCTTGTATTATATGTCTTGTATTATGATTGTAAATGACAATGCTGGGGATACTGATAATTCCGCAACAATTTTCACAACAGTATTATACAAAAACCATTCCGCCACGACGAATGGCAAGAAACCTAGAAATAAACCGACAAAAATAAAGCAGCCGCAATCCTGTAGACATACTACGGCATCTACTCCTGTACTGACTGATAACGCCGTAACCACTAGGCCTAAAACCGAAGTCGCAAAAAACTCCTAGGCCTATTGGATCATACAAAAGCAACGAAAGCGAAGGATGAAGGTGATAAAACACAAGGTAAAACTACTTTAATCAGCAGCTCTCTCGGAGCCGGCATAGGACGTAGATTTAAAAACAGGACTAGGAAAACCTGCTCTGATGTCAAACGTGGGGCAACAATCAACAGGATTAGTAATGATCTAGGGATTAACGACGGATACAAGGACAGTGATAAAATAGTTCTTATTTGTGGAACAAATGCTTTCGCTAATAGTACACTTGGGAAGACTATTATTTCATATGACAATCTACTAGACCAGGCGTTGTCTCTGAACCGTGAAGCCCAGATTTATGTTGCCGGCTTACCTCTGTGCTGGGACAAACCGGAAATAAATGAAAATATTTTAAACCTTAATGCATATCTTGAACATAAAGCAAAAAAGACAGACAGAATAAATTATATAAACAACAACATCTTCACTCGATGCGCAAAACTCACTACAGTGTTGACAAACTGCATCTAAACAACCAAGGGAGAGACTTGATGGCACGGAATATTGAAATGGCACTAAATTTTCACAAATACGACGACACTCAACGGAGTTAATGAACAATCCAACCATTTCAGACAATCCCGTGCCTGTGAATTTGTCACAGTGTCATTGTGTTAACATACTGTTTTGAAACATTCGCGGAATAACAGATAAATTACAAAACAGACATTTATGTGAGTACATTTGTCAGCATTATTGTGTGTTAAGTTGAAAGTATGTTAGATCCACAGTCTATTCAATTTGCTAATTATACAGTTTATAATTTTGCGCGGACAGTGAGACATAAAAAAGCAAAGCACTCTTCTGGTGGTATTGCTATTTTATTTGGTTAAACAAACGTATTGAAATCAAAAGAGTTAACGAGTCTTTAGTGTTGATCATATTTAAAGACTGTATTAATATAAATATTAACAAAAAACTAACGGTTGGTGAAGTTTATGTACCACCGATAGATTCCAGTTATATTGGCATCAAGCAGGATATTTTTGACATTATTGAACTTGAATATAGTAAATATGTAAACAATCATGACATTTTTCTTTGTGGGGACTTCAAAGCCCGCACCAGTAACATACCGGATTTGAAAACAGATGAATATACTGTGTTTAATGGTGGTCAGCCAAACTTTGTAAGCTCTGACATCCTAGCTGATTCTTAACGATATAACATGGATACAAAGGCAAATACCTACGGTAAACTGTTATTAGAACTTTGTAAAAATACAGGTCTTATTATTGCAAATGGTAGACTTTACCAGGATAAACACAGAGGCTCTTTTAAATTTTTTAATAGAAATGGGAGTAGTGTAATAGATTACATGCTATTTGAACCAAACTGTCTTAGTATGATAAACACATTTGCAATTATTCCTAAATTAGTCGAATCTGATCATTGCCCAATCGAGTTTAGCCTCAAAGTTCAGTCATTTTGCAATACAAATAAATCTATAAAAGCTTATGACCATGTGGCTAAGTATAAAGCTTATCATAAATATATTTGGAATGTATCGCGAATTGACCAATATAAGTTATCTCCACGAAATGATGAGTGCATTAAGATAATAGATAATTTGACATTAAATGCCACCTCCGATCGATCAAGTGATCATATATGTGAGCTCATTCAAAATCTGATCTATAATGCATCTTTTGGTATTCTCAAAAAAGTCAACGTTAACACCAACAACAGCTCAGAGAAGCAAATGCCAACCAATGCCTGGTTTGATTCCGAATGTAATAAACTTAGAACAACTATAAATACTTATTCTAAGCGAGCTAACCTAACAGACACAGATAACAACAACTACTACCAATTACTACTTGTGCAACGACTACAAACGCATGATTCAAAGAAAAAAAACTATAATACAAACTTGAAATTAAATCTTGAAAAGATGTGTAGTAATAATCCTAAAGATTATTGGGGTTTCTGGAAACGTCTGCAACGTCAAAACCGACGCGATACAACACTTGAATTACACCTATTTTATGATTGTTTTTTTTAAACAAAGTGTGCCCCCTACGGGCCAAAACACTGGTATGAAACTCAAAATTATTCAAAAAGGAATACCTATCGATACATATAAATATGACATATCCAATGACATTCTCAATAGTAAAATTCAAATGGACAAAGTAGAGAAAGCTCTAATTAAAATAAATAAAGGTAAAGCATCGGGAATTGACGGAATTCCGATAGAGTGTTACTCTTCTGACATAAAATATTTTACACCTTTACTGACAACTTTATTTAATACAATGGCGATAAATCAGATGCAAAAAACTACCGAAATTTTCTCTGATTCCCTCGCTTGCTAAAGTTTTTGAATCTGTACTAGAAAATAGATTGTCATACAAAAACTTAGTGTGCTGTGACGATGATCCCCTATAAAGAGGCTTTAAAAAGAATTGTAGGACATCAGATAACTTATTTGTGTTGTACAATCTCGTTGAAAAAACGCTCTACGTTTGTTATGTAGATTTGACCAAAGCTTTCGATTATTTAAACAGAGATGCACTTATCGTGAAACTGCAGCAGCGCAATGTCGACGGAAAAATTCTGAATGCAATCAAATCTATGTTTCATAAAACTAGCAGTAGTGTTAAATGGGATGGAAAGATTAGCAAGGCTATTAACAACCGATATGGTGTTATGCACGGAGGTGTATTAAGCCCCAAACTTTTCAACGAATTTCTACAGGATCTTAGAAAATATTTAAATTCCAAATATGGTCTTAAGATAGGAGACTTATACCTTGCGTATCTCCTATTTGCAGACGACATAGTCCTCTTATTGGAATTGGCGAAGAACCTACAGGCACAAATTGAATTATTTTGTAAGTACTGTGAGATTTGGAATCTAATAATAAGCATCGCTAAAACTAAAATTGTGATATACAACCAAATATATGCCAAGCAGAGAGTCAAACAACAAACCACATCAGTTACTATTTATGGGGATACAAGAAGGTATCCCCTTTATTTTAAAACAACAAATTCTAGCGTTGAAATACTGGATTCGCTTGATCTTCTTGCTGTTATTTGAGAATCGTGTACAACTCACTGGCGTCTCTTGATTTTATTGGTGAAACTAATTGGTGCTCTCACATCAGGTCATTATTATTCCGAACAAACCACTGCGATGTTTGGAAAAATCACAGGGTCGAAGATGCCAATCGTCTCATCAAACAAGTAAAATTATATTTGATTAATATATATAAAGCTGATTGGTCTAACAAAGCCCGAAACTCCATAAAATTGTGAACGTACATAAAGTTTAAATTCGACCACTCGCTAGAAGAATATCTGTTTTACATCCCCGACACAAGGTGGATAAAGGTGCTATCAAGATTGAGAATGAGCTCACATATGCTAGAAATTGAACGAGGAAGGTATGTCAAGCTGCAGAAAATACCACTGTAACAGTGCACATGTCAGAGATGTACATTAAACTCTGTTTATGACGAAATTCATTTTTTAATTACTTGCTCTTACTTAGCTACGCAGCGAACTAGTTTACTTGCCGAAAGCACACTACTCAATAGTGAATTTGACTCACTCTCAAACGACGACAAATTTATATATATTATGTCATCTACACATAGACCATTAGTAATATGCTTAGCAAAATACACCTTTAGCTGTTTTCAAACCTTAAACGTGTCGCGTACCTCTGCTTTATAAAACGATTGGGGCTTAGAGTGACTGGTGCGGCTGGTAATTCCTCTAATCATCCACTCATGAAATCATCCATGCTGTCGGGGGATCACCACTGTGGTATCAGCGACTGGTGCGGCTGGTGATTCCTCTAATCATCTTGGTGTTTCGAGCTGCTGTCAGTCAATGCATTTTTAGATTGTTTTTTAACATGTTAAATGTAACTAATGTTATTATTGTCTTCTTTATACATACTCTCACTCATTATGTAATTACTCGGTTTCTTCACTTTCCAGAGGGTTTTTTTTGCTATGTGCAGTAGCTATTTTATCTCTGGTTTTAGTGCGGGAAACTTCAAAATATCATGCCAATGCTATTTAAATGTAGGTAATTTTAAATAGTTCTGATGCATATTTTATTCAACCTGTGCTTGTTTTAGCTTGTCGTTTGATTTTAACATGTTTAAGTTAACTTAGCATGCATATTTTACCGAACTAATCCTGTTGTATATAGTCTTGTACATTTGTTCATTTTAATGATGCATAAGTCTGCATAGACTTACCGTCGTCAATAAATATCTATCTATCTATGTGCATTGTTAACCTTTTCAAGCCTGACTTTACATTGTCATCTTCATCCACTACAAGCCAGTATCTAAGTTTTGCATAGTACTTTCGCCACTATAATAATAATAACAACGGTATTTTGTTTCCGCTGTTGAAATGAATCACACATTATTATGAAAATATACTGCACTGCTGCACATTTATACAAACATGGAGTAATCGGTCTGCAGCAGAACGTAACTGCTCAGGCCACTTGTGTGTACATACAGGCTAAATTGGGACAGAATACCCTAGGGTGTAATTGGTCAGCAGCACGATGTAAATTGTCTGCAGCTGGGTGTAAATGGTCTGCATCAAAATGTAAATCAGTTGTGTAGTTCGAAAATTTAAATTTAAAATTATTTTTAATTAAAATTGATGGTGCTGAAACATGAGAAACGTGGTAAAAATGTACCGTCTAAACGATATTTCTGACAAAACTATGCAAGGCTACTTTTAGTATCAAAGCCTGGTGGCCATTTTTAATTGTCGTTCGTTGTAACGTGAGCTTTAGAAAACACACAAAGGAGTGCGTGCAGCGCCACCCGAACAATAGTGCCATCCCCTGCTTTGTATGTGGTAGTTCCATATCTGTAGAATAATCTTCAATTAGAAATTAAAACATCTGATAAACTTACAATATTTCTAAATAAAATTAAAGACACCTATATTTGCCTCTGCTTTTCCAAGCGAGGAAAGCAAACTTCATGCTGCTTTTATAATTGACAGGAGATCGAATATGGACGTGCTTTGAGACGCATGTGAGCTTGAATGATTACCACATGAACAACCAGATTAAATTGCTGCCCCACTGTTGTGAGACGAGATGCTATATTTGCCTCTCTCTTTCTAAGCTAGGTAATTAGACCTCATGCTGATGCTATAACGACATGAGATTGATTATGGATAGGGAGGGGTTTGAGACGCACGAATAACTGTGCTTAACCCGCGGATAACCAGATTTATGTTCTGCTGAGACCAAATTAAAGCGACACAATCAGGCTAAAATCATAAGCACATCTGTATTTTTTCTTCTTAATATGGCTATGTGATGTGAACATGTAAAAAGACTACAATTGCGGAAGTTTTTTTAAATTTTGGGTTGCTGTGGCAAAGGTAAAGGTAAAGGTTTATAGTCTGATATCAAGTCTGAAGACCTATCATCCGACTTCACATTTTACCCCCCTGGTCACTGAACCTGTTCATTCATGTGCCATCTCAACTCCACGGAGAGCATACAGTCCTGCAGCCATTTCGGTACATTGAACACATCATACACATTGCCATCTCTATCCTACTAGGTATTCATTTTCACCTGTGTCAAGTGAAGCATTCTAGGGTTAAGTGTCTTCCCCAAGGACACAACATCGAAGCAATGTCCCAATATTTAGAGGGGAGAAACATGATATTTCTCTGAAAATCCTGCACCAAGCGGGATTCGAAACCGCAACGAAGCAACGGATTAAGGCGCATAATAATAATATATATATATAACATCTTTGTATCCAGTGGTTGAGCTTCTGACTGCCTCGCCAGTCATGCATGCGTCACAGGTTCGAACCCCGCGAACTGTGTGGGGTTTTCAAATAAATATCCTTGTTTCTACCTTCTCAACGTGACTAGATGATCACGTTAATGGCGGGCTCGTCGAGTTAAGGTTGAAACCAGGGTGGCGATGCCCTTCGCGTTCCATCACACAGTGTCTTTTTTGTGTGCACAAATATCCATTTCGAAATTAGTTCACAAGAGTTATTACTAAGCATACCACGCTCAAACCAAAGTCACAGTTTAAAATCCGGAGAAAATCCAATCACTTAATATAAAAAATATAAGTGATGCTAGAAATACCACAAGACGAGAAACATTGTTATTCTAAGTGGTTCAGTATTGGAATGATGACAATGTTTGTATGGGTACATTTTGAATGGATATTTGTATGCATATGACGTCATTGTTGTCAATGACAAGTCGGAACAAGTATGGTATTCCACCCCCGACCAATGCTAGATCGGCTCAGCATGTCATAAAACGAGATCATTCAACCACTGCCGTCATTCAGGTTTTTTTTAATTAGGGGGTGGAAAACCATACTTGGTGTCTGGCTAAATGATCAGTAGCTACATGACATAGTGACAATTAGAGGATTTTTCAGACACAAATTTACACGACAATGTCTGCTTCATTGTTATTTTAATAATTTATGATGTGATTTCGATGGGAATAATAAGTGTTATTGGTCGGGACATGCAAATGCTACACGTGTAAGTGCAACTGGCCATTTTTTGCCCGGTAAATTGTAATTAGGCACATTTTATTGTTTATTTTATTATTATTATTATTATTGTTATATTTTTATTGAAGTATTATATACATTGTGGACTACCAGACTTGTATAGATAATACGGTACATGTATGTCTGTTTCTGGTGGCCCAGCCATCATTTTTTACCAAACGAACGATTTTTACTGTTTTTTATGATTATGTGAGACATGTAAATTGTAATTGTTTTTTTTGTGTTGATTGCAAATAAATAAATAAAAATAAGTAAAGAAATGATCGTCATACCGATTAGTTTTGATTTTCAAGTAGTACATCAGTGGGTGATTATCATACTTGTATAAACGTATATATCCCTACGGCATTTTATTTACTTCTTTATCTGACGACAAATCTATCACTGCGATAATTGCCCCTCTGAGGTCAGTCCGCTGAGGATATATGCGCTATACAAATTTTATTGTTTGATAATGATTTATCTTAACCCTAAAAACGCTACTTTATTAAAAATAAACCCCCCCCCCCCACCTGAAGTTGTGTGTTATTTTTGTTTTAATTTAAGACCAAACATTTGCAAATTTCGGAGTTTAAATATTCATTTTGTTCCAAATAGCATTGATTTAATCAGCAAATGCAACATATTAAAAATCACTATAATCGTGAATAATTGCTATGTTTATTGACGTACTCGAGGTACAAAAGGCATATCATAAATACAGACAAACATATCACAAAGACAATGTGCAAATGATTCAGAAAGTAGGTTATATGTAATAATTAGTGCAATAATGGCAACCCCCACATTTCTGTGGTTGAAGTTTCTACCATTATGCAGTTCCACTGCTCGCTTTCGGCGAGCAACGGGAGCGAGCTATTAGCTAATGCAGTGCCACTACCATTTAAACACAGCTTTTTAAACATTTTTACAATATCATTACTACTCAATGAAATCGATTTTAAAAACTTGTCGGTGTATATATGCAACTGCATATCAATTGGTAGCACATGCGTTCTCAAATGCAACAGTCCGATAAGGTAGATTAAATATTCTTCTTATGGCTTTACTCCAATATAGTCCGTGAGCCAGGCACTGAAATTGGGATGATCGGTACCATTCAAAGGGACTAATTATAATGTTACCTTTTATTTAGCTACATATCCCTAGATAATAAAAATGTCTGGTGGCCCTTTCTAGGTAGTAGCTTGATATTAAAAATTGACCTTTATAAGGTGACCGTTAATCTAAAATTTTGCTAAAAAAATGAAATAACAAATATAAGTAAGTTAGCATCAATGTATTAAGTTCAACAAAAATGATACAGGTGTACACATACAGTGACATATCATTCTAATGCCTATCCATGTACAACCAAGTCAACAAAACACGCTGATCCAGCATTGTTTCAATGTTGGGGCAATGTTGGCCCAACATCTAAACATTGCCTGATAACTGACCCATGAGTTATACATGTATATAATCAATGTTAATTTTGATTCAAGCATGTTCTAGAACTACTGTTGACTTAAAATAAACCCATGTGGAATAAAAAATAATCAGCTATTTGAACAAATTACACACTTTTTTAGTGGACCTAAAATTTGCGCACATTTCTTCCGGCTCTTGAAAATTGACCGTGTCTCAAATTTTTGCGTAATGAGGACCACATCAAAAACATGTAGCAACATCTTTGATTTCAGTTGAAAGTCACTTTCAATGTCTTTTACGTGGATTTATAATATTTTATTTCTGTTAAATACGCAATGAACAACAAAGCTCCAAGTTTGTATTTTGACCGTCCATTTAAATAATTTCCAACTTTTCGCTCATGTTTACTTTATATGGTATACAGGTTTTGTATTTTAACCTTCCATTTAAATAATTTCCAACTTCTCGCTCATGTTTACTTTACATGGTATACATGTTTGTTATTACTTTTCAATTCTCTCGAGCCATTTCTTTAAAAATGATTTTGACCACAGAAGAAGTGATTACAGCCACTTTAAAAGGTATCTCAGCAACTACGAAAGTGATCTTGACCACTGAGGAAGTGCAGGCCGTCAAGTAGTCCTATTTATCCTATTTTATCGTATTTTTCAGCAAATTCTATTTTTTAGACAAAGATCCTATTTGTCCTCTTTTTCTGAGTTATAATTTTTTTGGGTCCCGAATTCCCCTGCATGCACTTTTTGGGTCGTAAATCTATTTCCCCGCACACATTTTTTGGTCGTGAATTCAAATTTGTCTAAGAGCTATGCATATTTTTCATTAAATTTTGTTCTTTCTTTTTGATATAATTTTACACTTTGTAGGGTTCGAGATAAGGTCATTCCTGCAGTCCAGTACTGCCAAAAAAGGTCTAGGAATGGTAAAATTTGTCATTAGCTATTCCGATGAACTGGCAAATTTAAGGCCATCCTAGGACAAAGGCAAATTCTAGGAATGACAATTTTTACTCAAGAATGGCAGTTTCCTTGACTTGCCAGTCCTGTGGATTGGCATGCCATCAACGTTTAATTCTACCCCTGCTTTGTATGAAAATATTATTAGCCCCCGCTGTCACCGAAGGTGCAACGGAGTGATCTATGGAAAAGGCCTCCGTCCGTTTTTTTTTACCTCAATATGCAATGTCACAGAAGAGATTGAATGATGTTACGGCCTCTGGCCATCCATGAACATTTCGTTTCCGGAGCATTACTCAGGATCTACTTGTGCGATTGTCTTCAAATTTTACACACAACACTTCTAGGGGGTCCAGTTGTGCTTTTTTGAGTATATGAACTTTGACCTACTTTTTGTTCAATAGGCCCATACAATGACCTATTTAGACGTTTTGACACACACTTCGTTTCCAAAGCAGATCTCGAAAACTACTGGTCCGATTACAGTCATATTTGCAATATGACTGCAATATGACTGTATTCGGCCAAGTAGCTTCGAGATCTGCAATATTATTGCAAATGTATACATGATCTCTAAGGTCCCAAGTTGTGTCTTTTCAGGTTTTTGTTCCTTGACCTAATTTATAACATCGGTATATCCGATTAAAATATTTTGCGGAATATCATGAAAACCGCTCAAGATAGCTACACCATTACTATAAAAGAAAATGTGAGGTTTCAGGAGAAAATGCAGCCTGAAACAAATCAAAATGGCCGCCTATCGTCCAGTATTCACTTTCACATGCCTGCTATTTGGTAAACCATGCTAGATGGCTATACTATTACTATGTAACAAAATGTGAGGTTTCAGGAGAAGATGCACCCTGAAAATTTTGAATTTTATCGAATTCAATATGGCCAACATGTGTTGTCGGCCATTATTTACCTCAATAGGCCTGATATCGGGTAAAGCGTGCTAGATAGCTAGACCATTACTTTGAAACAAAATGTGAGGTTTCAGGGGAGGATGCAACATAAAATAAATCAACTTGATCAAATTCGAAATGGCCGTCTGTCTGCCATTATTTATTTGAAGTTTCTTATGCCCGATATTTGGTAAACCGTGCTAGATGGCTAGACCATTATTGTATAACAAAGTGTGAGGTTTCAGGGGAGAATGCATCCTGAACAATTTTAACTTGTTCAAAATCAGCAATTTGTTTACTTTGAAATGCTTCATATTTAGTAGACCGTGCTAGATATCTGAACCATTACTATAAAACAAAATGTGAATTTTCAGGGGAGGATGCACCCTGGAAAAGTTTAACTTGATAAAACTCAATATGGCCTATTTTCGGCCATTATTTACTTTAACATGCCTGATATATGGTAAATCATGCTAGATAGCCAGACCACTACTATGAAGCAAAATGAACAAAATCCTGATCGAATTCAAAATGGCTGACTTTCTGCCATTATAGGTATTAATATGCATAATATCTGACAAACCATGATGGTTTTCTATACCATTACTCTAAAACAGATAGTAGTGATTCTAGACTAACATTTTGCTTCCACCCGGAAGGTTGTGTTTTTGGTTGAGTTGGTTTGTTGTCTTTCTGACTGTCGGTCAGATTTCTTAAGAAGTAAAGAAACATTACCTGAGGTGTGTGTCAAGCCAAGGAACAGCCGGTTAGTTTTTGGGGATAATCTGGATTGAATCCGGATCTCACAGATTTGCATGAATTTTTCATCACAGGTGTGTCTCCGGCCAAGGACAAATTCAGATTACGATCAAGATTCATATTAAGATTTCGATGGAGGTTTGCCATCTCTGAGTGACTGTCTAGTTCTTTATCTTACTCTCAGATTTGGTGCTGACCGGCCTGTTGCTCACTGCGCTCGCCCAGAACCGTTGTTTACTCGTCTATCTTAGACTTAGCCTCTTAGACCTACATGTAATTGTTTTTCATCTTAATTTTTGGCACAGCCTAGGACTACTCTAATAACACTACACGAAATCGCCTCAATAGGGAGCGTCTGGACTTATGTAGTCTTGTTACATTTAATATAGGCAGCTGTCTTCAATATGAACCAAACTTATTCACCAGTCACTGCAATGTTTTTCAACTAAAGTGGGTGAGCGGGATGGCTGTGAGGGGTGTTGCAAGAACATCATTAGAACAAGAAACTCCTATTTTAGTCCTATTATTTAGCTATTTTGTCCTATTTTAGTCCTATTTTTTAAAGGCCCATATCCTATTTTCCTATTTTGGGGGACCTGTCCTCACTTGACGGCCTGGAAGTGATTACAGCCACTTTGAATATTATTAAGCCACTACAAAAGTGATGTTGCCCTCCGAAAATGTTATCACAGCAACTTTAAAAATTATGTCTACAAAGGTGATCTTAGCAAATAACAAAACTGGTGTCAGCCACTGAAAAAGTTATCTAAGCCACAACAAAGGGATCTTAACCACTAAAGAAGTGAACAAAGCCACTTTAAACGTTATCTCAGCCACTGCAATAGTGATCTTCGCCACCACAGAAGTGCTCAATGTCACTTTAAAAGTTATCTCAGCCTCTAGAGAAGTGATCATGGCCACTAAAGAAATGATCACAGCCAATTGAAAGGTTATCTCATCTATTACAAAAGGTGATCTGGGCCACTAACAAACTGGTGTCAGACACTGAAAAAAATTATTGAAGCCATTACAAAGTTATCTTGGTCACTGAAAAAGTGAGCACAGCCACTTTAAAAAAATTCTAAGCCTCTACGAAAGTGATCTTGACCACTGCAGAATTGATTACAGACACTTCAAAAGTTATCTCAGCCACTACAAAATTGCTGTGATAACTTCTTCAGTGGACAATATCAGTTTGTTTTTGGTCAAAATCATCTTTGTGGTGGCTGAGATTATTTTTAAAGTGGCTGTGATGGCTTCTTTAGTGGTCAAGATCACTTTTGTAGTGACCGATATCACTTTTCTAGGGGCTGACATAGGATTGTTAGTGGCCAAGATGATTTTTGTAGCGGCTGAGATAACTTTAAAAGTGACTGTGATCACTTCTTCAGTGGCCAAGGTCACTTTGTAGTGGCTTAGATCATTTTCTCATTGGCTGACACCTGTTGGTTAGTGACCAAAATGACCTTTGTATTGGTTGAGATAACCTTTAAAGTGGCTGTGATTACTTCTTACGTGGCCAAGATCACACTTGTACTGGTTTAGATCATTTTTAAAGTGGCTGTGATCACTTATTCAGCGGTCAAGATCACATTTATAGTCGTTTAGATAATTGTCAAATTTGCTGTGATCACTTCTTCAATGGTCAAGATCACTTTTGTACTGACTCAGATAACTTTTAAATTGGCTGTGGTCACTTCTTCAGTGGCCAAGATAAATTTGTAGTGGCTTAGATAACTTTTAAAGTGCCTGACACCAGCTTGTTAGTGACCATGATCACCTTTGTAGTGGCTGAGATAACTTTTAGGATAGCTGTGATCACTTCTTCAGTGGCCAAGATAACTTTTTTAGTGGCTGTGATCACTTCTTCAGTTATCAAGATCACTTTTGTATTGGCTTAGATAATTTTCAAAGTGGTTGTGATCACTTCTTCAATGCCAAGATCACTTTTGTAGTGGCTGAGATAACTTTTAAAGTTGCTATGATCACTTCTTCAGTAGTCAATATCACTTTTGTAGTGGCTGAGATAACTTTTAAAGTAGTTGTAATCACTTCTCCCGTGGTCTGGATCATTTTTGTAGTTGCTGAGATGACTTTCAATATGGTTGTGATAACTCCTTCAGTTGTCAATATAACTTTTGAAAAATGGCTTCACCGAATGTAATAACAAACATTTATACTATATAAAGTTAGCATAAGCGAGAAATCCTGCTCGTATTCACTAAAAAACTGCAGGGATAAAATACACACTAAGCGCTTTGGTGTACATTCATATTTAACAGAAATACAATATTAGGTATTGCCGTTAAATACCTTATAGCTTAAGCATCCATCATTTACCATTCATGGCAGTGCTACTTCCTAAATGATACACCAAGTATGGTAATTCTCAGTACACTACCATCACTCATAAAGTCTCATCCCTAGATGACCAGTGGCCGGCGATGCTTGTCTTCTCAGATGAAAGCAGATTCAATCTGTCTTACAACGATGGGCATGGAAAGGTTTGTAGGACACATGGTGAGAGGTTACTCCCAGAGTGCCTGTCGTCTTAAGCTCAGCAAAAAACACCACCCAATTAATTGTGGTGTGGGGGTGCATAGGTCGGGGGTGACACTTTATGTACGAGGATAGTGTAGATGAGTTTTAAACTGCGCGATTAGTAGGGGCTTACATCAGCAGGCTTGAAATGTCTAATGGCCTTGACCCAGTGCATGACCTTTATCTTGAAGCACAAAACTAATAGCATCAATGAATTTGCCATGCCGAAAAACCTAGGTATAGAGCTATTATTCAAGAGATTATTAATGACTTGTAAGTGAGATTTGATAAATTGCAACGTACTGGCGACGGCCATCTTAAATATGCAAATTATTGCAGAATTCATTGAATAATTGGCAAAAAAGTAGGTTTTGCTTTGGACAATCTTCCACCAGCGAATTAATTTTTGTACTGCCAACGTTTTTCTATTTTTTATTCATTTAAATCTGGAATTGCTAACGCAATTTTTCGCTTTAAGTGACAAAGCAATCTGCTATTTTTATCTGTATCCACCACATCATCATACTTGACGCAGCTCTCTTAAACCTGGCACTGAGGAGGGGGTGGGGGCAGAGTATGTTAATGTGTAGGCGAAGTGTCATACATACTACTTCTCTATATATTTACCTGTATCCACTAGAGCCAATATGATCATCATCATACTAGAGGGAGCTCTCATAAACCTGGCGCTGCACAGGATGATAATGGACGTGACGTTACCCAGCGTGCCGACCACGATGAGAACAGGACTCATGTAGATCATCAGGTTGTCACTGTGGTTCAGTAGGTAGCGGTGGTAGTCTGTAAACCCTCCACTTCCAGCACCTCCATCACCTCCTGCCTGGGTGGCATTACTGTACTCAGACAGGGTGGTATTACTGGTGTCACTGATGTTGATGTCTTCATCCTGATTTGTCTGGTCCATCAGGGAAGTCATGTAGGAAACTGTGGTTTCCATGGTTAGCAGAATTGCCTGAAAATAAAGCGAAGGAAATACAAAACTGGTGATATACTATTCATCACCTCCACCTACGGGGTCAGTGATATTGACGTCACCAGCCTGCAATTTGAGGCACTACCCTAGTAAATTTAGAGTACCAAGCCTCCATATATATCACCTGCCAGCTGAGAACATTGACACCTATTTTTTTATTTTTTAAATCGAACACCGTCCACACCTTTAAACAAAATTGCACAAAACACCCCATGGTGTTATAGCTTTACATGTAAAGATGTCATGGGGTCCAAGTTTTGTGGATGTTAAAATTCTTGGCATTTGTCTATGGTCAAAATGCAGTGGTCAAAATGCAATACACATTCTGATATAGGGATGATACAGCCATTGACAGCGTTCCCTGGGTTTAAAATATTTTTTGTTACTCATGCATTCACAGTGACCACAAAGGTGTGGCAGACCCATTAGTGCTTAGAAGAGTGTGGAATATGCAGAGTACCAGCCGCTATGACTCAGTGTGTGAGCGGACACACACTGAGTCATCGCGGACACATACTGAGTCATAGCGGACACACACTGAGTCATAGTGGACACACACTGAGTCATGATGGACACACACTGAGTCATAGCGGACACACACTGAGTCATAGCGGACACACACTGAGTCATAGCAGACACACACTGAGTCATAGCAGACACACACTGAGTCATAGCGGACACACACTGAGTCATCGCGGACACATACTGAGTCATAGCGGACACACACTGAGTCATAGTGGACACACACCGAGTCATAGCGGACACACACTGAGTCATCGCGGACACATACTGAGTCATAGCGGACACACACTGAGTCATAGTGGACACACACCGAGTCATAGCGGACACACACTGAGTCATAGCAGACACACACTGAGTCATAGCGGACACACACTGAGTCATAGCGGACACACACTGAGTCATAGTGGACACACACTGAGTCATAGCGGACACACACTGAGTCATAGCAGACACACACTGAGTCATAGCAGACACACACTGAGTCATAGCGGACACACACTGAGTCATAGCGGCAGTATACAGTGTACCATCCCTCATAGCGGACACACACTGAGTCATAGCGGACACACACTGAGTCATAGCGGACACACACTGAGTCATAGCGGCAGTATACAGTGTACCATCCCTCATAGCGGACACATACTGAGTCATAGCAGACACACACTGAGTCATAGCGGACACACACTGAGTCATAGCGGACACACACTGAGTCATAGCGGACACACACTGAGTCATAGCGAACACACACTGAGTCATAGCGGACACACACTGAGTCATAGCGGACACACACTGAGTCATAGAGGACAAATATTGAGTCATATAGGACACACACTGAGTCATAGAGGACACATACTGTGTCATAGAGGACACACACTCAGTCATAGAGGACGCACACTGAAACATAGCGGTGACATACTGAGTCATAGTGGACACATACTGAGTCATAGCAGACACACACTGAGTCATAGTGGACACACACTGAGTCATAGCGGACACACACTGAGTCATAGAAGACACATACTGAGTCATAGAGGACACACACTGAGTCATAGCAGACACATACTGAGTCATAGAGGACACACACTGAGTCATAGCAGACACATACTGAGTCATAGAGGACACACACTGAGTCATAGAGGACACACACTGAGTCATAGTGGACACACACTGAGTCATAGCGGACACACGCTGAGTCATAGCGGACACACACTGAGTCATAAAGGACAAATATTGAGTCATAGAGGACACATACTGAGTCATACAGGACACACACTGAGTCATAGAGGACACACACTGAGTCATAGTGGACACACACTGAGTCATAGCGGTCACACATACTGAGTCATAGAGGACACACACTGAGTCATAGCAGACACATACTGAGTCATAGCGGACACACACTGAGTCATGGAGGACACACACTGAGTCATAGTGGACACACACTGAGTCATAGCGGACACACGCTGAGTCATAGCGGACACACACTGAGTCATAAAGGACAAATATTGAGTCATAGAGGACACATACTGAGTCATACAGGACACACACTGAGTCATAGAGGACACACACTGAGTCATAGTGGACACACACTGAGTCATAGCGGACACATACTGAGTCATAGAGGACAAATATTGAGTCATAGAGGACACATACTGAGTCATAGAGGACACACACTGAGTCATAGAGGACACACACTGAGTCATAGTGGACACACACTGAGTCATAGCGGACACACACTGAGTCATAGAGGACAAATATTGAGTCATAGAGGACACATACTGAGTCATAGAGGACACACACTGAATCATAGAGGACACATACTGAGTCATAGTGGACACACACTGAGTCATAGCAGACACATACTGAGTCATAGCGGACACATACTGAGTCATAGCGAACACACACTGAGTCATAGAGGACACACACTGAGTCATAGAGGACACATACTGAGTCATAGCGGACACACACTGAGTAATAAAGGGCACATACTGAGTCATAGAGGACACACACTGAGTCATAGTGGACACACACTGAGTAATAAAGGGCACATACTGAGTCATAGAGGACACATACTGAGTCATAGCAGACACAAACTGAGTCATAGCAGACACATACTGAGTCATAGCAGACACATACTGAGTCATAGCGGACACACACTGAGTCATAGCGGACACACACTGAGTCATAGTGGACACACACTGAGTCATAGCGGACACATACTGAGTCATAAAGGACACACACTGAGTCATAGAGGACACATATTGAGTCATAGAGGACACATACTGAGTCATCGAGGACACACACTGAATCATAGAGGACACACACTGAGTCATAGTGGACACACACTGAGTAATAAAGGGCACATACTGAGTCATACAGGACACATACTGAGTCATAGCGGTGACACACTGAGTCATAGCGGACACACACTGAGTCATAGTGGACACACACTGAGTCATAGCGGCAATATGAAGTGTACCATTCCTAGGTGTGTGAGCGGACACACACTGATATCGAGTTAAAAGAATCTTCGTCTTTTTTTTTGCTTTCAGACCTGCCCTTCTTTCTATTGTCCGTACTCGCACCCTCATAGTTTTATTCTTAGTTTTCGTCTTGAGGAAAAAGAAACAAAATCGTGATGTCATTGAAAGGGCTAAAATATCGCAAAATCCACTCAAAATCTTCCCTCCCCCCCCCCCCCTGTCCGCTGCGTCAAAATCGGACTCGGAACGATTTGTGGGGAGGGGAGAAAGTTTGTGGGTACTGGTGAGGACATGTGTGGAAACACAATCTGTTTTCAAAAGAATCTAATTGACGGACAAAGGACAGATCTTAACGCCACTTAACGGCATCAGAGCTGAACAGAAAAGAAAAAGCTGTTTTTATATGGTGGAGATTAGTGAATGATGTGATTAACAATTGTCAAATGGTAAATTCATCATGCTTTAACCCTTTCAAGCTTGAATTTATCATTGTCATCTTCATCCATTACAAGCCGCGAATTGCTGTCGCAATTCTCGACTTGTAGTGGATGAACATGATGAAGATGATTTGATGTGGTTTAAAAATTTAAGAAAATTGCCATGTATTGGTAAACCAGTTTCCTGGAAATTTTAATTCAAAAACCCCCAGTTGTAGGAAAATTAGGTCTGTTTTCAGGGATGTAAAATGATGGTTTATTGCATCGTGAGGACTTAAAGGGTTAATACTTTCAGTGCGGGCGTCATCTTCAGACGTCAGAATCTGTCGTCTGTAGAGTAGACGTCAGATGCTGATTCTGATAACTAAGCCATTTATGGTGATTTCAAATGGGAAAAAAAAAATTTGGACTCTCTGTTTATTTGAAAATAATAAACACCACTACGTAAATCCACACGTCAATACATCATTTAAATGAGATGTAAACAGGTATATCTGTCATATAATAATCATGTTAGTGCTCAATCAAGATAATCTTTAATCACGTTAGTCTTTAATCATGTTAATACGCGTACGTGCTACATCAGACCAGTTGGTAATCTGATCCGTTGATTATATTTGTAGCGGCTCCTTTATTCTGCATGGGCATGTAATTAACACCAAAGAAACATACTAACATGATTCATTGAGCCAATGTGCTGGGCCTGCGTCGAAGACGGTGGGCCTACATTGTACCAACATCGGGTCAGTATATCTTGTTTGCTGGGTGCCCCATCTGATGTCGTAGAGTACCGAGTAATCACCTGACTAAATCTATTTAATTAAACATATTTGCTTAACACCGCAATCAATCAATTCTATTTGTGAAAATAATGTGCCTTGCGACAGTACGACAGCATGAAAGGCAGGATGCATTTCGCTGACGATCACTTACATGTCTGAGCTGACACTCAGGCATTAGTAAATTTGTTCATATTTCACTAAAATATCAGCCACGAAAAAATCTGACAGTAAATATCTATTTCCTCCATTTGAACTGAATGTCTAATAATTTTTGGGGCGTATATGAGAAGCCTAAGGTAGACACAAAAATCATGAATCTGGCTTCATTCTGTCGAAAATGAAATCTATAATTTCTTTACATTGCACAAATGGCGGCCATCTTGGATTTTACCCACAGTGCAACATCCTAATGGCCACTCCACTAAGGCAGACATTCAAAGGCCTGGAGTGTGCAATAATACACACTCCAGGCCTTTATACATTGCTGCCCATGGTTCTGTTTACTATAAAGGCAAGAACTCTTAAAGTCATTCGATAAGAGTAGGGCATAGTCTCGACTTCGGGCTTCTTTTTGTCGCCAAATTGCCATGATCGCGCAGGAAAATCTCTATGGTCCACAAAATCCTGATTTCGCAGAAAGCGACTTAAAACAATATTCAATCATTTATTCAGTGAGTCATAACAGGCATACCTGCTTGACCTAACACAGATGGCGGCCATCTTGGATTTTACCCAAAACGAAATGTTTACAGTACTTTCTGGCCACGTTACTCTGTCGGATATAACTGACAACCATATGGTAGATACCCAAATCGTAAATCTGTTCAAAATGATAGCAATTTATTGTTTGACCTCGCACAAATGACGGCCACATTGCATTTTGCGACAATGTAGAACAAAATTAATTAAAAAAACATTTTCCTGAGATAGGTTATTCTATAAATATTATAATTCTTACTTTGATGACAGAACTAAACAGAAAACAAAAAATCATTATGTGCTTTGCTCATATTTGATAGATTTTATCAATAAAAATGGTCCTTTACAGCCATTTTTAATTGGTGTATCAGGTTATTAACAAGATATCTTTCGGTTTTTATGAGATCCCAAATATAGTTTTAAAATCTTTATTATATAATTATTTTCATGGGAAATTGAGATATAAGCTAATAATTGAATTACATCATAAATTATGTTAGTTGTGCAAAGTAGAAAAAGGTCAACCATCTGGCATTATCAATAATGCTCTCCGTTGAAATGGCACACGAATGAACAAGTCCAGTGACTAGGGGTTAAAATGTAAAGTAGGATGATAGGTCTTCAGACTTGATATCAGACTATAAACCTGCACCTTTACCTTTACGTTATAATAACAAGGTTGTCGGACATTATATATGATAATTCCAATCAAAAAATTGCTGTAAAGAACATTTCGGGTTCACCCGTCTGGCAAGTAGATTTACACTTATGCATAATATTGACGTTTATTACAAAGACAGAGTATTTACGGACTACAGCAGCATCAATTTATTTATCAATTGATCAATAAAGATTTATGCAGTTATTTTCAATCAATTTTAACCATTTGCGGTGTTTGGCCGATGCCGGTTCAGTTAGCGTCATAGGCGGCGGACCGGATTCGGCTAGACTGGGCGAGGCGTTAACCCATGCAATGCTGAAATATTTTGTATAAACCATGGAGACCAAAGGGTTTTATCAACTTGAAATCATCATAAATGTCTTAGCTAGCTCTTTCAACAACCAGAGATAAAGATGAAAGCAGCGTTGTCATGATGACGATGTAAAAGGTATGTTTGCAGCACCAACAACCAGAGATAAATGATATAAGCGGCGTTGTCGTGATGACGGTGTAAAAGGTATGTTTGCAGCACCAACAACCAGAGATATAAAACACCACATATTTTGACTGCTTAGAATGCAGTTAGAATGCAGTTAAAAATCAATAAAAAATCGAATTGCCAGGAACATACCGATAATGTTATTCTTTTCACTCTTCTGTATATCTATCGTCCCCTTGGATATGAAAGGGTGTATCTGCCACCTTAGAAAGTGGCAACTAAAATCTTTTCATAAAAAAATACAATTGTTAGTGATAGATGTTCAGCTAATTAAATCATGTCATTCAATTCTGCCTATTTTCCGTAACTTAACATATTTTCATTATTTTAAGTTGGAAATTGCGGTAGCAGAAGTCACGATTGAGTAACAAAAGAGTTAAATTTAAAAAAAATCAGGATGGAAACGGCAATCCGAGTTTGGCCAACGCATGCTATTTATATATAATAAGCATGATCAACACGGTAATCAACATGTTGAAAACGATTATTACTAAACGTATCAGTAAGTGAAATCTAACATGTAAATGGGCGCATTGCATGGCATTATACTCACAGCCATCACCCCCCCCCCCCTACACGTCATAATCATGACTGATATCAAGTATCAGGCAGGGTATGTTATTGTGCTATTTGCATTGTGTTGTGTTATTGTGTTGTTTATTCAGCTTATGACCAATACTGATGTTCAAAATAAAAGTCTTATGGCTTTGAGCAGTAACAGCACAGTTACGGCCTTATGGCTTTGAGCGGTAACAGCGCAGTTACGGCTTTATGACTTTGAGCAGTAACTGCACAGTTACGGCCTTATGGCTTTGAGCGGTAACAACGCAGATACGGCCTTATGGCTTTGAGCGATAACAGCGCAGTTACGGCCTTATGGCTTTGAGCAGTAACAGCGCAGTTACGGCCTTATGGCTTTGAGCATTAAGTGCGCAGTTACGGCTTTATGGCTTTGAGCATTAAATGCGCAGTTACGGCTTTATGGCTTTGAGCATTAAGTGCGCAGTTACAGCCTTATGGCTTTGAGCATTAAGTGCGTTGTTACGGCATTATTGCTTTGAGCATTAATTGCACAGTTAAGGCCTTATGGCTTTGAACATTAAGTGCGCAGTTACGTCCTTATGGCTTTGAGCATTAAGTGCGTTGTTACGGCATTATGGCTTTGAGCATTACGTGCGCAGTTACGGCTTTATGCCTTTGAACAGTACGTGCGCAGTTACGGCCTTATGGCTTTGAACAGCAAACATTGATGGATTCCTGGATCAATGTCAGCCCACCGTGTACGACGCTGGCCCAGCATTGATACAGCGTTGTGTCGATGTCTTAATGTCACCTGATTCATCTCACCACCTCAGGAGCCTCTCATGGTCCAGTTTAGCCTACATGTCCACAAAAATAGTCTATAGACTCGTCCATTCACTTATCCAATTACTCATTCATCCATTCGTTCGTTCGTTTGTTCATTCGTTCGTTTGTGTGTTTTTTCGTTCGTTCGTTCGTACATTTGTTCATTCATTCAGTTTCCTGATATTTTACGATACATTTATAATATTATATATATATTTTGTAATGAAAATTACCTACGGGCAACTATTGAAGTCGAACCCGGCAAACACAGCTCCGGCGTCAAGCGAAACTCTTTTTTTTTCTGCTGATGATCTGTCGACACGTCCTCCACCAATTACACGTAACGTGACAGAATCACGGGTTTTATATGTGTGAGTCCCTCCCAGCCCGCCCCCCCCCCCTCCCCCCCCCCCTGACCACCATCCCTCTCCCCTCCAACATAACTAATGACTATCTAACCATCCAAGCAAACACGAAACATTCACACAATGTTTGGATCTTTTTTCGCTGGTTTAATGGTGGGCCAGCGTAGCAGATGTTGGCCCAGACATTCAAGCAGCATTAAATCGATGTTTTATGTTTCTTGGGATCTCTCTACCTTTGTAATCACAGCTGATGCCTTCTGGATCAGCCGGCTTCGGCCCAGCAAATACGACACATCTACCCAATGTTTGAGCAATGTTGAGCCAACGTCGTAGACGGTGGACCAACATTGCATGTCGTGTTTGCTGGGTTCGATGGCTCATTCGCATTGAATGGGGCTTGTAACCTGGAGGTATCAGGTTCGAATCCCGGTCGGGCCGGATATTTGTCATCGCGGTTGTGCATATACAGTGCTCCAAACTGCTCAAAGGCCCGGAGTGTACAGTGCTGTCTATGGCACTGTGCGCTATACACATCTATACCGGCGGTATACACATCTGTCTGTATCTGTATGTTACGTGGCAGTACGCATTATTGTGTTGTCGCGCCACGGGTGCTATCGCGCCACATTGTGGATCTTCTGGGGTCTCGCCGGATGGAAAATGCGCCTACGTTCATTAAGGTTTTATACGTCCATCTCTAGTTCAGTCAGACGAGCCATCTGATTTACGTGGTTCTCTGAGCCCCACGACACGACTTCGCTGCACGCATGTCCTGGTGTATGCAGCACCTGGTAGAACCAGACGGTCACCCATCCAATTATGAACCGGTTCTCGCGTGCTTAATTTCAGTGATCGAGCCGACACCGATGAAATAACGCCGTATTCCGTACACATGTTATACAAAGGTTTTGTCTTAAACTGGGTTTCCTTCGGACCCGAATGACAGGCCCAACTATATCCTCAAGTGTCATTTATTCACATTGCTTTGCAACCAAGTGACGGAGTGTGCGTTTGTGTAGAGTAAACTCATGTCGATCAATGTTGCTGTGGTAAGTGGGAAGGCAAACAGGTAATGCATTTTGGCTTAGCTGTTATATGTAGCTGAAACAGAGAGGTGCAAAATAATCATCAGACCTGACTTCATTTGGGGTCACTGACTTCACACCAAGTTCTCGTAAGGCGGGGGCCCTAGGGTAGTGGTTAGCCTTTCACGCCAGGGTTCGGGGTTCGGTTCCCGGTCACGGCAGTTTGAAAGAAACAAAAAATGTTTCTTCCCCATCCACGCGTGAAAGTCAGTATTGTGGGGAGCCTCCGTGTCCGAGAGGTAGCGTGCTCGACCTCAGACCGCCAGGGCTCGAATTTTGAATCCTGTGTCTGGAGGACAGTGTCATCTCAATCATCTCACCATCCTCAGGAGGTTCTCCTGGCCCAGTTTAGCCTATATGTGCACAAAGGTGGCCTAAAGCCCGATTCATTTCATTTCTCGCTGAGTTTAATAGAATTAATCTCGACAGTTTTTGGTGTTAAAGCACGCATTGCGTGGCATAGTATCATGTATTCTGCCGTGCTAAAGGCAAAATGCAATATCTGCTCACTCTACAAGTAAGCAGATACTGCCTTTTGGCTTTTTAGAGCAGTATTGATGAAGAACGAATCCTCTGTATGACTGTGCTCTAAGCGATAGGCCATGCAAACTAATTCTGTGATTTCACTAAGTTTTCTGCTTAGTGAACCCCTTACAAGGCTGACGTATTTGTATATAAACCATGGAAACTAAAGCATTTTTATCAATTTGAAATCATCACAAATGTCTTAGCTATAGCTCTGTCCGCTATATTGAATACCTGTGTTGTGGGTACCCAGCCATTATAAATATTTTACCGTTTCAGCGCGGGGATCAACTAAAGTCGCCACAATCTGACGTCTGTAGACGTCAGATTCTGACGACTAAAGTCGGTCCCCGCACTGAAAGAGTTACAATTCAAAGATAATATATACAAACAACGAAATGATGGTATTTTTATTTATGCTATTTAGTTTTCTATTTTTTGCATATTATGTTCATTTCAAATAATGCACAGCCTAACTACAGTTTACGTTAGTAACGTTTACTTAATCATGCATTCATTCATTCACTCACTGACTCCCTCACTGACTCCCTCACTCACTCACTCACTCACTCACTCACTCACTCACTCACTCACTCACTCACTCACTCACTCACTCACTCACTCACTCACTCACTCACTCACTCACTCACTCACTCACTCACTCACTCACTCACTCACTCACTCACTCACTCACTCACTCACTCACTCACTCACTCACTCACTCACTCACTCACTCACTCACTCACTCACTCACTCACGCAATCACGCAATCACGCAATCACGCAATCACTCACTCACTCACTCACTCACTCACTCACTCACTCAGTCACTCACTCAGTCACTCACTCACTCACTCACTCACTCACTCACTCACTCACTCACTCACTCACTCACTCACTCACTCACTCACTCACTCACTCACTCACTCACTCAAACTGCAAATATCGACCTTTGTATTGGTTTAAACAGGAACTTTTTTACAGGCGGCATAGTCCTTTACCAATACAAAACCAATACAAAGGTCGATATTTTCAGTGTAAATTAACTATTTTAAATACCCTTTCAGAAGTTTAAGATGTTATGCTTACAGGACAAAGAAGGGCATTATGACATCAAAATAATTATCCTTTACCCTAGGCCTTATCGTAATCCATAGTCTGTTGGTATTTTTATAAAAAAAAGAGGTCACCAAAATTCAATTGATTTTTAACTGGACATTTGCTTTGTCAGTTCAGTGTGACATTTTGCTTGTTTCTAAAACCGGAATTGGTAATGCAATTTCCATGTAACGAGCGAAAAATACTTATAATTGGGGACTGTTTCATTAATAACAATATTTGTTTCCCATTTGCCACCCACTTCATGTCAATTCCCCCCCCCCCCTAGGACAGTCTAAGACAAATAGTACAGCAACAGGCATCAAAAAAGAGCTATATTTAAGGAGTTGCCTAAACCGGCGGTACAATATTTTTCCACATGTCTAGAACTGTTCCCAGGGGTCGCTA
Source organism: Flabesymbios commensalis (assembly GCA_964017125.1). Taxonomy (NCBI): domain Eukaryota; kingdom Metazoa; phylum Annelida; class Polychaeta; order Terebellida; family Flabelligeridae; genus Flabesymbios; species Flabesymbios commensalis. Next base: position 1,712,942 of record OZ024906.1, on the reverse strand, counting down.
GATGCAGAATCTGTTGATGACATTGCCAGAATTGGAGGCGGGATAAGAATTTGACACTTTTGTACACCTACCCTATTTTTAGAGAAAATATTCGCTAAAATATGATTTTCGCGTCATTCTCATTCTATTATAATGTTTGGCCATGTAAATAGTCAGGGCTGTTAGGGAAATAAATGGACTGTTTGGGGCAAATTGTTCCAAAGCCACCAAATTTGTCGACAGAACCCTACTTGATCGATTTTGGGTGGATGCCAAGAAAGACATCGCTTTGCGCCACCGTAGGGGCTAAATCCAGAATGGCCGCCACTAGATATCAGAAATATCAGAATAAAGCAATATAATAATAAAAAATCCCAAAAAACACGAAAGAAAACTCGCTACTGAGAAGCATAATTTATGATCCGTATGTTTTCCATAAGTTTTGATTGATTTCTCCCCAAAATGTCACATTTATATGTGATTCATTGGCACAACGCCTAATTATCATGATCTGTTCATACTATGTTAAATAACTGCACGTTTTTTAATCATTTCCACACAAGAACAACAATTATATGATCACAGGCCCGCCAGTAATAAATGAACAGTATCAGTGATAAATAGTTTAATTGCTTATTAAACATTATTGATTTCGTACTTTGACGTCAATAAAGTTAATACCTGAAATTAGGAATGATACGATACGGAAGTACTTGTCACTGGAACCACGCGATCATCCTAATTTATTGCAATTTTCCACACATTATTGTCTAAATTTGAGTTCTATACCCTAGTAACAAACAACGTTTCAGCAGATTCATCCCCGAAATATCACATAAAATGTTATTTATAGCATATGTGCCAAACTTAATAATAGCATTTATTGGCAACTAAAAGTTATATTAGATTATATTACAACGTAGCATGAAGAAGTAAAAATATTTAGCACTGATTTTTTTCAAATATGTGAGAAATTATACAGATAGCGTGTTTGCAATAAAAATAGTTTAAAAATAAATAGTTTATGTCATTCAGTCATTGCCAGTGAACCAGGCCGTGTGGGATCAGTGAACGTTGGAATCGTTTAGTTTATGCTCTGGGTGCTGGGGATTTTATTTCCTTTCTCAAATCTTGTATGATCCGTCCACAATATGTCAAATAACTGCAATATTTTAAAAAAATTTAGACATATACATTGATTATATCAGCATGGCAATATAATTAGATATCCCTGTTGGCAATATATATTGGCTAATATATATGGCTTAACGTGGTCAATATCCAAACTTGATTCCTATAATTCCAAGACTACCATTCTCTGAAATGTAGCCTAGATGTGTAGGCTCTTGATGCGACCACTACATGATGAGCCTAAAATACAGTCTGTACAACTGTGGAGGATGGTCCAAAATGAAAATTAGCTTTTCGTTGAATACTCTGTCAATTCCCAAGCGATTTTCAAGAAATTTTGTCAACACTATTTTTTGGTCATTTGCCATATATCCTGAAACTATTGTATAGTTCAAAAGTTATGCCATTTCGACGTGTAGTACATTTGTTAATTATGACACCCTTTTATAAACCTATTAAGCATGTTAACTTCATTCCGGTTTATTCTCAGAATTGTGTTGTATGTCAAATGGTCTCACTTTTGAAATACGGGGAATGTTGTTGATTATTGCAAAAGTGATTTTGTGCAGTGAAGAAGCGATCACAACCACTTTAAAGGTTATATCAGCCACTACAAAGCTGCTCTGGTCACTTCTTTAGTGGATTCTTCAGATTATTTTTGTGTGGTCAAGTTCGTTGTCGCTGAGATGACTTTTAACCCTTTCAGGTCTATCATGACGGGTGCACCCGTCATGGATTTGCGCAACCTATATACTATTATGACGGGTGATACCTTTAACAAACCCTTTAACAAACAGCTATCCCCGTAATAACTATAGCCGGAGACGTCACAATTCAGACACAATTCACAAACATTACCTTCCCACAGTTTCCCACAGGGGTTCCTGGACGCACAGTAAATTATGACGTCATAAACTAAATAGAACATTGGTAACTAGGCAGCCCTTTTTTGGTCTAGTACGGCACATGTCATAATGGTTGGAGCTGCAAGGGTTAAAGTGGCTATGATGGCTTCTTTAGTGGCTAAGATCACTTTTGTAGTGACCGAGATTACTTTTTATGGGCTAACATAAGATTGTTAGTTGCCAAGATCATTTTTGTAGCGACTGAGATAACATTTCAAGTGGCTGTGATCACTCCTTCAGTGTCCAAAATCAGTTTGTAGTGGCTTAGGTATTTTTTTCAGTGGCTGACACCAATCTGTTTCAAACCAAAATCGCCTTTGTAATGGCTGATATAACCTTTAAAGTGGCTGTGATCATTTCTCCAGTGGCCAAGATCACCTTTGTAGTGGTTGAGATAACTTTTAAAGTGGCTGTGATCACTCCGTCAGTGGCAATAATCAAGTTAGTAGTGGCTGAGATAACTTTTAAAGTGGTTTTTGTGGTCAAAATGACTTTTGTGGTGGTTTATATATTTTTAATGTGGCTGTGACCACTTCTTCAGTGGCCAAGATCACGTTGTAGGGGCTTAGATAACTTTTTCAGTGGCTGACACCAGTTTGTTAATAAGATCACCTTTGTAGTGGCTCAGACAACTTTTAAAGTGGCTGTGGTCACTTCTTCAGTGGTTAGGATCACTTTTGTAGTAGTTTAGATATGTTTTAAAGTCGCTGTGATCACACATACAAACTTAGCGCTTTATTACACATTTCATAGTTAACAGAAATAAAATATTATATATCCACGTTAAAGCCCTTGATAGTGACTTTCAACTGAAATAAAAAATGTTGATACATTTTTAATTTAGGTATTCATCGGGCAAAAATGTGAAGCACAGTCAATTTTCCCAAGCCGGCAGTAATGTGTGCACATTTTAAGTCCATCCAAAAACGTGTGTAATATGTAGAAATAGCTCATTATTTTTTTATTCCAGATGGGTTATTTTGAGCCAACGATAGTTATAGTACATGTTTGAATCAAAACTAAACATTTATTACATACAAAACAGCTCAGAGAAAAGTATTTCGACCATTTACTGAAAAAGTATGAAAAATAGATGAAATTAATACCAACATAAAGCTCTCTTGTACATTTGACAATTATCGTACACAAAATATATTACATCCATGGGAAAGTAGCTTTCCATTGATATCAAATATATTGATAAAGCGCAAAATTTGCCTACTCATTGGGCACAAATGTGACATATGGTCAATTTTCCCGAGACTGAAGAAAAGTGCGCCACTTTTTACGTCTAACCAAAAAAGGATGTAATAATTTTTTTTCTTCACATAACTCATTATTTTTATTTCAAATTGGTTTATTTTAAGTTAACAATAAATCTAGAACATTAAAAATAAACATTTATACCATACACAAAAAAGCTGAGAGAAAATATTTTGACTCTTTACAGAAAAAGAGTATGAAAAATAGGTAAAATTAGGGTTGAAATACCAACGTCAATGATCAAATACACAATATGGGACATCCATGTAAACGCGTGTGTCAGTAGCTTTGTATTGATATTAAATATATTGCTATAGCTTAAAATTTGACTACTCAAAAGTTTGTAACACGCTCGATTTCTTAAATTCGGACCAAAATCGCACATAGTTCATGTACATTTTTGGCATATTTCAATAAAGCAGCGGCAGTTACCTGATCAACAGGTTGATTTTGGCCCTGAGTAGTCCAGCTATGTGAAAATAATAGTGGTTTAAATTCCCATTCCGGGTGACACCTTACCCCCAGCCACATCTGGTCTGGTATGAAACCTAATTATTTTCAAGCATTTTTTTCTGCAAAATTGTCTTTTTTGTCCAATGATTGTGAACAAATCCAATTACTTAAAGAAAATAACATCAGAAGTAGCTAAATTGGCCAAAACTATAACACATAGCGATATATTACGTTGTCACAGCCCTTTGGGTATCCTTAGTAAGGTATAGCTCGAATCTGAATGGCGGCCATCTTGGATTTTGCTAATACACCGGCCCTGAGCGATTCCCGTCTTGGCATCCATCGCAAATCGAATGAGTATAATCTGTTCTATATCTGTGCCAAATTTTGTAGCTTTGGAAGAATTTGCCCTAAAATATCCCTAACAGCCCCGACTAAAATAAAATATTGTTGGATTTGTTTTTTGCCATTGATCCGGTCATATATCTGTGGAGATAAAATAGGAAAAAATAATATAATTTTGCACTAGCATCCTACCTCTAAGAGTTATTTTGAATATTGTTAATATGTCACAAAATGCAATTTTTCGATTTTTTTTTTTTCCATTTTTTTGCATATAGTTCATGACAACAGGTTCGTTTCTGCACGAAAGTCTCCGCGAACGGTATCATTTGGTTCAGATACATCCCTTAAGTCAAAATTAGGTTGGCAATGCTTGATTCGTCGAGTAATTGACCATTATGGCCAATTTAAAAATGGCCGCCGTAAAATCCATGGTTTTTCCCGAAATGTATTATTGAACATTGTTTTTTTTAATTTTCGCATCAAAAGCACGGTTTGAGTGTCTGATCTTACATTTTATTGATCCGTCAACATTATGTCAAATAACTGCAATATTTCAAAAAAAATTAGACATATACATTAATTATATCAGCATGCCAATATAATTAGAGATCCCTGTTGCCAATATATATTTGTTGACTGGGTAGCTACTTGAGCCTATAGACAGACAGACAGACAGACAGACAGACAGACAGACAGACAGACAGACAGACAGACAGACAGACAGACAGACAGACAGACAGACAGACAGACAGACAGACAGACAGACAGACAGACAGACAGACAGACAGACAGACAGACAGACAGACAGACAGACAGACAGACAGACAGACAGACAGACAGACAGACAGACAGACAGACAGACAGACAGACAGACAGACAGACAGACAGACAGACAGACAGACAGACAGACAGACAGACAGACAGACAGACAGACAGACAGACAGACAGACAGACAGACAGACAGACAGACAGACAGACAGACAGACAGACAGACAGACAGACAGACAGACAGACAGACAGACAGACAGACAGACAGACAGACAGACAGACAGACAGACAGACAGACAGACAGACAGACAGACAGACAGACAGACAGACAGACAGACAGACAGACAGACAGACAGACAGACAGACAGACAGACAGACAGACAGACAGACAGACAGACAGACAGACAGACAGACAGACAGACAGACAGACAGACAGACAGACAGACAGACAGACAGACAGACAGACAGACAGACAGACAGACAGACAGACAGACAGACAGACAGACAGACAGACAGACAGACAGACAGACAGACAGACAGACAGACAGACAGACAGACAGACAGACAGACAGACAGACAGACAGACAGACAGACAGACAGACAGACAGACAGACAGACAGACAGACAGACAGACAGACAGACAGACAGACAGACAGACAGACAGACAGACAGACAGACAGACAGACAGACAGACAGACAGACAGACAGACAGACAGACAGACAGACAGACAGACAGACAGACAGACAGACAGACAGACAGACAGACAGACAGACAGACAAACAGACAGCGGACGGACGGACGGATGGATGGATATTTATTGACGACGGTAAGTCTATGCAGACTTATGCGTCATTAAAATGTACATATGTACATGACTATATACAACAGGATTAGTTCGGTAAAATCAAGTTAACTTAAAATCAAACGACAATATATACTAGAACAATCACAGGTTAAATAAAATATGCATCAGAACTATTTAAAATAACCTACAGTTAAACAGCATTGTAGTGATAGTTTCAAATTTCCCGCACTAAAAAAATTGCTTCAGAACTTTCCTGCCTACAATACCAGGGGGCTGTGTGAGTTTATAATACCAGGGGGCTGTGTGAGTTTACAGTACCAGGGGCTGTGTGAGTTTACAATACCAGGGGCTGTGTGAGTTTACAATACCAGGGGGCTGTGTGAGTTTACAATACCCGGGGGCTGTGTGAGTTTACAATACCAGGGACTGTGTGAGTTTACCATACCAGGGGCTGTGTGAGTTTACAATACCAGGGGTTGTGTGAGTTTACAATACCAGGGGGCTGTGTGAGTTTACAATACCAGGGGGCTGTGTGAGTTTACAATACCAGGGGCTGTGTGAGTTTACAATACCAGGGGCTGTGTGAGCTTACAATACCAGGGGCTGTGTGAGTTTACAATACCAGGGGGCTGTGTGAGTTTAGAATACCAGGGGCTGTGCGAGTTTACAATACCAGGAGCTGTGTGAGTTTACAATACCAGGGGGCTGTGTGAGTTTGAAATACCAGAGGCTGTGTGAGTTTACAATAACAGGGGGCTGTGTGAGTTTACAATACCAGGTGCTGTGTGAGTTTACAATACCAGGGGGCTATGTGAGTTTACAATACCAGGGGCTGTGTGAGTTTACAATACCAGGGGGCTGTGTGAGTTTACAATACCAGGGGGCTGTGAGAGTTTACAATACCAGGGAGGGGGGGGGGGGTATGTGTGTTTAGTTGACCCTTTCAAGCCTGAATTCACCATTGTCATCTTCATCCATTACAAGTAGAAAATTGCTATCGCAATTTTCGACTTGTAGTGGATGAAGATGACTTGAAGAGGGTAGAAATGAAAAAAAATATATTGCTATTATTAAGCAGTTCAATGAAAATTGTTGTTTTAAAAGTTTTAGGAAATTCAGTCATTCTTCAGAGATGTACACTGATGCTTTGTTGCATCGTGAAGGCTTAAAGGGTCTGATTATTATGGAGACATTTTCAGCAAAAGAAGCAGAATTGACCATATTAGCCATACAAATTTCAGCACAGCCAGGGAATCTGCGGTTTTTTAACCCTTACAACGCTGGAATAATTTTGTAAAATCATGGAGACCAAAGGGTTTATTTCAATTTGAGATCATCATTGTTAGCTCTTTCTGATTCACTTGAATACCTATGTTATGGGTCTACAGCCAAGCGAAATATTTTTATTCTAACAGTGCTGGGATCGACTTTAGTCGTCAGAATCTGACGTCTATTCGTTAGAATTTGAAGTCTATAGACGTCAGACTCTGACGACTAAAGTCGATCCCCGCACTGTAAGGGTTAATATGCTGTCATTCACTATGTCATTATTATTCTGAACAAATCAGGCGTTTGGGACAAATTAGATCTAATGCTACAAAACTATATGTCCATGTTCTACTTAAAAACTTAGACATTGTCCAAAGCAACCATACCTCCGGCTGATTACATCCTATTTAGCTACAAATGTTTATAATGGTAATAAGCAAGAAATCGATATCACACAGAATAACAACACTAGGCCTACATTACGCACACTAGAATGGGGAAACCATTTGTTTTCTAGAGAAGTAAGTATATGATCGATTTGGAATACAATTAATTCTATGTGACATATCACTAGCCAAGAACCGCTACGACGCTGACATATGGTCCACATAAACCGAGAGAACAAAGGGTTTTTACAATATAAAATCATATCGATACGTATATAGCCGGTCCCCGCGACGTTAAAAGGGTTCAAATCCGCACGCTTTGATCTCCAATCTGCTATACATACAGGAATTTGTAAGTCAAGGAGAAAGAAAGAGAATTTTGATAACTACATGCTTAAAGTCAATTTAATGTCGGTAATTGCCATTGTAAAATCACATGTTAATTTCCGAATATAAGATGAATACACCTAAAATCAATTAAAGTGAAAAGCGACATTGCTATGGGATAATAACGGTGTCAAATATAGCCTATGTTTCACCAACATTTAGAGATGAAAAAAGCATATTTTTTGCAAGCAGTAGTAAAATAGTCACTCTGGAAAAGCGTATAAACCCAGCGTCATAGCATCTATACATTCACATATGAACACTCATACATAAACTAACACTTTCAGTCTGCGGATCGTGTTTATACGTCAGAATCTGACGTCTGTAGACGTCAGATTCTGACGTATAAAGTCGATCCCCGCACTGAAAAAATTATAATAATTATAATGGCCGTAGACCCATAACACAAGTATTCAAATGAAGTCGAAATAACTAGCTAATACATTTATGATGATTTCAAATCAAATAAAACACTTTGGCCTTAATGCTTTTTATGAAAAATATTCAGCGCTCTAGGGGATAAAAAATGTTCACTATTCCATTAATTATTGATAAAGTACTATTGACACATATGTCTTCTGGTATTTGCTGCATATAAATGCTCGGAGAAAATCCAATCCAATCTGTAAGCTGAATAGAAGTATTATTTGATGTGATATATATGTATATATGCAGCTCTAGCAGCTGAAGGGTTAACGTGCTAACAGACAGTTAACAATTAACCATTGACAGTCGGCGCTGAAGCTGATGTGCCACTATGCATGTGCTTTCACCGTAATAACGGATAACAGTAGACAGCTAATAGCAGCCGCCAATGACCTAATTGTTTGTTATTCAGCGTAATAGCGGCTGATGCTGTACAAGTAATAGTCGCATCCAGCGGCCTGATTGACTGATTGATTCGCCCAAGTGTGTGATGTGATTGGCAGCCATTTACACAAACAATACTCGAGCCCACACATTTTTTTTTACCTATTAATCTATTAACCGTTTAAACGCTAGGGACAAAAATAGTCGTTTTTAATCTGTTTATCTTTTTAATCATTGGCCGATTAAATCACTATTATTCGGAATGAAATGTGAGTTGAAATGTCATTTTAATTATAGACAGACAGACAGATACTTTATGGACAGAAAAATGTCATTACAGACTTGTTTGTCATAGAAAAGAAAGAGATATATGTACATGTATATACAAGGTGTTAATTTGTTAAAATCATATGACAATATACATGGTATGACAAACATAACTATCATGTTAAGTGGCATTGTCATAATAAAAACTGGGTATTTCAATATTATAAATGCCTACTACATCAAATTAAATTAAACGGCATTGCCAAGATAACATGGAGGGCTGTCATTTTGTGTCTCGCACCAAAACCAGAAATAAAATAGCTACTATGTATAATTATAAATATAATTATATATAGTAGCAGAAAGGTTTTTCTTCTATATCACAATTAAATGGACTAACCCAGAAACACGAGACGTTGTCTCGATGTTCGGCCAACGCTGGGCCAACGGCGTAAACGGTGGCCCAGCGTTGGCCCAACATCGGGACGACGTCTCGTGTTTACTGGGACGTACTGCTCCGTTCTACAGAGATGAATATTTTTATCGTCCAAATTATTTAAGAATACATTTGAGAGAAGTATATATTGACTCGAATAATATATAGAACTGACTTTTGAAGAAAACAACCAGGAATCATAATGGACTGTGAATCTCTTAATCTTCTGAATCGTTATTTGACAGTCCCAGTAAATTTAGCATAAAATATGCAAATTGGGCAGCCATATATCAGCAGATAAGATTAAAAAATCATTGATTCACTACCAATTTTTTTTTTTTTTAATTGGACTCAAATTCTGGATCCACACCTTGACGTGTCTCACCTCTCAGCTCGGCCCTCTGTAGAGTTGAGCGCTGGAGGGTAGGAAGTAATTCACAGTCAAACGTTTTATCCAAGATCTATAAATTAACTATATAACTTAGGAACCCTGTTAAAACTGCACAACATCCGACTTGAATCATGTTAATAACTAGGTCTTATTATTATCACTTTTTCAACATAGCAAAAACACAAATCTTTAAAACATCTTTATTATTTGTCGATAAACTAGTAAAGTTACCAGTATTCGTCGCCTATGAACGAGCGTGAACTCCAGACACACAACATGCACACATGTCTAGTAGCCGCCAACCCTCACAGCGCGGGGATCGACTTAAGACGTCAGAATCTGACGTCTGCAGACGTCAGATTCTGACGTCTTAAGTAAACAGTAAAAATATATGCAATGGTCGCAGACCCATAACATAGGTATTCCAATGAAGCGGAATGAGCTAACTGAGACATTTATTATATCAAATTGAAAAAAACCCTTTGGTCTCTATAAAGTATTACAGCGCTTTAAAGGTTAAGAATTTGGCTGATAAAATATGTACGTCCACATAACGGAATTATATGTGGACGTATACTATATACGGAATACGGCGTTCGCTCATCGTGATTGGCTCTATCACTGAAGTTAAGCAACGTCGCGCCCGGTTCATAATTGGATGGGTGACCGCCTGGGACTGCCAGGTGCTGTCTACACTCGTGGGGCTCAGAGAACCACGTAAATCAGATGGCTCGTCTGACTGACCTAGAGCTGGACTAAAAGAACCTCAATGGACGTAGGCGCAGTTTCCATCCGGCGAGACCCCAGAAAATCCACAATGTGTGAGTACTTGGCACATAAGGCGAATTTGCTTGGAATGAAAATAGCTTGATTCGCCTCAATGGCAGCTCAGCTGTATATCTCCCAGGAGACTGAGTTGGAATTTGAATGATAACAGGCCTTGCTAAGTTACTCTCGATGTTCAGCGCTCTGAGCAGCCTCCTGCTGGATACATGCGCTATATAAGATTTAATTGATTGAATTGATTGATAACGGTAGCAATATCATAGTCGACTAGTGGCGTCCTCTTATAATCATGATTTATTACATTATTTTATTTAATTAGTTTAATCAGAAGATGTCATATATGGTGCACAGATGAAGCATGAGCACTTAAAGGGTGGAACTCAGAAAGAGGTTGGCGTATTGGTAGAGCGGCTGACTCTTATGACGGCGCCCGGGCTAGCACTTGGCTGATACTACTTTCCACAGGGTTTTTTGCTATATGCAGTACCTATTTTATCTCTAGTTTTAGTGCGGGAAACTTGAAAGTATCACTACAATGCTGTTTAACTGTAGGCTATGTTAAATAGTTCTGATGCATATTTTATTTGCCAAGTGCTTGTTTTAGTATATATTGTCGTTTGATTTCAGGTTAACTTTGGTAGCATGCATATGTTAATTTTCATGTTATTTTACCGAACTAATCCTGTTGTATATATAATCATGTACATATGTTCATTTTAATTTCGCATAAGTCTGCATAGACTTACCGTCGTCAATAAATATCTATCTATCTACTACTTGTCCCCTGTTTCTCCCCTCTCGATCTGACTAAGCGATCACGTTAATGGCGGCCTCAGTATTTCTGCTAAGTTATTTGTGTAATTAAACCATGAAAACTTATTTATAACACAGATTGATAAACTGATTAATGTGTTTCACATAGAAAAAAAAACACAGATAATATATTTAAAAATGATAAACTATCGTAATTGTTATGTTTATTCACAATACTTTAACCATTTAACAGCCGGTGTCTCATATATTCAGGTTTTCATTTTTTATTAGCACATTCAGTACCACATTTTAAATATGTTAAAGATAGAATGTGACATCAACCAGCAATATTTGAAAAGAGTTAACCTCCATTTTGTCAAATCTTAAAAATTTTCACCCACTTGAAGTTGTGGATCGCGTCAGCGAGACACAACTTCATGTGGGTGAAAATTCAGATTGAGTAATTTGGCGGCTAAAGGGTTGAGGGCCCTGTCCCGTAAAATGATGTCAGTTTAGCAATAAAATGAGAGTATATGGCAGAGTGAGCAAAACACTAAATTCTCAGGCTCTTATTGTCAGCTTGTGTGAAATGAAAACTATAAACCTACGTTTTTATTGGGCTAGGCGAATCGCCTAATTGTAATTTTCACCCACTTGAAGTTGTGTCTTGCTGACGGTATTCACAACTTCAAGTGGGTTGAAATTATTCAGATTTGACAAAACGGAGGTCACGATTTATCTTTAACATGTAAAAATCTAAAAGCGAATATAATGGTACCCGGTGGTTAAAGGTTTAATATCGACAGAGCCACACTGCTCCAGTACATAAAACGTCGAACCCACTACTTATCGATCTCCATAATGTCCCAAGGTGGTGCCACATTCAATATATATTAATATATAATCACCTCATTGCATGTTCAGTATGGTGTATTTATAGTGGCTGTTATAATCCCAATGACTATTAGGACGTTAATCATTGAGATATAGCTATATTCTACTCCCTTACGAATTGACGGTATGTCATGATATCACGTGACAAAATCAACCAATCCCCTCCCGACATTCCGGTATCTTGTTTTAATTTGAAATCATACTTGTGCCGTTTATCTTCTTTGTTCAACCCGCAGTAACTGATTAGCACAATTTTTTAACATGGTATAACAGCCAGCATTATTGTGTTGTGTGCCGCTACCGCGATCCACAATTTCAAGAGGGTGAAAATTACTCATATTTGTTTAATTTGGGACCAAATATTTGCAGATGTTGATGTCGAAACGCTCATTTCGTTCCCAATAATAACCCCGATTCAAACGACAACTAAAACAGATTAATATCGGCTATATTCGCGTTTAGCGGCTTAACCCTTGAAGCGCTGAATTTTTTAAATAAAAATCATGGAGACCAAAGGGTTTGTTTTAACTTGAAATCGTCATAAATGTCTTAGTTAGCTCTTTCTGATTCTATTGAATACCTATGTTATGGATCTACGGCCATTAGAAATATTTGAATTCTTACAGTATCGTATTAGTCGTCAGAATCTGACGTCTAAAGACGTCAGATTCTGACGTCTAAAGGCGATCTCCACACTTTAAGGGCTAGGGATTAATGCACAGCTTTAAATTAACCCTTTCAGCGCGGGGATCGTTTTAGACGTCAGAATCTGACGTCTGTAGACGTCAGATTCTGACGACTAAAGTCGATCCCCGCGCTGTAAGAGTAAAATATTTATAATGGCCGTAGACCCATACCATAGGTATCAAATGAATCGGAAAGAGCTGACTAAGACATTTATGATGATTTCAAATTGAAAAAAACCCTTTGATTACGATGTTTTTTTTAAATTTAATTCAGCGCTTTAAGGGTCAAGAAGTATAATATGGCTTAGTCTACTCACATCATCACAGTCGGCTCCCTGTAAAATGTATTATTGTTCGCAGCTCATATCAGTTTATTTCATGACACATTTTAAGCCAAGGAAACATGGGTTGCTGACCCCATGTTGGCTAAATATTGGCTAAGTTTTGGTTTAATGTTGGACCAACGTCTGCAATGATAGCCTAACGTTAGACAAGACTGTATCAATGCCAATGTACCTGGGTGACAAATGGAAAAGTGAAATATCTGTCAAATACCTTGTATTTTGTTGCAGTTCGATATCAATTTATTTGTTGACACATTTATGGAGGTGATGTACCTTGCTGCCACCATGTGATCATGTATATATGCCGTGTTGCCACCTGGTGATCGTGCAGACGTCTGTGTAAATATTACTACAGGTCAGGTGAATAAGGTTTGTAGGATTACGGTGAGTGGTAATGTTTATGGATAAAACAAGGTTTACATAGATGTATGATCCATAAAGGGGAGGGGGCTTCATGACGTCTTAATACCCACTCCCTCTCACTCGGTTATCTGCATTAACCGCCAAGCTGTCATGCTAAACCTTATAACCACTTCAGTTATGTCTCGCTGATTTCAAAAAATGAGTAAAAAAGCTGATATTTGTATCATTTTGAATACGAAAATGTCCAATACTTGCTGATGGAAAACAAATTTACAAAAAAACACATTTTTGTCGTGTGAATTTTCTTCAGCAGGTTTTGATTATCTAATTATGATTCAAATTGAAAAAAACCCTTTTCGTCTCCATGGCTTATACAATACATATTTCAGCGTTTTGAGGGTTAAAAACCACAAAGCCTCCCAACACAAACAACTTAACTTCGCATGTTAAAATTTGCAGATGGTTGACGTCATATGTCCCCCGCTCTCAATTTCAAGTATTGTAGTGAGCTTGTGAGACAATGTCTCGTGTTTGCTGGGTGGAGCGGTACGTGTACTGAGACCAGCTTGAAAGCTTAGCTGATCCTTAGGTCGACCTTAACACATACAGCGCTGTAATATATTTATTTAAACCATGCAGAACGAAGGAATTTTTTCAACTTGAAATCATCCTAAATGTCTTAGTTGTCATTTGAATACCTATGTTATGTGTCTACGGCCATTATAAATATTGAATTCTTTCAGTGCGGGGACCGAATTTAGACGTCAGAATCTGACGTATAGAGTCGGTCACCGTGTTGATAGAGCTAACCAGTTGATTCATGTAGGGAATTCGTCTTGGTTCATAACTTATCTTTTAGGATCGTATCAGAACACGGACCCTGGAGTGTGATATGTCCAATACATTGGGAGAAGATGAAACCTAAATACGAGGCTATGACACCCATCTAAAACCCAAATACGAGGCTATGACACCCATCTAAAACCAAAGTAATCACGCATTTGTCTTCAATTCAAAAATGGCAACAATTATTTAAAGAAAAACTTTTTTTTATGAAAAAATTTGATAAATAATTATGTTATCTACATGTAATAAAGCATATTTTGGATAAATTCAATCTTTTTTAAAAAATAAAACATGTCTTCACTTTATTAACCTTGCCAATTAAATAAATTAAGTCAATGTTATTGAAAAGTAGTAATGTATCTTTAGTGAGTGTTGATTTTTAACCTGATTACAACACCTCAATGGCTACAGCACATGTATATACTCCAAATGCACCTAGATGTGTAAAGTAACAACTTATGTAAGTGATGGTTATTAATAGGTAGGTTGTCCGTCTTCATTGTCATTTTTTACAGACCAAGTTACATTTACATATACAAAATCATCTTTTTGTAGTTGAAGGACAGCATAATTATACTTCCATGAACCAACGACTGATAAGTGAAATTAATGAGGTATATATAAAATAATTAAATACACCATAAATTACTCACGCCAATAGCCGACTGTAACAGAATACTATCAAAGATTAATCATTTTAAGTTGAACTAACAACTCTCTGGTGAAAATAATGAGGTCTATATGAATGTAATATATACCTTATAAATTGCCACCAAGTATTTCAATTTAAACATAATGTAGATCTAGTAATATTCGTGAGGTTTTAATTTTCGCGATTTTTCGTGACGAGGACAAATTTGTGAATTCAGGAATCTTGAGAAAAATATTATTATAATAGCGAAACTAAAGAACAATGACAATTTCTGAATTCTAAACTTCGTGAAAAGTCCCAAAAAAATTAGAAATTCGCGAAAATTCTAACACGTGAAAATTACCAGATCTACAGTATTTAATATTTCAATTCAGGCACATTGAAAGTAGAAGTGAGAATAGAGAATTGAAACATTTAAACATGCGCAAATAAAGAAAACTATTTGGATAGTTCACCTTCTGATCAATATTACTCAATGATGTGTCAGGTAAAGTTACAGCAGTGAGACATTGGCATGTCCTGGAATTTAGAGGTTTCTTAACCTTCTAAAAATGTCCAATGCTGCCAGATGATATCAATGAGGTCTATATAGTTCAATAAATGCTCACAAATTGCTCCCTTTTCCCATATATTTCAATATGTAATAGTGTTGTAGATCGATGGCATAAATATGATATATTTATAGCATAGTATCTTAGGTACATTTCATTGTTAGTCCAAATTATATGACAAGATGAACAACTGTCAGATGATTTATAGGAGGTCTATATAAATGTTTTAAATGCCTCATAAATTGTTCTCATTGGTAACATACTGTAATGCATATTAATCTTGCCAATCAAATGTATTAAGTCAATGGTACTGTGAGGTAATAATGTACATTTAGTGAGTGTTGCTTTTAATCTTGATTACAACACGTCAATGGATACAGCACGTGTATATACCCAAAATGCACCTATCTGCGTTAAATAACAGCTTAGGGAAGTGACAAATATTAACTGGTTGATTGTCTGTTTTCATTGTCATTTTTATACCCTGAGTTAATTATTGATATACAAAATCATTGGAGGACGGGCTATTCGTAGTTCAAGGATAGCATATACTTCGATGAACTAACGACTGATAAGTGAAATTAATAAGGTATATATAGAATGATTGAATATCACGCCAATAGCCGTCGGTAGCAGAATACTATCAAAGAATAATCATTTTAAGCCAAAGTAAATGCAACATGAGCAAGCTGAGGTAGCTAGTAAAAGAAACATTTTATTGAAGTGTATTTTTCAAGGGGTACTTCCACAAATATGCTTGAACCAACAACTCTCTGGTAAAATTAATGAGGTCTATATCAGTGTAATATATACATCATAAATTGTCGCCAAGTATTTTAATTTAAACATACTGTAGATCTAGTAATATTCGTGAGGTTTTAATTATCGCGAATTTTCGTGACGAGGACACATTTGTGAATTCAAGAATCTTGCGAAAAATGTGAGAATAATAGCGAAACTAAAGACCAATGAAAATTTGTGAATTCTAAACTTCGTGGAAGTCCCAAAATTAGAAATCCCCGAAAATCCAAACACATGAAAATTACCAGATCTACAGTATTTAATATTTCAATTCAGGCACATGGAAAGTAGAAGCGAGAATAGAGAATTGAATAAATTTAAACATGCGTAAATAAATAAAACTATTTGGATAGTTCACCTTCTGATCAATATTACTCAATGATGTGTCAGGTAAAGTTACAGCAGTGAGACATTGGCATGTCCTGGAATTTAGAGGTTTCTTAACCTTCTAAAAACGTCTAATGCTGCCAGATGATATTAATGTGGTCTATATAGTTCTATAAATGCTCACAAATTGCTCCCTTTTCCTATATATTTTAATATGTAATAGTGTTGTAGATCGATGGCATAAATATGATATATTTATAGCATAGTATCTTAGGTACATTTCATTGTTAGTCCAAATTATATGACAAGATGAACAACTGTCAGATGATTTTTAGGAGGTCTATATAAATGTTTTAAATGCCTCATAAATTGTTCTCATTGGTAACATACTGTAATGCATATTAATTTTGCCAATCAAATGTATTAAGTCAATGGTACTGTGGACTAATAATTTATATTTAGTGAGTGTTGCTCTTAAACTTGATTACAACACGTCAATGGATACAGCACGTGTATATACCCAAAATGCGCCTACCTGTGTTAAGTAACAGCTTAGGGAAGTGGCAAATATTAACTGGTTGATTGTCTGTTTTCATTGTCATTTTTATACCTTGAGTTACATTTAGATATACAACTATTCGTAGTTCAAGGATAGCATATACTTCGATGCACTAACGACTGATAAGTG
This sequence comes from Flabesymbios commensalis, assembly GCA_964017125.1. Classification (NCBI taxonomy): domain Eukaryota; kingdom Metazoa; phylum Annelida; class Polychaeta; order Terebellida; family Flabelligeridae; genus Flabesymbios; species Flabesymbios commensalis. The sequence continues at coordinate 1,695,655 of OZ024906.1, read as the reverse complement.
AATTTAATGAGGTATATATAAATAATTAAATACCCCATAAAGTACTCACGCCAATAAACGTCTGTAGCAGAATACTATCAAAGATTAATCATTTTAAGCCAACGTAAATGCAACATGAGCAAGCTGAGGTAGCTAGTAAAACAAACATTTTATTGAAGTGTATTTTTTCAAGGGGTACTTCCACAAATATGCTTGAACTAACAGCTCTCTGGTAGAATTAATGAGGTCTATATCAGTGTAATATATACCTCATAAATTGTCGCGAAGTATTTTAATTTAAACATACTGTAGATCGAGTAATATTCGTGAGGTTTTAATTTTCGCGAATTTTCGTGACGAGGACAAATTTGTGAATTCAAGAATCTTGCGAAAAATATGATTATAATAGCGAAACTAAAGAACAATGGAAATTTGTGAATTCTAAACTTCGTGAAAAGCCCATAAATTAGAAATTCGAGAAAATTCAAACACGTGAAAATTACCAGATCTACAGTATTTAATATTTCAATTCAGTGCAAATTTCAGTTAGTCCAAATTATATTACAAGATGAACAACGGTCTAATGATTTTTAGGACGTTTATATAAAAATTTTAAATGCCTCATAAATAGTTATCGTTAGTAAAATACTGTAATTCATATCAACCTTGCCAATAAAATCAATTAAGTCAATGTTATTGAAAAGTAGTAATGTATCTTTAGTGAATGTTGATTTTAAACCTGATTACAACACCTCAATGGCTACAGCATGTGTATTTACTCCAAAGGCACGTAGATGTGTAAAGTTACAACTTATGTAAGTGAGGGTTATTAATAGGTAGATCGTCTGTCTTCATTGTCATTTTTTATAGCCTAAGTTACATTAAGATATACAAAATTATTGGGGGATGGGCTATTCGTAGTTCAAGGACAGCATATACTTCCATGAACTAACGACTGATAAGTGAAGTTAATGAGATCTATATGAATGTAATATATACGTCATAAATTGTCAATAAGTATTTCAATTAAAACATACTGTAGATCTAGTAATATTCGTCTTCATTTTTGTCATTTTTTATAGACCAAGTTACATTTATATATACAAAATCATTGGGGGGGCGAGCTTTTTGTAGTTCAAGGACAGCATAATTATAATTCCATGAACCAACGACTGATAAGTGAAATTAATGATGTATATATAAAATAAATAAATACACCATAAATTACTCACGCCAATAGCCGACTGTAACAGAATACTATCAAAGATTAATCATTTTAAGTGAACGTAAATGCAACGTGAGCAAGCTAAGGTAGCTTGTAAAACAAACATTTTATTGAAGTGCAGTGTTTTAAGGGGTACTTCCACAAATATGCTTGAGCTAACAACTCTCTGGTGAAAATAATGAGGTCTATATGAATGTAATATATACCTCATAAATTGTCACCAAGAATTTCAATTTAAACATACTGTAGATCTAGTTATATTCGTGAGGTTTTAATTTTCGCGATTTTTCGTGACGAAGACAAATTTGTGAATTCAAGAATGTTGTAAAAATATTATTATAATAGCGAAACTAAAGAACAATGAAAATTTACGAATTCTAAACTTCGTGAAAAGTACTCAAATTAGAAATTGGCGAAAATTCAACACATGAAAATTACCAGATATACAGTATTTAATATTTTAATTCAGGCACATTTAAGATAGAGGTGAGAATGCATAATTAAAGAAATTTAAACATGTGCAAACAAAGAAAAATTATTTGGGTAGTTCAACTTCTGATCAATATTACTCATTGCTGTGTCAGATAAAGTTACAGAAGTGAGATATTGGCATGTCCTGGAATTTAGAGGTTTCTTAACCTTCTAAAAACGTCAAATGTTGCCAGATGATATCAATGAGGTCTATATAGTTCAATAAATGCTCACAAATTGCTCCCTTTTCCCATATATTTCAATATGTAATAGTGTTGTAGATCGATGGCATAAATATGATATATTTATAGCATAGTATCTTAGGTACATTTCATTGTTAGTCCAAATTATATGACAAGATGAACAGCTGTCAGATGATTTATAGGAGGTCTATATAAATGTTTTAAATGCCTCATAAATTGTTCTCATTGGTAACATACTGTAATGCATATTAATCTTGCCAATCAAATGTATTAAGTCAATGGTACTGTGAGGTAATAATGTACATTTAGTGAGTGTTGCTTTTAATCTTGATTACAACACGTCAATGGATACAGCACGTGTATATACCCAAAATGCACCTATCTGCGTTAAATAACAGCTTAGGGAAGTGACAAATATTAACTGGTTGATTGTCTGTTTTCATTGTCATTTTTATACCCTGAGTTACATTTAGATATACAAAATCATTGGAGGACGGGCTATTCGTAGTTCAAGGATAGCATATACTTCGATGAACTAACGACTGATAAGTGAAATTAATAAGGTATATATAGAATGATTGAATATCACGCCAATAGCCGTCGGTAGCAGAATACTATCAAAGAATAATCATCTTAAGCCAAAGTAAATGCAACATGAGCAAGCTGAGGTAGCTAGTAAAAGAAACATTTTATTGAAGTGTATTTTTCAAGGGGTACTTCCACAAATATGCTTGAACCAACAACTCTCTGGTAAAATTAATGAGGTCTATATCAGTGTAATATATACATCATAAATTGTCGCCAAGTATTTTAATTTAAACATACTGTAGATCTAGTAATATTCGTGAGGTTTTAATTATCGCGAATTTTCGTGACGAGGACAAATTTGTGAATTCAAGAATCTTGCGAAAAATATGATTATAATAGCGAAACTAAAGAACAATGGAAATTTGTGAATTCTAAACTTCGTGAAAAGCCCATAAATTAGAAATTCGAGAAAATTCAAACACGTGAAAATTACCAGATCTACAGTATTTAATATTTCAATTCAGTGCAAATTTCAGTTAGTCCAAATTATATTACAAGATGAACAACGGTCTAATGATTTTTAGGACGTTTATATAAAAAATTTAAATGCCTCATAAATAGTTATCGTTAGTAAAATACTGTAATTCATATCAACCTTGCCAATAAAATCAATTAAGTCAATGTTATTGAAAAGTAGTAATGTATCTTTAGTGAATGTTGATTTTAAACCTGATTACAACACCTCAATGGATACAGCATGTGTATTTACCCCAAAATGCGCCTATCTGTGTAAAGTAACAACTTATGTAAGTGATGGTTATTAATAGGTAGGTTGTCTGTCTTCATTGTCATTTTTTATAGCCTAAGTTACATTAAGATATACAAAATTATTGGGGGATGGGCTATTCGTAGTTCAAGGACAGCATATACTTCCATGAACTAACGACTGATAAGTGAAGTTAATGAGATCTATATGAATGTAATATATACGTCATAAATTGTCAATAAGTATTTCAATTAAAACATACTGTAGATCTAGTAATATTCCTCTTCATTTTTGTCATTTTTTATAGACCAAGTTACATTTATATATACAAAATCATTGGGGGGCGAGCTTTTTGTAGTTCAAGGACAGCATTATTATAATTCCATGAACCAACGACTGATAAGTGAAATTAATGATGTATATATAAAATAATTAAATACACCATAAATTACTCACGCCAATAGCCGACTGTAACAGAATACTATCAAAGATTAATCATTTTAAGTGAACGTAAATGCAACGTGAGCAAGCTAAGGTAGCTTGTAAAACAAACATTTTATTGAAGTGTAGTGTTTTAAGGGGTACTTCCACAAATATGCTTGAGCTAACAATTCTCTGGTGAAAATAATGAGGTCTATATGAATGTAATATATACCTCATAAATTGTCACCAAGAATTTCAATTTAAACATACTGTAGATCTAGTTATATTCGTGAGGTTTTAATTTTCGCGATTTTTCGTGACGAAGACAAATTTGTGAATTCAAGAATGTTGAAAAAATATTATTATAATAGCGAAACTAAAGAACAATAAAAATTTACGAATTCTAAACTTCGTGAAAAGTACTCAAATTAGAAATTGGCGAAAATTCAACACATGAAAATCACCAGATATACAGTATTTAATATTTTAATTCAGGCACATTTAAGATAGAGGTGAGAATGCATAATTAAAGAAATTTAAACATGTGCAAACAAAGAAAAATTATTTGGGAAGTTCATCTTCTGATCAATATTACTCATTGCTGTGTCAGGTAAAGATACAGCAGTGAGACATTGGCATGTCCTGGAATTTAGAGGTTTCTTAACCTTCTAAAAATGTCCAATGCTGCCAGCTGATATTAATGAGGTATATATCATTCAATAAATGCTCCCAAAATGGCTCCTTATTCCTATATATTTCAATATGTAATAGTCTTGTAGATCAATGACATACATATGACGTGCATATACCCGAAATGTACACATCAACGTAACAACTTAGGTAAGTGATGATTATTTATTGGTAGATTGTCTGTCTTCATTGTCATTTTGTATCGACCAAGTTGCATTTAGATATACAGAATCATCGGGGGATTGGCTTTTTGGTAGTTCAAAGACAGCATAATTATACGTCCATGAACTAATGACTGATAAGTGAAATTAATGAGGTATATATAAAATAATTAAATATCCCATAAATTACTAACGCCGATAGCCGACTGTAACAGAATACTATCAAAGATTAATAATTTCAATTGAACGTAAATGCAACATGAGCAAGCTAAGGCAGCTAGTAAAACAAGTATTTGATTGAAATGTACTTTTGTAAGGGGTACTTCTACAAATATGCTTGAACTAACAACTCTCTGGTGAAATTAATGAGGTTTATATCAATGTAATGTATACCTCATAAATTGTCACCAAGTATTCAGCTTGAATGACTACATTATTTGTAATGTTCGTCTGTTGCCATAATTTTTGCCATAATTGAATAGGGTGGTCCAACATTAAACCAGCATTGAATCAAAGTGGCATATTTGTCTTACCCAGACACTCGCTAACAGACTGTTAGACGTGTGGCCTGTGAGGCGTGCCCTGCTGAGTTAGATAAGTAGATATTTTTTTTAGTATTTAGAATGATACCAATTAGAGCCATTTGATTATGATTAATAATTAATAGTCGTTTTCGCAACTAACTCACATTCCTAAGTTCATCGGTGACATACATAGCACATACTGTAATATACTTTAATTTCGCAGGTATGAATTTTCGCGTAAACCCGATTTTCGACCATTTCGCTGTCTTTTAATTTCGCGTGAAATTAATTTTTAAAGTCGATTTTTTGGTCTGGAGACATGCAAATGTTATCGTCGTAACGACTGTCACCACCCGTCCCGACTAGAAAGCACTATGACGCAACGTCGTCGGTAAACATAATCAAATGCAGTAAGGGGTCTTGTCAAGTTAAAAAAAATCCGAAAATCCGTAAAACTCGGTCAGACAACATCCACCCACCCCCTATCCAATTTTTACATTTTTTGGAAACATGAAAACAACACAAAAAACACGAAAAACAAAATTTCAAAAAAAGATTAAAATCCGAGTTGGAGCTTGACCCCCCACCCACTTCCGAGTTTTTCTCGGATTTTGGGTAATTTTTTTAACTTGACAAAACCCCTAAGTGAGATGAGAAGTAGTTTGTCTTTGAGGAACGTAGTGTAATTTAAGCCTGATTTTAGTATCTCATGATGCACCTATATATGCTCAGAAAAAACCCTATTTTATAGATTATCTGCATTCTCACAGCTTTCCATTAATATTTCTGACAAATTCACCATTTAAGGGACACTTCGGGGTGCCAGGACACTACAATCGTCCTAACAACTGTCAGGGGGAATTAATGAGGTCTATATCAATGAAATATATACCTCATAAAATTCCACCGAAAGCCGTCTGCAACACATAATAATCTGTAATGTGATTGTAATCTGATTTGACATTACTAGTAATATGGTAGGTAAACTAAATATTTGAACAGTGCTTCAAGTTAAACAACATTACGGAAGTAGTGTGATTCTATAATTAAAGAAATATGAACATGATAAAACAAAGACAAATTGTCAGTTAAATACATTGGTATTTTCACTGAGACAGTGGAATTTCAAATGTCCGATGCTGCCAGCTCATAATAATGAGGTCTATGTAATTCAGTAAATGTCTCAAAGATGGGTGAAATTTGCCTTATTGTTATCTATAAGAGTTTGGCAGATTGTGTGCCATAAATGAATAGTATCGATTAATAACTTTTAATTTTAAATACATTCCCATTTTAAGCCATATCACCTTGGAATATACATCGACTGCTAGGTGATATTTGAGAGGTCTATATAATGTGGCACCAGGATAGGTCATTGGTAGCGTGATATCATTCATTGGTGCTCACACATACAGCGATCCTAGCTGTTTAATTTCATGGGATGACGACAACGGAAAATACAACCGATTATCGCCTTGTAAAAAAAATATGAAACATAATAAAATGACAAAGCTTACATGTAAACGGTCAATACAACCTATAAATGTATGAAATGCCTCATAAATGATAATAGTTTCTGAAAGACTGTAACACAAATTAAGGTTGAAGAAAAAAGTCAGTGAGTGAGATAAGAAGTGTTTTCAATGATGAATGTGTATTTTCAGCCTAATTATAATAGCTAAAAATGCCCACTGCTGCCAGCAGATATTAATGATTTCACCGTAGCAAAATAAGTACGTTATTATTATTAATTAGTGGATGATCTTCATTGTCATTTTTTCTCTAGGATAGTTTTGTTAAAATTTACAACTTTTGTTTGGAGGGGGGGGGGGGCAGTTCCAGAACATCATGTACTTACACAAACTAATGACTGCTATGTGAAATTAATGAGGTCTATATAAAAGTATTAAATACCTCATAAATTGATAAATGACCCACGCCAATAGCCGTCTGTAGCGGAATAATAAAAAAAGATTATTTGTTTCAAGTCAATGTGAATGCAATTTTAGCAAGCACAGGAGGGTTATACCAGAGTGAGTAGGTTAAGTATAGAGAGAGTGGTGCAATTTAACAATATATGAGGAGTAAAATAATTAGATAATAAAACATGCAAGCTCGTAGATTCAAAAATATAGCAAATCATCATTTTTCTACAAGTATTTAATCAGATGTAACATTTTAATTTTTAAATAGGAAAAATATTTATGAGGTATGTATAAAGGAAATACTCACTAGATGTCAGTATAAGGCAGTAGTGTATATAAATAAACTGTATAATATATAATTTCAGTATCAGACCTAATTATGCAAAACTTTTCAAAAACAACAGATGAGCTCAGATAATGATTTTTAGGTGAAAAAATGATGGGGCATTCTAAATACCCTATAAATTATATATACCCCACAGAACAGGTCTGATACACACAAATGCCCCCTAACTTCAATAGTCTCCTTCTATATATATATATATATATACATATATATATATATATATATATATATATATATATATCATATATATATATATATCATATATATATATAAACAGATAGTAATCTACATTTTATTTGTTTTTGTAAAGTACATTATTGTAGAACTCACCAAGAAAGTAAGATCAATGTCCGAAATCTGCGAGTGTAGCTCAGTTTTGTGCACTAAATCGTGTGTAGGCCTACAACAAATTGGCACACAGAAAATGCAAATTAAGCATACATGTTCAAGTTGGTCATCACGATAGCTACCATCTCATGGTATTAGCAGATTGTAACACAACCATACATATTTTTCAACAATGACATTTTAAGGGGGTGGGGGTCAGTGGTCAACAAAATATTCCTGGCGATTTTTACCAATTAAAGCAACGTGTTTCACAGATTTCGCTTCCCAAGTGCATTGATAAGTAGAGATGTGTTGTGTCAATTGATACTAAATCTGATTTTATCAAGAGAAATTACCTCATATTATATGGAATGAAATGAGGAGTTAACCAGCCGTTTATAAACGCCCGGGTGTTTATAAACACTCGCCGGAATCACGCTGCGAGTGTTTATAACAGGATTACGCAACACTTTTAATGAAGTTGGTGATCTCAGCGTAGCCTACACTGGTTACCGCTATACAAAAATGTTTCTCCCCCATCCACTCGTAAAACTCAGTATTGTGGGGAGCTTCCTTGACCGAGAGGTAGCGTGCGCGACCTCAGACCGCTAGGATTTGAATTTCGAATCCTGTGTCTGGAGGGCAGTGTCATCTCACGTATCTCACCATCCACAGGAGGTTCACCTTGTCCAGTTTAGCCTGTATGTGCACAAAAGTGGCCTAAAGCCCGATTCATTTCATTTTCACCGCCATACCAAAACACAGAGTTTGCTATTCTGTCCATCTCTGACGCTAACACATGTGGTGTCGTCAAGCTCAGATTTGTGTCATAATATTTTAATCTATAATTTTAATTCACTAATATGCTTGACAGGCCTTGTAGAGGTCGTCTCGACCTGTTCCCGTCAACCAAAGATAATAACATGTTCGAAAAAAATACCCAATCAATAATAATGATATTGTACCATTTTTGCATGTTTTAACTGGAAGTCAAATAAACTTAAGCCTTACAGTGCGGGGATCGACTTTAGTCGTCAGAATCTGACGTCTGTAGACGTCAGATTCTGACGACTAAAGTCGATCCTCGCACTGTAAGAATAAAGATATTAATAATGGTCGCAGGTCCATAACATAGGTATTCAAATGAATCGGAAAGAGCTAACTAAGACATTTATGATGACTTTAAACTGAAAAAACCCTTTGGTTGCGATTTTTTTTACAAATTAATTCCGCGCTTTAATGGTTAAACATGTGGGCTTGACACTCTCAATTTTCTAAGGTACTCCAGTAAATTTTGAGTGTCAAATACTGAGAATTTGACAATTAGGATCAATGTTGAGACAATTAATTGTTGAATAAAGAGAAATAATGATGGCATACCGTTATATGTCTGCCACTAGCTTTATATGCACAAATAGTACCACTATACACATTATTTAATTTTCGCTGATATTCCACATCAAAACAATATAAAATGGTCTGCGTGCCATCAAAGAATTTTGGATAAAATAGGAACAATTCACGTGCGAAATTATATAAATGGTTATTGGTCGTAGTGATATGTGTACAATGCGGTTTTATATGTGCTTTTCTTGGGAACTAACATGTAACACATTTATTGTGTTTGATTTCTCATTGTCATTCTTCTTATTACACTAGCCAGCTGCTCTGGCATTCACCAGGTGGCACTATTGTCTAGAAAATGTTCGAGGTTGCCGCGCCGTGGCAGCACAGTAGATCATAAACCACTGCTGGTATAAAATAAGGTGAACTGCTTGCCTTTTATATAAAAAAAACATTTAAACTGTGCCATAATCATGTCTTTGAGAATTCTAATGCAACAAGTATGTATTACTTGTGTAGATATTTTTATCTAATTGTGCGCGATATGCACATATGTCTATATAATTATATTTTATCTGCATATTTGAACTTTTATTATTAATAATTATATAGCCGTATATGATGTATATTTTGTGTGTGTGTGTGTGTGTGTGTGTGTGTGCGTGCGTGCGTGCGTGCGTGCGTGCGTGCGTGCGTGCGTGCGTGCGTGCGTGCGTGCGTGCGTGCGTGCGTGCGTGCGTGCGTGCGTGCGTGCGTGCGTGCGTGCGTGCGTGCGTGCGTGCGTGCAAAATATCACCGGTCATATTATTAAAAATATTTCGACTTTCAATAATGTCAACCACGTATAAATATGTTTCAAATAATAAAATAAAATAAATAAGGGAATACGCAATTGAAGATAACTCCCAGCAAGCAGAAAACGTTTTCCTTATGTCGGTTTAAAGCTGGGCCAATGTTGTAAATGGTGAACCAAGAATACACCAGCATAGAGACAACGTGCTATTTTCCTACTTCATGCGTTTCCCTGTGGCGAATTATCACAATGTGCATGTAGAAAGAGACCTAACTCTTTCGGCGCGGGGACTGACTTTTAGGTCTATACTGACGTCCAAAGTCGATCCCTGTGTAGAAAGAGTCAAATATTTACAATGGACCTATAACATAGACATGTATTCAAATGAAGCAGAAAGAGCTAACAAAGACATTTATGATGATTTCAAATTTAAAAAACAGTCTGGTCTCCTATGGTTTATACAAGAATATTTCAGTTTGTGAGGGATAAAATCACCATAAAATCACCATAAAATCACCATAATATCACCATAAAATCACCATAAAATAACCACAGCCATCAGGCGTTCAGACGTGTGACTGGTCAAGATGGCAATCTGGACAAATCACTTACGGAGCTCTAAAGTCTGTCCGAAGGTGAAGGATGGTCCAAAATAAAAGTTAGCTTTTCGGTATCCAGTCAGTCGATTCTCAAGTGATTTTCATTAAATTTTGTAAACCCTATTTTCTTGTCATTTGGCATCGATCCTGAAAATTTTGTAAAAAATATTGCATAGTTCAAAAGTTAGACCATTTGACAAGTAGTAAATGTCTATTTATGACGCTTCTCTATAACATGTATAAACCCACTAACTTCATTCCGGTTTATTCTCAGAATTGCATTGCATGTCAAATGGTCTAGCTTTTGCAATGTTTAATTATTAATTCGCGAAATTTTCAATGTTGGTGCCAAATGACCAGATATTAATGGTTTACAAAATTTCGTGACAATCGCAGAAGAATTGACTGTCTGGATACCGAAAAGCTAACTTTTATTTTGGACCATCCTTCACCGTCGGACAGACTGTAGATTTCGTAATATCAGGGCCCGTATTCTCGTACAAGTTACGATATATCGGAGGCTTCGGATTGGTCGAGATGGTCATCTCGACCAATCCGAAGCCTACGATATATCGTAACTTGTACGACAATAAGGGCTGGACCTGTAGTGTATCTACTAAACGACAAACACGTCAAACCAGCCTAGAGGTCCTGTTTGACTTTTTTCAATTCGATCCGTAACCGGATGCGGCGTTGTTGATGGAGCCTCGTTTTGAAGAGCTGTAAATGGCGCCCATCTGACGTCAATAAAGGAGTCTGACACTTAAACAACAGTTACCGCGGAATGCAGATCACTCCATCAGGCCTGTTTGTAGCAACGCTTGTCAAACTAAGCCGCCATTTTGTCTGGGTGACGACACCTAGCGAGTGCATTGAAACAAATACGAGCTTAACAATGGCTGAGCTAGAATTCTCTTGTGAAAATTATTAGACATGTTGTGTGATGTTAAAATATATATCCTGTGAAACGCAGTGACGTCACTCGGTGACAACAAGGTTATATAACACCTCCTCCCCTATACTTCATTCTGTGAAACGCAGTGACGTCACTCGGTGAAAACAAGGTTATATAAGAACTCTCCCCCATACTTCATTGTATTAGCCAGCTCGGTGAAAATAAAGGAGGTCGAGGTCATTGAGTTTCACAGAATATGATGTTAATATATAATATATACAAGTACAGTGGTAACAGTTATAAAAAATCATATAATGTGCAGGGTTTGTGGTCTCATATCAAGTTTGAAGACTTATCATCCAACTATACATTTCACCCCCCTGGTCACTGGACCTGTTCGTTAATGTGCCATATCATCTCTCCGGCAGACCAGTGGCAATTTTGGCGCTTAAGACGTTTTCGTTTACATTTCCATCACTGTCCTACCAGGCACTAATTTACACCTGAGTGAAAGACCATGGTCCATGAGGGTGAAGTGCCTTGTCTAAGGACACAACATCAAACTAATGGTTCAGCGTGGGGGGGGGGGGGTGGGGGGGGGCAGATGATATTTGTCTGTTAGCCTGCATCAAGTGTGGATTGAATCGTTAAGGACAATCAAATGAGCTGATTTAATTAAATTAAATGGTATGATATATATTAAATGCTTGTAAATAAAATACATAGACTATATCAATTGAATGTTAAGGTTTTTTTTTATTTCTATGGTTGGTAGCATTGTTTTCGGATGGATTAGGTTTAATACATCCGTGTATTTATGCAACGATCTAGTTTAAAAAGTTAGGGCGGAATTTATAAATTGATGAATAAATAGAACTACAGATGCAGACAGACAGATATTTTATTGACAGAAAAAAAAGTCATTACATACTTATTTGTCATAAAAATGAAAAAAATATATATACAATTAAAGTTAAACTCATAGATAATTCTAAACGTGTACATGTAGGTGATCTAGGACATGAATCTGTGCCGACATGGGGTGCTTCAGGCCATGAAGGTCTATCCTTTTCGTCGTGGGTGCTGTAGGCCCTGAAGGGACTATCCTTGTCGTCGTGGGCAGTGTAGGTCTTTACTCGTTCAGCGCGGGGATCGTCTTTATACGTCAGAATATGACGTCTGTAGACGTCAGATTCTGACGTCTACAGACGGCCCACGCACTGAAAGAGTACAATATTTATAATGGTTGTACACCCATAGCATATGTATTCAAATGAAGCGGGCAGAGCTAACTGAGACATTTATGATGATTTCAAATTGAAAAAAAACAACATTGGTCTCCATTGTTTAAATAAAAATATTTCAGCGCTTTAAGGATCAAATGGTTTATCCCTCTCATCGTGGGTAGTGTAAGCTCACTAAAGGGTCTATCCTGTAGGTCCTAAAGGGTCTTCTCATCGTGGGTAGTGTAAGCTCACTAAAGGGTCTATCCTGTAGGTCCTAAAGAGTCTTCTCATCGTGGGTAGTGCAAGCTCACTAAAGGGTCTAACCTGTAGGTCCTAAAGAGTCTTACCATCGTGGGTAGTGCAAGCTCACTAAAGGGTCTAACCCGTAGGTCCTAAAGAGTCTTACCATCGTGGGTAGTGCAAGCTCACTAAAGGGTCTATCCTGTAGGTCCTAAAGAGTCTTACCATCGTGGGTAGTGTAAGCTCACTAAAGGGTCTATCCTGTAGGTCCTAAAGAGTCTTCTCATCGTGGGTAGTGTAAGCTCACTAAAGGGTCTAACCTGTAGGTCCTAAAGAGTCTTACCATCGTGGGTAGTGCAAGCTCACTAAAGGGTCTAACCCGTAGGTCCTAAAGAGTCTTACCATCGTGGGTAGTGCAAGCTCACTAAAGGGTCTAACCCGTAGGTCCTAAAGAGTCTTACCATCGTGGGTAGTGCAAGCTCACTAAAGGGTCTATCCTGTAGGTCCTAAAGAGTCTTACCATCGTGGGTAGTGTAAGCTCACTAAAGGGTCTATCCTGTAGGTCCTAAAGAGTCTTACCATCGTGGGTAGTGTAAGCTCACTAAAGGGTCTATCCTGTAGGTCCTAAAGAGTCTTACCATCGTGGGTAGTGTAAGCTCACTAAAGGGTCTATCCTGTAGGTCCTAAAGGGTCTATCCTTACCATCGTGGGTAGTGTAAGCTCACTAAAGGGTCTCTCCTGTAGGTCCTAAAGAGTCTTACCATCGTGGGTAGTGTAAGCTCACTAAAGGGTCTCTCCTGTAGGTCCTAAAGAGTCGTCCCATCGTGGGTAGTGCAGGGATTGAAGAAACCCCAGATGTCCCAACATACACAGCACACAGCAAAACTGTTTACACCATTTATTTCCTCTGGTTTCACTTTAGTTTACGCACCCCCTGAGTCCCGTTATCTCTCTGCCATACAGCTGGTCCGTCGAATCCCATCAAAGACGAAACGTTGACCCAGTGGTGGGTTAACGTCAGGCCAACGTCGCAGACGGTGGTTCGACGTTAGCCCACCATTGGGTCAACGTCTCGTGTTTGATGTGATAAAAACACATGTTAATATCGTGGCTGTCTTCTACACAACGTTGACTTTAATGATTCATTATTTTCGGCAGAGGACTAGTAGCTTGAAGATATTGGGTTCGATCACATGTTGTTCGGGATTTTTGTCATCGTGAGTGTGCAGCGAAATTTTCAAAGGTCTGGGGTGCACAGTGCTGCATATTGCACTGTGCACTGTTATAGGAAGAATGATTTAAGTAAGCATGTGCCACATTTATTCACTGCTAGTCGATGTACACATAATAACACAATGAATCAAATTAGAACTGAGTGGAGACTCTTATTGTCTGAGCCTTTGGGCGAGGTGTAGATCCACCTGACAATACATTCTGAAAAATATTTTTTAAGAGTTCCTCATTTTACTGTTTTAGATATTTATAATCATTTTTTTGAGTCTATGTGGACTTTTCACAAACTGTATTTAGTGGGAAAAAATAATAAGAAATTTTAAATTCAAGCAGTATTCTCGTCTTTTTGTTTATGCCTATATTTAAAAACGTATATTTTTCCAGTGTTTTTTTATTCAAAATTATGGTATTTTTAACATTTATTTTTCATTTGTAAGGCATTTTTTAGTAGAATTTGGCATGCAGTTGTTCTTACACAATTTGGGTACGCTGATTCCAAATCTGCCCCATGCCAAGCTATATTTTGTGTTTTTCCTATCCAAAATTCAAAAACAAAATGGCCGCCAAAATTAGTGAAAATGTCGCAACTTTACATCACGGCTTGGCTTACAATGAACATAAAAACATTATTTCGGTGTATTGAAGCCCACCCGAGCAACATACTTGAAGTCCTCCAAATTTCACCTTGTACGTTTGCCGCTAGAGGACAAAATCCAAAATGGCCGCCACTTCAAGGCAATGTGCCGTAACTTTGCTTCTAAATAACGTAGAGATGTGTTTTTGGTGTCTACATATAGGTTTCTCACACCCGGTAAACCAATTCAGAGCCGTGATAACATCTATTATCAATATTTCACAAAGTTATGGGGAAAAAACAAATGTTGCGCCAGAAAAACGACATATCGTAATCCCGTGTAATAATAATGATTTATTTAATAAAGTCCTTATTTCACATTTAGAAGCCCAGGGAAACAAACGTAATATCCGGCATGCTGTAAAAATGTTTAGACATTGACAAAAAATATTTTATGATTGTTGATCATTGTTCGGCACTGTCGCTTACCATATATCCGTTCTAGGCATATTAGTAGCCTATGTGGCCTATGTGATATCCACCTGCATCGTGTTTTTACAGTACCTTAAGAAGAAAGCAATAATTTAAATGTGTGTTGGCCACGGGTGGCACCCTCCTGCCCAAGCCCTGTACTAGGGTTAAGCAAACATGAATTTAATCCATCAAGGTGGTCTGCATAACCATGGCAATAATGACACATATACATGTTCCTTTCCTATTGAGACAAGAAGTCGTTTAAATTTGACAATTGATGATTCTAGTAACTAGGTATATTGTGCTGGTTGAAACGTGCACATCACATAAAAATTATGTTTCTCAATCGGATTGACAAGTTATATAATCATGATCATAGCATCATCCTATTTTTTATATTTTTGATCAGAATAGATATCGTACAAAAGCCTGGTAATGCGCTGATAACACAGTTTTCAGACATAATTGAACGAATAAAGTCCCAACCATCGGCTCCGAGATCTACACAAAGCCGTAAAGTAGGCTTCACATATTTCTACTCCCCTAACTTGAATGAGAGAGATGCACACAGATGATATCACCATCAATAACTATGGTAAAATACAGTTACACGATATCAGAAATCTGTAATTGGGTGCAGAAGTTGACTTATATATGTTTTGGACATATAAGATTGATGGCTGAGGACACGCTAGGGTAATGTTGAAAATACCGACGATAAATTTATTTTATAAATATAGTATGAACATACAGTCATGCACCATCTTCAGAAGATGTTAGTAACTAACCTAGTCTTGGCAACTAAATGCCATAGGGCCTGGAGTGTCATGAACAAGTCACCAAAGATTATTGGGTACACTATTGCAACAAGATATGATGCAGCATATGTGGTAATTGGGGCAATAATACGTTCGTAGCACGATCAGGATGTTTTTATGAAGATTAACATAAAATACAGAAACTTTCTAGATTTGGTCGTGATATGGTATAATGTATGAGGGGTTAGTAGGTTCTGGTCATACATGCTTCTAATCAGATATAAGCTCTCACTCTCACATAATATACAATAACCCAACAGGTTCAGTTGTATCTTGAAGTGGTATGGGAGTGACCACCCTATTTTGCAGGAAGAGGTATCAATGTTAAAGACAATAAGTCTTACCATATATAAAGTGATGAACTCATATGATGAACGTGAAGATATTTAGGTCCCTACTAACTATATGTCTTCTCCAGACATAGTAGACCCTTTAGGCCCTAACGATGCATTAATTTTCCTACAACCATGACAACTAGGGGTTTTAGAATTAAAAAAATCCATGAAACTGGTTTACCAATACATGACAATTTTCTTTAATTTTTCACCCACTTCAAATCACCTTTATCCACTACAAGCCGAGAATTGTGACAGCAATTCGCGGCTTGTAGTGGATGAAGATTACAATGGTAAACTCAGGCTTGAAAGGGTTAATTATCATTCATACAGTATTTATTACTTAACTATTATATAATTTTGTAATAAACATTGCTCATCTAATAATCTACATTTCCATGCACACTGCGATGTTATGTCAGATGAATATATAACATATAACGTACAGAATCAGGGAGGAGGGCAATACAGTTTCAGTTCAATGTTCAAATTCACCACTTTTGTTAAAGAACAATGTTATTCAACTATTCAATGAACACTGGTATTTAAGTGTGAAAAATACTGAGGTACATGATGGGACGTTAAATGTTATTACAGCAATGAAACTGTCAGATACTGACAATGTGGTAGTCGTAGGAACTGATGTAAACTTGCTCATTCTGCTTTCAAAACGTTCTCATCATAGCAATGCCTAGCTGTGTAAACCTAGAACTGGTGATATTTACCGTACCATTGAACCGTCTCAATGGCTTCCACAACACCAGCACACCAATTCTAAAAGAAAAACATTTAAATTAATTCATAAACATCCAGATCTAGAACTTGAGCCAATTGGAGTATTTCAATGTATTCTCTTCGTCAATAACCCCTGCCACAAAAAGTGGATATATTGTTTCCGCTGTATTTGAGGCCTGTTTAGCAATAAATACAGCTCTGGCCAGATGACAATATTATAAACATCTATGAGATTGTGGTTGGAGCTTCATTGATGGACAACTGCAACTAGTTCTCGTGTAAAAGCTTCCTGCTCAACCTGAAGAACTATCACATTTAGTTTGATTAAGTGTGAATTAGGACCACGAGAAAGTAGCCAATGGCGTCCTATCAAGAAATCGCTACATCAATTCCGAAGCTGCACAAATATATGATCAATATATTGATGAGGGTGACTATTCTAGCATTATCATTATGCAAGATGCTGGCATTCATGCAAATCTGAGATATACACAGCAAGCCAATATAGCTACAGTGATGAAAGTAACACATGTTATTTTTGTGCAATTTCCTCATAGTTAATGTGTTGTTTTTAGATAATCATATTTTTTGCATTCCTCGTAGCTACATATAACATGGAAGTTGATTTTTTTGATGCTGTGTATTTTTTTGTATCAGAAAACTATTTAAGCGCCAAAAATAACTTCCTACGACATTTAGAAAAATGGTTATAGTACTTGCTGTATAATTGGCGGCCATCTTAGATTTTTCTCTGAAACTACATGTAATATAAAAGTTAAAGGTTATTACTGTATTGTACTAGATTTATTATATATAATATATTATATTATTAGCCACCAAAAACAACTTTCTATGACTTTAAAAAAAAACGTTATGGTACTTCCTGTATTATTGGCGGCCATCTTGGATTTTTTGCGTGATAGTTGACCAGGTCTTAGAACCTGGAATTCCTCAAAACAAAAAAGTTATTTTGAACTCGAAAGTCAAGTTTGTGTGTCCGATGTGCACCCAGATGTGATGTATAATCATGATAATTGAGACATTATCTGCTATTTTGGCGGCCATTTTGTTTTGCAATTTTGAAAAGGAGAAACTAAAAATAGAGCTTGGCATGGGGCAGATTTGGAATCAGCATATCCGAATTGTGTGAAAACAACTACATGACAAATTCTACTGAGAAATGCTTTACAAACTTTAAGAACGCATCTTTTTGAAAAATGGGCCCTGACTAAAATTAATTCGCATTCCGCACAGTGATCAATAAAAAAACTTTTGAAATTTCAGATCGCTGTTTCGTTTTTTGAATACCCATGTGGTTACAGTTTTCTGTAGTAGTCCGCTGTCTTAGACTCAATATTCAGAAGTAATGTTCATTTTTGGAAGAAATCACCAAATTTGACACACATTGTCTGATATGTACTAATCACATTCTGACATAGGACACACATATAGTGTTTATTGTTTTAGTTACAGTAGCGACCATTTTACCTTTTTGAGTAACAAATCAATCCAAATGATCCTTCAAACTTTCTGTGTGTAATCGGACCTGCTATAGACTGTAACAGTGGTAAGGGAATGCTACATTGACTCTGTGATATAGACAAACTGCTGAGGGTAGAACAAGATCCCACGACTTGACAGTAAACATGACACATAGATCCAATGTTGTTTTAATGTTGGTCCAGCGTCATAGACAATGGCCCAACATTAAAACAACAATGGAGCATTGTCTCGTGTTTGCTGGCAGGTCTTGACGGCAAGGAGACAAGTACTCTCACCAGTTCAATATTCCCTACAAGAGCGTTAAACCTTATAGTGCGGGGATCGACTTTAGACGTCAGAATCTGACGTCTGTAAACGTCAGATTCTGACGTCTAAAGTCGATCCCCGCACTGTAAGAGTAAAAATATTTATAATGGCCGTAGACACATGACATAGGTATTCAAATGAATCGGAAAGAGCTAACTAAGATTTATATGGTGATATCATATTGGAATAAACCCTTTGATCTCCAAGGTTTTTATAATAAAAAAATAAACGCTTTAATGTTTAAACCAATGTTATGTTATGTTAACCCTTAGAGCACTGATGTCGACTACAGTAGACATTCTGTGTTTTTATTAGCACCAGTATAACCCCGGATAACGAGCTGTTCACAGTTAAATATGCCTTCAATCTTGAAACACTGATATATATTGGGACCTAAATTTCACAAATAACATACATTTTCAGTAACTTAAAGATTGAAAATTTATATATCATAGCTCAGTGATCTAAGGGTTAACACTTAAAGAGCTGAAATAGTTTTCTATAGTCATTACCAGGATTGTTTTTCTATTGTGTTTACTGAGCATTCTCTCAAATAAGGCCGTCTTGCTTTAGTTCACACAGCATTATTAGATTTGACCTACAGTGTAGGTATTATGAGACTCCCAGACCATTGTTCTGACTGTATACTGAGCTCTATCTGACCGTCTACTAAGCACTATCTGGAAGCGACAAATAGGCTGTATTGGTCCAGCATCAGTGTAATGTATTTTCAACGTTTTCGACGTTGGCCAATATTTAACCAGCTTCGAGCCAATGTTGCGTGTTTTTTGGCTAATAATGCTTGAACACACTGCTCTGTGTGACCGATCAAAAGAGGGTTTGCCGGCTGTACCCCCCCTCCCCCTCCATTCTGTTCACGTATCCAAAACAAAAACACGACCATATAAGGCATATGTACTATTACAATTCGCCTTTTTGAAGCTTTTTTCTAAAAAAATCGGGGAGCCGTACCTCCCTAAGGCACAGCCAGTTGTAGACATATAACTTTTTAGAAAAAAACGGCACTTATGTACATCAAAACAATGTTGGTGTATTGATGGTCCAATTTCTTCATTGCTGGCCCAAAATTAAACCGACATAATTTGAATGTCTACTGTTTGTTGGGATATGATACTGACCCAGTATTACTTTTTTACGCTATTTAAGCAATACCAGAAATACTATTTTATTCTCTTGATTTGTTTATGATTTTTGGTGAATGTCAAAAAAATATAAGCATGAATATAAACATGATAAATAATTAAATATAACTTAAATGTTATATTGAAAAATTTCAATTTCAAATTAACATACATTGCTTAATAATTTACAGAAAAAAGTTTATATTGTACATACCAAATATTTATTAAGGACTGGGAAAAATCAAGAATCAAGTTACTGTGATGAAGCACGTCTCACCAGCAACTGTTCATTTTTCTAAATGACACTAGGTTTACTTTTGTTATCAGTTTCTATGCGCACACAACCCTTCTTCTATAAATGGGCGTGTACAAATTTCAACAGTAAGCAAAATTTAGATTCATGGGATTTTTTTGGAGTTTAAGGGTGGGGTGGGGTAGAGACAGGGGAGGGGTTCTGGAACGACTATGTCCGATAATCAGTTCAGAACATGGTATTATTAGAAAGGAGCCTCTTCAGGCTACGCCCTCAGAGGCTTCTTTCTAATAATACCGTGTTCTTCACTAATTATCTAATACATAAACCATGGAGAACGGGGTTATATTCAATTTGAAATCATCATAAATGTCTTAGTCAGCTGTTTCCGATTCATTTGAATACCCCTATAATATGGATCTACGACCATTATAAATATTTTATTCGTTCAGCGTAGAGATCGCCTTTAGACGTCAGAATCTGACGTCTAAAGGCGATCCCCGTAGTGAAAGGTTTAATACTCGGCCAGCGTCACTGACGTTGGGCCAACATTAAAATAACATTGTTTGAACTCTCGCGTTTGCTGTGCCAGAGATCTGATACTACGAGTACAAGTACCCAACTAACACGAAACATTGACTCAACTAACACGAAACATTGATCCAATGTTGCTGTGATGTTGGGCC